>KZ651461.1:470369-480681 GCA_001010745.2 Gerris buenoi | reverse complement strand
ATTATAAAATAAAAAATAAGATTTTGAACTACCCGGTTTTTTTTGTCCTGTGTTATCAGATTCTTTGATATTAAACGAAAGAATTTATAAATCGAATATTTTATCAATTCAAAGCCTTGAACTGTCCTCGATCGCAATCAATATTTTTTTTTCAAATTTATCGAAATGAATATTTAATTAAGTGTTTAGTAGTTATATTCTATAAAATATAATGCCTATTAAAAACTGTAGCGTTGTAAAATAAATTTTACAGAGATTCATTTCAATGAAAAAAAAATGTTTCATTTATCTATGATACTTCAATTTTAATACTGGCTACACTGATATTATTTAAATTATTTATCGTTTGACGAAGAAATATATTCCTTATGTTGTTATCATCTATGTTCATGACGTGATAAGTTATAATGTATTTTCGTCGTTTATTATGAATGTGCCCTGAAAGAGGGCGAAATATAAACATTGTATATCTGTTTAGATGCGTAAAAAGTTATTCTTTACGTACTTGTATTCATTGCGCATGCGCGTCTCATAATTCTGAAGAATTCCTCTTTTTTCCCCGCTCTAGGGTGGTAAAAAAAGAAAAATTCTTCACCTTTACGCACGATTAGCGATTTTGTTTACATTTAACAATTTGCTGTTTGTTTAATAAAAGTAACTGTTTATAGCAAGTTCTAATGTGAAAAAGAAAGTAATTTACCAAGTGATTATGACGAATATGAGGAGAATAATACGTCTCCTGAAATAATTAATTCGGCACCAAAATACAACTAATGAATTAATGCCATCTTTATCAAAAGAGAAATACGAACTTATATACAGGAAGTTTTTTTTCCGGAATTTATTATTAAAATCTGACAATCGTAGATAAAGTACGGTACGCAACTTGTGTCAAAACGGCATTTTGCTTTGCTCGTGTGGTTTTACTACCTTTGCTATCGCTCGGGTGCAAATTCCATACATGCATGCAAAATGTTACTTTCCGCACTAGAAGCGTAATGTACTATAGTTTAGAGATGTGTTAAACCAATTACATTGATTATTTCATTTAAATGTCTCAACTACTGAAGTCAATTATTTTATCGTCTCCACTCTATCTGTCCCTGAATGACCAACAAAGAAGTGAAGAGTGAGGGGCAAGGGATACATTTTGTAAGTTACAGGGGGTGGCTGATTCATTACGCCAACTGCTTTCAAAACTTTGGTGAAGCAACTGTAAAAAACCGTAACGTAAAGCATACTAAAATTCGTTTATTTTGTAGAATATTACTAACAGTAACAGTCATTTTTAAAGAAGGTTTCTCTTATTCAGTGATAGGTATTTGCATACTTGTAGAGGTGACATGATATTTTGGGTGACACAGATTGTTAGGTACTTATTAGGCTTGAAGTGTGCAAAATACCAACTTTCAATTAAATTTTAAGGGGGCGACAGATTCCTTGAGCACTGCTTCAAACATTGCACTTTGTCAGCGTTTACAGATCAGAGATCTACGTATATTTATAAAACTATACTTACGTATAACTATAACCCCCCTTCCCCTCTACACTATATTATAACTCCCGTAGTACGTACTATGTATACGTATTATATACTATAACTTTTCAAACATTTCAATACAGAAAGCCGTTTAAGACACTAGGGAACATTTTTGGTATCGTATCTGACAGTCGTTCAATTTTTCAACTTCACATATCTCAAAAACTATAAGCGTTTAATTTGTAATAAAATTTTAACAGGGTGTTCATAAGTAGCCCATATTTAGTCCCCATACAAATTTCAAGATTATGCGTCCATTAATTTCTTTTATGCGCAAAAAGTGTTTTGTTATCAACACCTGAGCACTCATCTGATTTTAAAGATTTTGGATGATTTGTCAATAGAAGCCAGCAGATGGCCCCAGATATTAATTTCTATCATCTGCGCACATTAATTATTGATAAATTATTAATTTTTATTTATTTAAAAAAATATATTAAATATATCATATAAAAAAATGTTTATTAAAATTTATTAATATAATGTTATTATTATTATTTAATTTTTTTTTTTTTTAAATTACATATTTAAAAATAGTCTGCCAATTAGTGGCACTTTGCTTCCTCACATATTTTAAAGATTTCATGCTTTTACGACCCATTATTATTTGTAGGCCTTGTAATTTTATATAAGTAAGTTGCTATAGTGAATAGCTTAAAACAAATGTTTATTTGGGTTTGGAAAATTAAAGTAAAATCATATTGTAATTAAATACAAATATTAAAATAAATTGACGAGGAAAAACAAAAGGTTATGAGTTGACTGACATTATAACAGGATTACAATTTAAGTAAANATACTTAGAAAAAAAGTAAAATTAATTTAGATCTGTATTTAGATAATTAATTATATCTATTTGAAGACCATCAAATCAAAACAAACATTTATTTTTATAGGAATAAATGTGGTTGGCAAACAGTGTTGTCGGGATACTTATGATAATATCCGTCCGTAATAGACGGAGAGCTGGCTACATGAAAAATGTTTTCATAAGGTACCTACATGGATAATATTTATTACAAAATGAACCTTTGGTACAGACGAACAAAAAAATGAATGTCTGCCACTCCGAGGTTGCCACCCTTCTCGGGGGGTGTAAATTCCTTTGCAAAAAATAACCCCGGGAATCGATAGAGGATCAAATTTTAAGAAAAAAAAGCAGTATAAAGTTTTTTTGTTAAATTAATATTTTTTGAGTTATTCGTAAAAAAAGCGTTGAAAAACGTTTTTTTCAAAGAAAATTGCAAGATTTCGATCGTGAATAACTCAAAAAATATTAATNAGCTTGACCTATTCATTGAAGTAACTATAGTAATAGCTTGACCTATTCATTAAAGTAACTATAGTAATAGCTTGACCTATTCATTAAAGTAACTATAGACTATAGTAATAGCTGGACCTATTCATTAAAGTAACTATAGTAATAGCTGGACCTATTCATTAAAGTAACTAGTAATAGCTTGACCAATTCATTGAAGTAACTATAGTAATAGCTTGACCAATTCATTGAAGTAACTAGTAATTGCCTCTGCCTAGTCATCAAAGTAACTAGAATTTGCTTGGCCTATTCAGTGAAGACACAAGTTATAGCCTGACCTAGTCACTGAAGTAACCAGTAATTGCCTCTACTTAGTCGAAGAAACTAGTATTATTTCACCTATTAATTGAAGTAACTATTATTAGCTTTAACCTAGTCATTGAAGTAACTAGTAATAGCTTAAGTAATAGCCACTGAAGTAACCAGTAATTGCCTCTACATCGTCATCAAAGAAACTAGAATTTGCTTAACCTAGTCATAGAAGTAATAAAGAAACTAGTAATAGCTTGACCTATCCACAACTATTAATAGCTTGACCTATTCATTGAAGTAATCTGTGCTAGCTTTAACCTACTCATTGAATTAACTAAGTAATAGCTTAAATAGCTACTGATTGCCTCTACATCGTCATCAAGGAAACTAGAATTTGCTTAAGCTAGTAATTGAAGTTACTAGTAGCTTTAACCTAGCCATTAAAGTAACTAGTAATAGCTTTAACGTACTCATTGTAGTAACTAGTATATATAGCTTGACCTAGTCACTGATGTAACCAGTAATTGTATTTACCCAGTCATCGAACTAATTAGAATAGCTTGACCTAGTCATTGAAGTAACTCGTAATTGCTTGACCAAGTCAAGTAGCAAGTAATAGCTGGAGCTAGTCATTGAAGTAACAAATAATAGCTTGACCAAGACATTTAAGTAACTATAGTAATTCCTTGACCAAGTCATCAAAGTAGCGAGTAATAGCTTGACTGCTTGACCTATAGTAATTGCAGTAACTAGTAATTGCTTTAAATTGAAATAACAAGTAATCGTGAAGCATTAAATACCTATATTCACTCATAAAAGAGTGAATCAATATATATTACAAAAATATACAGAAGGACAATACTGTATTCTGTATTCAATAAACACAGTTCCATTTTCTATTCATGCCAATGAGATCAGCAACAGTATCAAGCAATTGACTAGGGGTATCAACAGAAAATAACAAATGTCATCTTTACAGGAATCAACTTGATTGCATTGTCTACTACTAAATGTTAAAACTTATTGTTTTCCAAAACGAAGCGTTGGCCCTTCTAACAATAAACTATAGGTACAAAAGAATACTAAAATAACAAGCAATAAATAAATCACATTGGAAGTAAGTTCTTTAATTTTGTAAACGTATAATACTCCTCAGTAAGGCTTGTTGCTAAAAGCAATTATTGTTAAAGTAATACCTAAAATGACACAACTGCAAAACTGATAAAACATNAGATTTTTTTTTTTTTTATAAAAATTAAAAGATCATCTTAACAACGTCATTGAAAAACAATGAAATTCGGAATTCTTATCATGATTTGAAATATGTCATTTTACCATGCTCGATATTTAGTTTGGTTATTTTGTGGTTAAAGTTATAATTATTTGTAAAATAAATGGACATAATCCATATTAAAAGTAGATCCTGACAATATTTAGTTAGATTATTCTATTTAAGTAACTATAGTAATTCCTTGACCAAGTCATCAAAGTAGCGAGTAATAGCTTGACTGCTTGACCTATAGTAATTGCAGTAACTAGTAATTGCTTTAAATTGAAATAACAAGTAATCGTGAAGCATTAAATACCTATATTCACTCATAAAAGAGTGAATCAATATATATTACAAAAATATACAGAAGGACAATACTGTATTCTGTATTCAATAAACACAGTTCCATTTTCTATTCATGCCAATGAGATCAGCAACAGTATCAAGCAATTGACTTGAGGGATCAACAGAAAATAACAAATGTCATCTTTACAGGAATCAACTTGATTGCATTGTCAACTACTAAATGTTAAAACTTATTGTTTTCCAAAACGAAGCGTTGGCCCTTCTAACAATAAACTATAGGTACAAAAGAATACTAAAATAACAAGCAATAAATAAATCACATTGGAAGTAAGTTCTTTAATTTTGTAAACGTATAATACTCCTCAGTAAGGCTTGTTGCTAAAAGCAATTATTGTTAAAGTAATACCTAAAATGACACAACTGCAAAACTGATAAAACATTTACACCAGTATAATTAACAAGGAAAAAGTCAACCAACGTTTGTAGATAAGGAATACCTGCGATGTTACTCACGGTTTACCTTCTTTTGTTGTGTTTGTACAGAAAATAAAACCGATAATACCGATTTATTATTTTCTAATTGTTAACATCTAACAACTATATATTATTAACTATTAACTCTAATAATATATATTGTCTCTTCCTTCAAATAATACAGAATGTTCAAAACCGCAAGTCTTAAACAAAATTAAACAAGTTAGGCGCGCTTCACATAAGTACGTGAGGCGATAATCACCGGTTTCTGTACGATTAAGTTAAATATTAAGTGTAATAGTTACATATTCTTTTTCCCTTTAAATTGTTGTATAACATGCCATGGTAACTAAAAACTTTTTTTAGTCACCCGCCATATTGGCCGGGCCGCCATCTTGGAAATATTAAGTGTAAAAACTCCAAAATTTGTCCAGGTGTCTAAAATGTCGAGATGTACCTGTGTGCCAAATTTCATGTTTCTAGCTATAGTAGTTTATGAATTGAAACAAGCCAACAGACAGACTTATATAAGGTTTCTTTTTGTACTTTGTACAGAAACCTAAAAACTGTCTTCTAAATTTTTGCCCCGAGCAGAGCAAGCCGTTATGGAAACAGCATATTCTCATTTCTAGATGAAAAAATTTAAATTTCATTTTAGAAAAAAACCCCGTTGTATTTAGATCACCTCTTGGTCCATGAAATGAGTGGGAAGTTGTAGCTGATGTTGGGTTCGTTCGTTCCTTGAAGATTTGAANAAAAAAAAAAAAAAAAAAAAAAAAAAAAATGGGGAGCGGCCATTCACAAATTATGGACAATGAGATTTTCATGATCCAGTGTACACAATTTATTAGTCGACTGAAAATCAAGTTGATTTTGGATTGCCACTAGATGAAAGTGACTCCTTTGATTTGGAGTAATATTTAACTAACTAACCTATCAAGTAACTAACATCAACTTGATTTTCGGTCTACTATAACTGTTCGCAACTATTTTGTTCGCAAGATCACAAAAAATCACAATTTCCACCATACACGGCGTTAGTTTGTCACTTGATGAGTAACTTATTCAAATACTACTCCAAATCAAAGTGGTAACTTATCAAGAGGCAAACATCAACTTGATTTTTGGTCAACTAACAAATTCTGTACTCAGTAATCATAATCATGGAAATCGCACAGTCCACCAAAATGGGCGAGAACATGGCCGCTCTCCACCGGTTTGTTTTTTTCAAATGCCTATTGCCAAGCTATGTCCTGCAGATAAACTTAGCCGGCCACAATTCTTAAAAGCCACCAAAAGATTAACTTATACACAAAATTCTAGCTTGATGTTAGTCAGACCTTTTCTTGCACGCTATCTCCTGAACTATAGGTATATAATTAAGAAGTAAACCAAACGTAATGAAGAAAGAAAAACATTTTTTTAAACTCAAAGCTTATATAGTCATACATAATTCATCGGTGATATACTTTTTTCATCTTGATACACTGAAATTTCGTCAGGTGTTAAATTGTACATACCTACATCAATAATTACCATATCTACTATGTAATATGTAATAGTTTAATTAAAACCATTAAAAGTAAAAGAAAATTGTACTTATAATATTTTTTTAAACAAAATTATTGGAATTCAGTAGTTATCTGCTGTCGTCAATATTTACCACTATTCTTTTTTGTTGTAAGCCAGACATGTTTTACGAAATTCAACGGCTTATGGGAGAACATTGTATAAATTATAAGACAAACAATTGTTTAACCGATAAGGCTTGTAGAGCTGTGTAGTTCATTAATTATAAGGCCTTAACAATAGACAGAGGACACTTGTAATCACTTTAAAATAAGAAAACACTTATCAGTGGGCATAAAGTGATTAACTAAGCTGTGATTATCCAAAATTTGATTTGTATAAATCTAATAATGATACACACTTAATTATTACGAGAGTTTTTTTTTTAAATTGTTATACAACATATCATTTTTAATTTATAAACAAATTAAGATTTTTTTTTTTTTATAAAAATTAAAAGATCATCTTAACAACGTCATTGAAAAACAATGAAATTCGGAATTCTTATCATGATTTGAAATATGTCATTTTACCATGCTCGATATTTAGTTTGGTTATTTTGTGGTTAAAGTTATAATTATTTGTAAAATAAATGGACATAATCCATATTAAAAGTAGATCCTGACAATATTTAGTTAGATTATTCTAAATCAAATTATAATTACTATTTACAAGGGGAGACAGACACAGAAAAATAGACTTCAGCGCCGGGACTCGAACCACGGACCACCCCATGTTTCCAGTGCAGGTGCTCTAGCCAACTAAGCTACACTGAAGAATAATTTCCTCTGTCGATAACAATACCTAGTCCCGAATTAAGCTTTCAAATTTTTATTTGAAATATGGGAAGGTCCGTGGTTCGAGTCCCAGCGCTGAAGTCTATTTTTCTCTATCTGTCTCCCCTTGTAAATAGTAGGTATTATAATTTAAATGTTCCGTAGTATGAATACTACCAAAAACTTAAAAATTAGATTATTCTGTGGAATCGAATTCATTTACAAAGTATATTTTTATGTAAAATAAATGGACGTAATCTCCAAGGTTAAATAAAGGGCAAGATAACCTCTGATAAGCTTAACAAATGTGTATAATATGTATATCTGTATATGATTATTTTTTAAAAAATAAATACTTTATTTACATACATATACATTTATATTATAAAATATAAAATTTGTTATTTAAGAAGTAAGTTGAACTCCTTGAACTCTTAAATAACTCGTATTTAGTATTTCAATTTAGTGTGCCAATTTAGGTTTATGGCGTTCCCTCTAACAAACGACAATTAAAACAACGTTTTAGGGTTCAATACCGAAAAGATTGACAGCATTTTTATTAATGTTCACATCAAATAAAATTGTAATGAGCTAATCTAACTGTTTGTCGTTTGTTCTTAAAAGAACCTATACCAGCTGTTGACAAAATTCTCATTATTTGACCAATAATATTTGAATTCAAGTAGTCAAAATCGGTCCAGCACTAATAAATTAATATTAAGATTCGTAATATTTTATAAAATTTATTGTTTGTGTTTGATTATTTTAATATTAAGTTCCATATCTATCAGTTGAAATAGTTAACCACCATCATTATTTGAGTAGACTTCATGAACATTTATAACAAGTACTTCATAAGTATTCTTTTGGCGTTTAGCTAAGCTTACGATTAAAGAAAAAAACCCTTTGTACACAAAGTACCTATGAGTAACAGGTAACAGGTAACCCCCGGTCCCATAATCGGTAACTGCATTAGTTACTTCTAAAACTTGTATCTCTTCCTCCACATGGACCAAATTAATTTGATGATATTT
Organism: Gerris buenoi; assembly: GCA_001010745.2. NCBI lineage: Eukaryota > Metazoa > Arthropoda > Insecta > Hemiptera > Gerridae > Gerris > Gerris buenoi. The sequence goes on along the minus strand of KZ651461.1, from coordinate 472,142 downwards.
TTAAGACTATACAAAAAGAATTTACATAAAACATTTTACTTGTCAATAATGAGTCATTGAATGAATTTTAAATTAGTTTTTACATATTGTTAGCATATGTGAAAAATAGTTTTTTATTTAGAATAGAATGCACGGACACGCGTTTTTGTATATAAGAAAACAACAAGTATTTGAAATTTTAGAGAATTCTGTGAAATTAGACGCAGTTTCGGTTCCATTTTCCATTCAATTAGTTAGCACAATTTTGGCTGACAATATTTGAACCTTAACCTTAAGACAATTAGTTAACTTAATTATAGTGGCTTTACTAGTGGTATAATCCCTTACTACTAGTAACAAATCCCTTACTACAAGTAACTAATCCCTCACTACAAGTGATAAATCCCTTACTACAAGCAATATTTCCCATACTATACAAGTGATATATCCCTTACTACCAGTGAGAAATCCCTTACTACAAGTGATAAATCCCTTACCACATGGAATAAATCCCTTACTACAAGTAACAAATCCCTTACTACAAGCAATATTTCCCTTACTATACAAGTGATATATCCCTTACTACAAGTGAGAAATCCCTTACTACAAGTGATAAATCCCTTACCACAAGGAATAAATAAATCCCTAACTACAAGTAACAAATCCCTTACTTTGTATGAGTAAAGGAAGGGATTACACACTTGTGCAGGCCTATCATGTATTAAGCAAGTAAATAATCCTAAACAAAAACACAATTTTCAATGGTATGCTTCCTAAATAAGTCGTAGGACCAAATTATGGTTCATTTTAATAAGGTGTTTAAAACATCATTTATTGAAACACATAATATATAATATAAAGTACTTCTTTAGATTGTTACTCCCCGTTTTTTTTTTTAGAATATAAACTACTGACAAAATATATAAAGACATAGGGAAATTTACTCCATGTACTTTGGGACAAAGAAGCATCACATTTCTGTTTTTAAGGGGAGTAACAGTCAAAAGAACATTCCGTACACCTTCTTCAGTTTGTTACTCCCCTATATTTATTTTTTTTATAAGGGTAGTAACAATCTAAAGAAGTACCAAATTTAATTGCGTCTGTGAACGGTGGGGAGACTCATTTTTTGGATTGAACAACTTTATAAGAATTTGTAACAACATTCTTCACTAACCTGTTATCTTACAAGCAGACCAAGATGTTTTCTTTTCTTCTCTACACGTAAAAAGTGCTTTCATTAAATCAGCAACTGTCCTTTTTTTAGACGCCATGTTTTTTTCGAAATCAAAAATATAATTATCACGGTTTTTTAAAACACTACCGAATTAGTTATTTCTTTAAACAAAAACTGTTTATTATCGGAACAAATCAAATTTGGGGACACCCCCTCCCCGCGAGGTACCCCGTGATAACACGCGACGTACAAGAGTTGATAAGAGAGATAGCGAGAAATGTAAACACGATATGAGCGGATAACGGCGGGAATGGAAGACGCGGGAAGACTAACCCATATGAGTTAGATCGTCATGCCCTCAACAGCTGACATACCACTGACCTTATGAACACTAGTAGATGTAGATAAAGACTACCCTCACTACTTGCTCCCCTCCACGCACTACTCATATCTTTTTCTGTGTCGGAGATTTTTTGAGTATGATGGACCTACTCACATTTATACACATGTTTAACTTTTATATAACATTTCAGAAATGTATAAAACATTAATTTTATACTTTTTTTTTTTTTTTTTTTTTTTTTTTTTTTTTTTTTTTTTTTTTTTTTTTTTTTTTT
>KZ651461.1:416198-429944 GCA_001010745.2 Gerris buenoi | reverse complement strand
TTTTTTTTTTTTTAGCATAAAAATTGAGTTAGATATAGTCATTTAAATCTCGCTGAGTTTGTAAAAAGAAGCTTTTTTCACCCCTTTTAAGTCACACCCTTTCAAAAATAAGGGTTGAAAAAAAGTAATTTTTGCATGGTCGTTTAGCCCTTCAAAAATCCTTCAAAATCATTTTTTGAACAACGAGGTAGCTCAAAAACTAAGCGAATTATGAATAAAAAACTGATCATTGTACACTTGCAGGTATCTGAAAACGTGTTTTTTTCGACTGAAAAATGGACACTTTCAATCGCGAATAAGTCGAAAAGTATCAAATTTCAGAAAAAACTTTATAGAACAAAAATTGTTTAGAATTAGTCAATCTATCCATTTCCGGACTTATTTTTAATGAAAAATTTTTTACCTAAAAAAGGGGGGGGGTTCACCCCCTACGTAAAAGCAACCCCCGGCATAGGGTCAACTTTGAATTAGAGGGTCAATAGAACCTTCATACAAATTTTCATGAAAATTGGTGCTGTACTTTAAAATTATGAGGTTTCGCCTTATTTTTCTCTTCATTGACTGGACTATACAGGTAATGTCTGTCCGATGTGAGTAACCCTCCAGGCAAAGATTCGATTTCCATCAAGCTATTCCTTATAGAAAACAATTAGTGCAATAAATAAATAAAAAATTGACAAGAAACTAGTATTTATGTAGTATATAAATATGTAAAAGTATTCATATATTATTATTTATAGTGTAGATTTATTACATTATTCTATATTATTGTATTTTTTTTTTTTACCGGCTCGACCGGTTGAGTTCACTGCTATGACATACTACATGATTATTTGCTATGAAATACTACGTATATGATTATCTGCTATGATATACTATGATGGGAAGTGCAGTAGCATCCGTAATAAAACTGCTCCTGGAGTCTTAATATCTTGGGGAGACAAACACACAAACCTTTAAGACTTATGTAAGGCAGACTATTGTTTAGAACTAAGAGGGGCGCTAAAGTAAACAAGCGGCAAACGTTTTTACTACCCTAGTTAAGCAAATTTAATGGTAAGCTTATAATTTGTCAGCTTTTTATTGTTATGAATTAAAACAATATTAATTAACTGCGTTGTAGCTCTGCTAAACCCATTAATCATACATATGTTGCGTGTCAAATATTACCGCATATTGAAGGAAAAACAATACCACTTTTCAATCTTAATTCCATGAAAAATGTTTCCTTATTAAATTTACATTAAATGCGCATTTGAGGGGCTTAATCTAAGCATGTTGTTCACATGCTAACTGCAAACATTCTATAAATAATTTAACAATGTTGAATGTTGTTATTTATTAGCCGTACATTCGACTTTTATAACTTGCTTATTGTAATTATTTGTTGCATAATAAATGCCAATTTTTCTGAGATTGTTGAATTTTGTTCTGATTTTTATTTTTATTTTTAAGTAATTTAAGCTACTGCCTATCAAATTATATAGTACTATTGGACGTTACAATTTATCCTGTAGTTATAATAAACAAATGAAAGTTCAATCAAAATAAATTTCTAAATTTAGCATCAATTTAAATTCGTCATTTTGTGTATTTCATAGATTGCTTCCAAGTTTATGTAAAATTAAAAAGGCCGAACTAATTAGGGAGAAGCACTTTATTTGATACACACAAGTACAAGGTTAAACATGTACTTACTCAAAGACACATTACTTGAGTAAGTAATTTACTTTATAAGGTTAAACATAAATATGTACTTACTCTGACATTTTACTAGAGTAAATAATGTACTTCATAAGGTTAAACATGTACTTACTCAGACACTTTACTAGAGTAAGTAATTTACTTTATAAGGTTAAACATGTACTTACTCAGACACTTTACTAGAGTAAGTAATTTACTTTATAAGATTAAACATGTACTTACTCAGACACTTTACTAGAGTAAGTAATTTACTTTATAAGTTTAAACATGTACTTACTCAGACACTTTACTAGAGTCAGTAATGCACTTTTTCGCCCTCCACTTGTAAACATTCCAATCCTGAGCGGCCGGTAAAGTTTCATATTACAGCCCTGGGGCCGGTAATAATGCACGCTTTATCATTACAGGGCCGCTAATTAGTTCGAGAAGCGGCCGCTTCCTGGCCGGGTGCGGCGTACAGGAATCGCTAGTAGTTCTCAGCGTCAGCTGTTCAATTTGTACAAAATCGATATTTTTATAACTTCGGCTTGTTTTGATAATGGTTTAACCTTAATATGCATTTATTGATTTTGAAGATTACGGCAAAATAGTTTTTTGTAGTTAGTTTACATGTGGTTGGCGATTAAATAGTGTACGCACCACGAGCAGTATGCGCTATGACAGACCTCGGTCGTTAAACGCGCTCGTGCTTTCAAACTTCGCCCTCGGCCTGTAATAACGCCCTTACTGCTCTAGGTACGTAAATAGCTATTATAAAGTTAAACATGTACTTACTCAGACACTTAATACAGAAGTAATGCATTTTATAGGGTTAAACAAATATTATTAAAATAACGTTTTCTGTAGCCTCCATTAACACTATTTTCCCCTCCTATTCTAAGAAACATATACTAATTATTGGAATATAATTGATTTATTTATTCTCTGTCTTGTGTAATCTGATTCATTATATGTTAAGCCGGGTTTACACGGGTAGAGTAAACAGGAGAGTAGAGTAGCGAGTAGAGTTCACTCTACTTCCTACTCTACCAATTTTACTAGCTACTCCACTCGTTACTCTACTCTACTGAGCGTTTTTTTTGGTTTCTACGGGTAGAGTTACTCTACTCGCTACTCTACTCTCCTGCTTACTCTACCCGTGTAAACATGGCTTTAGCATCCCTTTATCAAGGTCTACTTGATTATTCTTGGCTAGAGCCACTCTAAGTTAAATACATCATCAATCTGGTCTTATTCCTAATGACGCTTCATCATAGCTTATCTTAAATTTCAAGTAAGACATTTCTGTATTATTTAAGTTTCATTCTAGTATTTTTATATTAATATGAGAAGCAAATTCAATTTATTTTACAAAAATTTCAGTAGATAAATGCCATCTTAAAAAAAAACTGTCTCATAATATTTATGAAAGTACCTTTTCATAAATATTCATAAAGCTTTTATATGGCTGAAACCCATTTTATAGACTTATTAACTTTTTATAGGTTTGACCTTCGAACGAAATATTAACGTTAGGACCACCGGCCTGCCAAAAAAAATCAAGATTTTATTGATTTTGCACTTGACTAATTTCCTTTATTAGTCAAAGCTTATAATTTTTGCTTCCGAGCTTGCCTAAGGTAACGGAAGCGGAAGATATGTGAATGTGATCGTTCTGAAGAACGAAATATTTTATTTATCCGATTTCAAAACTTTAATGACAGAAATCTGTTTCAGACGTCAGGGATCATTTTTGGTTCTGTGTCTGTCGCTCAATTTTTGCGAACCGACATATCTTAATAACTACACTTACGTTTTTAATGAAATTTTTATGGTAGGTCGTAATTAGCTCATCCTTGGTCGCTTATTTGATTCTCTTTCCTCAAGCTTTCAAACATATATTTATTTATCTACGATTGATACGTAATATAAACATTGTATCTCTGTTTAGATTCGTAGAAAGTGATTCTTAACACACCTGTATTAATTGCGCATGCGAGTCTCATAGTTTTGAACAATTCCTCTTTTTTCCACTCTAGTGACGAAAAGAAGAAGAATTCCTCTTTTTTTCCTCCCTAGTGACGAAAAGAAGCCATAGGAAGAATCCTTCAACTTTACACACGATTATCGAGTTTGTTTACATTTAACATAACTAATTTGATGTTTATTTAATAAAAGTAACTGTTTGTATCGAGTTTTTTTGTGAAAATCAATGAGTGATTTAAGTGATTATGAAGAATATGAGGAGAATAATACGCCTTCCGAAATAATTAATTCGGCACAAAATACAACTAACGAATTGATGTCATCTTTATCAAAAGAGAAATACTGAAATACGAGCTTACATACAGGAAGTTTATTATTTTTTTCTGCATTTATTATTAAAATCTAACAATCGTAGATAAAGTACGGTACGCAACTCGTGCGAAAACGGCATTTTGCATTGCTCGTGTGGTTTTTACTACCCTCGCTATCGCTCGGGTGTAAACTCCACACTCGCATGCTAAATGCTACTTTCCACACTCGACGCGTAATTTACTATTACACCTATGGCTTTAAAAGCACTTATTGGATTTGTATGAAACTTTTATAGTTTATTGAAAGTATCCTACATATAGCCCCAGATTAATTTGAACCGTCTGCGCTTTTTAAATAAAAAATATCAATACAATTTTGACCTATTAAAAAAACGGTGGAAACTATCAAATAAAACAGACAATAATGGCTGTTATAAGCATAAATCAATAATTGCTAGGATGCGAGGAAGCTATGTGCCACACAAATTGGCAGTCTATTTTGTTTTGGTTCGAGGTCGAGGTGCTTTATAGTAATTGGAAATGGAAGTGCCTCTAACCACATTAGGGTTGGGACATCAATGTCGATGTATCGAATAAATCGATGGCGATTTTTCGATGTATTGGCCAACATCGATGTTTTTCCCGAACATCGAAAAGATCGATGTCACCTATGTATTCAGACCCCCAAAAAACGTCGACAACGTTTCAACAAAAATATCGGGGACGAGGAACGAGGGATGTTTTTGAAACCGGTGCGCTTTTGCGCGTTGGGTCGAAGGACCGTTGTCGATATATCGAAAACATCCATCTAGCTACCGATGTCCCAACCCTAAACCACATTCGATCACCTCCAACCACCTACACCTACAACCACGTCCTACTCCCTCCTACCATATCTAACCCCCTCTAATCACCTCAACCACATCTTACCACCTCTAACCACCTCATACCATCTCTAACCACCTCACTACTCGAAACTGCCACAACCACCTGCAATTACATCCAACCTACATTCTATATATGAGAGCATTTTAAAATTTATGATGTCAATAAATAAGCAAAACTATATCTTTGTACTATTTATTGTGATTTTTATTATTATTTCCGATATATTTTTATTTTTTTATTTTTTTCTATTATTAATTTCACGATTTATTTATTTTTTTAAAAAAAAAAAAAAAAATTTGGGGTTGCTTAAAAAGCCGAAAATGGTACTGGCGTCGGGTTAAGATGCTGAAGATCTGGTCGAGGAGTAATCAAATATTTACTATACGGTTAAAGGATGTAGTGGAATACGACCACAGCTAGTGTAATTAGAGGCGATGTCATCAGCTGATTCATGTTGGGCCTCCTCGAACTTTCGCCGCTGCTTACATCAAAAAGTTCTTTTGATTTCCAAGTTTGATTGGCAAAACGCTTAAAACTTCTCTGTTTGTTTTCTTCTATGAATAAATGATATTGATCGATGCGAGTGAAGAGATCTAATCCTTTTGTTTTAGTTCCAGCGCTTCCTATGAATCCGTAAAGTTCACCTGAACAGATAAGAGGCGCTCCGAGATCACCCATGTACCCATGAGGTGCGTCTTTGATCACCGAACAATAACTGTTGGATTCTGAAACAAATAGAGCAGATGTCAACAATGGTATGGCAACAATTACTACTTTATTACTACTTTTGGCTTTTTTTATTTAATTAATGGCTATGATCAACAATTGTTATGGCAAAGGGCAACCATTGTTTATGGTAAGTAATCTAATTTGTCCAAAATTTTATCCTTTTTAATAGTTTAGCGTGTAGTGTGGATCTTTACAAATGGGTCTACTAAAGGACTTCCATCCCAGACTCAACTTTATGTAGAAAAAGAGATCAATAACACAATTACTTAGATATAACACCAATTAAAAAAAAGATAATGGTTCCGTTACCACAGAATGGTCCTTCAAAGATGTTAATAGCAATAGATTACTCAATTTCAAATCTAATCATCCTCCACATCAAAATATTAATAGTGCAAATAACCTCATAAAAAAGCTATATCCCTTATCGACAATGCTCGATTAAAGAAACAAAATAAAAAGAAATAAGATTCAATAAAAAAAAAAAAAAAACTAGAATTAATTTTGACTCGACTGACCATATCAAAAAATTGTGATACTACCACTTGTTCCCCATCACAGCTCATACAATATACAAGTACAGTAATCCCAGTACTCACCCTAGTTACTCTCCCACTAAATTTGTCAGTATGCCTTTTATTAAAGTTATACCAAATCAAGTTCAAACTCTTTTGATTAAATTTAATTGCCAGAATATAAAATTTGTTTAAAAATTAAATTTGATTACTAAATAAAACCGTAGCTGCCCGGTTCATAACTTTAAAGACAAAATACCTTTCGAAAATACTTAGGCAATCTACGAACTTTTTGTGAACCTAAAATATAAGTTCAAGTTTTATTAACATACATGGGCTAATCTGCAGTTATCCATACATGATCAATGGAATAATAAAATAGTCGGTACTTATTTAGATTGTTACTCCCCTGAGTTATTTTAGAATATATGGATATAATTATTTAAGCACCACTTTTTCTAAATAATATTAAGAAAAAGGGACATTTTAGTCCAATGTACTTTGTGACAAAGGAATATCACACTACTGTTTTTGTGACAGTCCTAAGAAGAACAACATTCCGTCCACCATCTTTAGATTGTTACTCTCTTCTGTTTTTTAAAAGGGGATTACTACTCTCAAAAAAAGTGCCAAATAGCCTAGTTGATAGATAAATCGTCAACATTTTATCTTATATGTTTTAAATAATAACTACAAATTAGGAAATTTGTAATTTGTTTATAAGTAGAATATTTATAAATGTTAATTCTTATAACATCAAAACTTATATCAGCGATAACTTACCGTTAAAGTTAGGGTTGACTTGTTTACATTTATCAGGATCTGAGAGGATGACGCTCTCCTTCCTCACGTGAAGGATCTCTTGAACAGGATGTGAAAAGAATTTATCTGGTACATTCCAAGCTAACACTGAACAGTCCTAAAAAAAATAAAAAATAACGATTCACAACATATTAACGAAAAAATTACGACATATTAACGAATAAATACTTGTCTAAGTAAGAAAAATGATGCAATTATTGATTAAAAAAATCGGTCCGAGACAACTCAGGACAAACTTTCTCAAATACGAATTCAAAATTACTTAGTCCAGTGAGTTCCATTTATTAGTTTAATTATTATTGAACATTTCATCAAAATTTATTATAAAAATAACTTCTCCTAGGTGAGGAATCGAACACGGGCTCTCTCCGTCCGCGTTTTAAGCTATTTTCTCAGGAACTAGATTTTCCCTGGGAAAACAATTTATATCGTTAGGTTCGTATTTAAATGGAAAAAATATTAGAATTTTTCAATCAAAATTATGGGAACCGTTGTCGAGAAATAATTTTATTGACGTTTTTCGGAGTTTTGGGGAGTAGCGCCCAGCGCCCCCAAATTTGAGCTAAAATTCATTTTTCGATTTTGCCTCGGGGTATGATTTTTCTGAATATGTGTGCCGACATTTTGTCAAAATCGTCCAGTAGTTTAGACTCCAGGCGTCTGCACAGACGACAGACAGACAGACATTTAAAAAAAAACAACACTTTTTTGGACTCAGGGGATCTCAAAACGTGTAAGTACATAAAAATCTCAAAATCAAATTTCCACGCCATCACAATACTTTCTTTTTATATGAGAAAGTAAAAAGCAGTTAACACTCAATAAATGAACAATTCATACTGAATTATTCCTAAAACAAAATTCGTTTTTTCTGCATTATCTTGTAAAAGTTACTCATGGTAAATCCTCCCCTCTCACCCCGCCCCCTCCATATATGGATAATCACAGAAAATAAGGTGCCTAGTGACAAAAATTTAATAGGTTACTCACTCTGTATTTGGTTTTGGTTACTAATCCAATTACTTGATTTGTCACTTGGAAAAGAAGTGAAGATATTTACAGTTAAATAAAGACACTTATTGTTATTTTTGAAGCAAATGTTTCTGGCTTGAGTATATGTAAACAAAGATACTATAAAGATGATACTAACCATGGGCAGTGTTTTACTGTCGACTTTGGCTAATGAGGGATAGAAATGGCTTTTGTTGTTCGGATTAATGATTTCCAAGAGAGCAACGTCGTCTTTAGCTTCTTCACCGGGCCCTGACTTTACCTGGGGATTCTGGTAGATGTTCACAACAGGCATCTCTAAACTTCCTGTATTGTTTCTGCAAACAAATCATATAATATTTAAAGATAATACTCGTATTAAAGAGGAAAATAAAGTCTAAACATCTAAAGCCTCGTCCAGACTGCCGAAACGAGCCAAGCATTGGTTTCTGCGCATGCCCAGTTCTAGATACGCAGGCGCACTTTAGCCTGGGCATGCGTCGGAACCAGACCTCTGTTCGGTTTGGCAGTCTGGACGAGGCTTAAAGGTTGGTCAAATCAACAAAAATGTCATAAAAGTCAAGTTGCTGTGTTATCAATAAAACTTACGGCAATTGAGTGTAAATAGACAGTTGGTTGGGATCACAGAGTCTGCCCTGAGCGTCAGTAAGCCCTGATGCTGCCGTTAGAATGATGTAGTCTGATACTGCAACACCTGTTTGTTTGAAAGTCTTATCAGCCTTGTTACGTATCAGCACCATGTATGGATGTCCCTCCTGCTGCTGGTTGGTCGAGTCAACAGTGCGCCTTTTTCTGTTTACTTTCGGAGCAAGAGCCACTGACGCTTCTGATATCGAATCTAAATTCAGTTGATTTGGAGTCAATTCAACTTCCGATTCAGTCGAAGACTGTGCGTTCTCATACGCTATATCGAATGCTTCCGACTCTCCAGTCGATTTAGATGTTCCCGGAAAACCGATATAATTTTCACTCGAATCGTCTTCGTATGTTTTGTAAACACTTTTGAAAGTCGGTTTGGGAACCGAGTAAAACAAGGGAAAGTCGAGAAGGTGCCTGAAGATTTCGTCGATGTTATTGAAAACGGTGCAGACAGTGCGACTCAGACCAGACTCGAGTGAACGACTGTCTTCCGACGCAGAAGTTCCGCTGCAGTTGGTAATGTTCAGTTGACCAACGTTCAGCAAATCGGTGGTTTCGGTAGATGCTAACGTTGAAACGGCTTGCGCGATCACCGCAAGGAGAATTTGCTGCTTAAGACCCATCGTAATTTCCAAAAGATTTCAGCACACTTTAATTGAAGCCGTTTTACATTTTATAGCTTTTTCGCCATATGACACAGCATTTGTTTTGACATTTTTACTCACGTCAGAAACAATTGAATTAAAATAAATAAATGTTTGGATATTTCTTTAAACATTTTATTGTTTATAGATAGCAGACCAAAAATCAAGTTGATGGTAATCCGTCACTTAATAAATGACCTCTTTGATTTGGAGTAATATTTGACTAACTAACATATTCATTATGTGACGAACTATCATCATCTTGATTTTTGGTCTACTAACTAATTTGGTTCTCAGGATCATGAATGGCCGCTTTCCACCGGTTTGTTTTTTTCAATTGCCTATTGCCAAGCTATGTCCCACAGTTGATCTTAGCCGACCATATATTCTTAAAAGGCGCCAAAACATTTACTTATACACAAAATTTTAGCTTGATGTTAGAGAGAAACTTTCTTGCACGCTATCTCCTGGACTGTATCAAGACTCCATTAAAGTTACTCTTAAGCCACCCCCACACATTGGCAAGCGTCGCTTGGCCAACGTTTGGATAGTTGTTACTTGCGAAGGCGCTTGTAAAGATTGGAGCAGAGGTAAGCCAATTAGCGTGCGGCCAATGTGTGGATGGGATGCTGGCACTTGAAAACAAACGCCAGTTGGCTATAATGACAGCTCCAACCTCCACCAGAGCTTTCACAAGTGCCAACTCTTTCTACACTAGGCCAAGCGACGTTTGCCATATTGCATGGCCAATGTGTGAGCCCGGCTTTACAGTGAGTGAAAAACCCATTAGTTTATTGAATTTTTTGAAACATAATCACAGTGGATAGAAGCTTCATCAAATAAAAAAAAAAAAAAAAAAAGGAGAGGCCCCCTCTCCCAAAAAAAAAGACTCAAGGAAGAATATAGACTTAAAAAAATGCTATTTACTTATATGAAATATTTGTAAGGAAAACGAATTATGAGACCCCTCCTTTCCCCTATAAAACATTTAAAAAAACATATATTTGAATTTAACGAATCCAGGCTATGTAAAACCAATTGAATCATGGAAATAAAACAAATTTACATCAAAAAATCAAATGTTGATCAGCCATAAAGCGTGCAGAAACTACTTTTTCACGTAGCTTATTTCTTCATTTTTGAGCTTGCACAACTTTTATCCTACCCATATATACAAAATGATTTTTTTATTTCGGTTGACCTAATACAAGAGCCCTGTAAGTTGTGCAAATTTCCCTGTAAGTACAAGAGCCCTGTAAGTTGTGCAAATTTCAGAATTTTCGATCCAGCCCTATCGGAGATATAGAGGCCCAAAAATGGCAAATTTTCAAAAATTTATAAAAATAAAAGTATTCAAGTTTTACCATTGATATTTTTTTGGGTAATGCTACTGATATATGCCTAATACCTATTCACATAAAAAATATCAAGCTGAATATATCACTCCTTCCTTCAGAAAAAAATTTCCGAAAAATGCAATTTTCTTGATTTTGATATCTAACTTTAGGTGAAGTTTTCTCATGGAAGAAAAATTACTAGGTGAAATATGGACATAACCTAATATAAACACTGGGAAATAACCTTTAATTTGGTTTTTGTTTCAGCCTTCTAGGACAAATAGCTTAGGAGATATGAGCGTAGACGTAAATGCCCAAAAACAAAAAAATTAGCGTGCGAAGGAAATCAAAAATGGCCGCGATTAATTTTTTTTAAGTATTGTTTTGAACACCTTAAATATGAGGGAAACAACAGGGAAAATATAAATTTTTTCTAAAATGGTCGAGCAACCACCTCTGGACCGGTCCATATGGATTGACCCAATATCACACTTCTGTTATTGTAAGACAAGTAAGGAGTAACATCAATGTACCTTCCTTAGATTGTTACTTCCTTCAGTTTTTTTATTATATAAATAAGAGGAATAATAGCCTAAAGTAGAACATTCCGTAACCTTCTTTAGATTGTTACTTCCTTCGGTTTTTTATTATACATATAAATATAAATAAGAGGAATAACAGTCTAAAGAAGATCATTCCGTAAAGTAGTATTGTTATTCCGTATTAGTATTGTTTTTTGACACTCAGATTGGCCAACCTATGTGAGGGAAGAAACAAAATCCCACAGGCCACCAGGCCTGTGGGAGAGAGGGAAATGCATAATTTGTTTGTCAACAAAAGAAGGTTATTTTACTAATTCAACAAATCGCGATCTTTTTCCTGATTTTGCCACTTGGATTTTCACTTCTTATTTACGAAATGTTTTGAAATTTAATGAAAGAGTTAATTTCCTTTATAGAATCAAAAAATTTAATGTCGGTAATGAAAAGTGTAGGCTTAAAACTACTTAGACGAAGAATTAATTTACCTGACAGATGTTGAATTGTAATGAAAGAAAGTTTAAGAACCTTTGTTAATTCAGTTGAAGTTTACATTTTAATCTATCAATATTTGAGTACAGTGTGAAAGAAGTAGTTATTATTTTTCGGTAAATAAACAATAAACTCTATTATTGTTATATAACATGGAAAACGATAACGATTACTGAGTTGATTAATTTTCTGTCTAAGTCTTACTTTGTCAGAATAACTTAACAAATTGAAATGACGGGTAGTTACAAACAAAATTCAAAAACCAGTATAATATTTAGTGTATTAGAATTATATTTAAATAACATAAAAAGTGAATAATATGTAAAAGTGAATTCAAGCGGTGGCGTGGAGGTTATAAAGTCTCTTGGAACGGTTACCCTTAGGTCGGCGTCCCTCCACTAGAGACATTTTTATTTGCCTAGTTGGCCCGACCTTCTAAAATTCAAAATCCAACGCTCTCATTGGCTCCTTCTCTATTTTCCCGCGCTGTCAAAAAACAATACTAATTTTAAGAATAGTGTAGATTGTTACTCTTTTCGGTTTTTTATTATACATATAAATAAGAGGAATAACAGTCTAAAGAAGAACATTCCGTCACCTTCTTTAGATTGTTACTCCCTTTTTTTTCTTTTTTTATGGAGAGTAACAATCAAAAGAGGTTCCAAATATTCTTAGAGCGCGAATTTCTACACCATTGTACTTTATAGAATAATGATAATATTCCTTGCTATTACTTATTCTTACAAAGAATACCGCTTGTCTTTATGAATTGTTCAAAATTAATTATTGGTTAATCGTTTCATTGCTTCTATTGTGATTGTATCAAAGTGAGGATTATTATAAGGAAACAAATAAATAATTCATAGGTAGGTAATCTGAAGAGATAAGGGCTAATACAGGTTAGAGATTAGGAGGGGGGTAGGGAGGTTTGGGGGGGGCCGATTTACTTGATTACCTTAATCCAAACAAAGCGATGACAATCGCACCCCCCCCCCCCCACTTCTACGTTCAGATAAACAAAATACAATTTCCAAACCCTGGTAGTAATTACGCTGTGAAGTGAAAAGGGGGGTTGGTGGGGGTGAGATGCGAGGCAGATGATTGGCCGATGTTGTTAAGGGGGGAAGGTCCTGTTGGCTCCATTGTTTAGCCTAGGCCACGCCCACGGCGTGCAGGTAACCGCCTACTTACCCCCCCTGAACAAAGCACATGCTTAGCTTTAAATTTGATACTGCAGTACTTTAGTAAGTCACTTCCGGTAACTAACCCGACTAACTGCTCAGGCCCTTTCTCTTCCAACATCGCACTCGACATGGACACTCTCTAGACTTCATTCCTACTTCACCTTCTTGTAAGCTTCTTTTAATAAAATTTATCACTTTAATTAACAAAACTCAATATTAAACTAACAAAAAAAATAAAAATAAAAAAATAATAATATTTAAGTATCTATATACAGAAGAAAGGTGTAAAATCCGGTACATCTATATAGATTTTTACTTTCTCATAAAAGAAATACAGAGGGGAGTAACAATCTAAAGAAGGTGTACGAAATTTTCTTCTTTAGATTGTTACTCCCTTTATAAAAACAGAATTATTGAGATATTCCTTTGTCCCTGTCCCAGAGTACATTTTGACTAAACATCCCATTGCCTTAATATAGTTATTTAGTCAGAGTTATTAATATTCCAAAAATACACAGGGGAGTAACAATCTAAATATGTACCTGAAATCCTATGTTCCTATATTAATTTTAAATTCTTTCCTTATCTCCTTTTACTTTTTTTCTCTTTAGAACTATAAATAATTATTTTACTGGCTATTCTAACAAATTGATTTTTAAGTATCCAGCTACTATTGAAATTGTCATAATAACGTTGAATGAATTTATTTATTTTATTTGTAATCCATAAAATCGTTTAGCACTCAAAGGAAAATACATAGGTATTTTTAAATATTAATAATTCTGTCAAGTTGATTCTAATAAAGTATTATACCTTGTCAGAAATCAAAATTTTCCTGTAATTTTAAAGAAGAATAATTAAATATTATAGATTAAGGATACATTTTCAAAATGTTAAGACAAATTATATCTTAATATTTTTAATAAAGTTGTCTCTTTCATTTTTTTTTTTTTTTTTTTTTCGTAC
>KZ651461.1:377542-394154 GCA_001010745.2 Gerris buenoi | reverse complement strand
TTGTATTCTGTATAAATAAATAGTACAAAAAAATAGAATAATGATAGCTCTATTTGTATTTTATCTGTTCTGTTTCAATATTGAAATTAGATAACAATAATTAAAACATGACCTATTATAATATAAATTGAGGCTAATTATGTTTTTTACATTTAAGGTTTTGTGGTGATATTTCAAATCTTTTTTTTTTTAATACAAAATTTAACTGGATTAAAATTAAAATCTTTGTACAACGGATCTCGCCAACACCGAATCTAAACTGTGCCATTGATATGCCCCCGTGTAGGGACAGTAAGAGAAGAAAAATGTGTACAAGTAAAGAAGTACAGACGCAGCAAAATTAAACCGATACCCAGGAAACAAGTGTAAACAAACCTGGTTGTTTACTTTTCCTTTTTTGCTGTCATTCAATGTTTACCTCTTAATAAAAAATCAACTGATTTTTACTTTCTCATACAATTTTGATGGATTTGCACGTTTTGAGGTCCCCTGAATCTAAAAAAGTGGTTTTCTTTTAAAAAATTCTGTCTGTGCAGACGCCTGGAGCCTAAACTACTGGGCCGATGTAAACGAATCTGACGATATAATCCGTTTTCCCGGGAAAAAATCAAGTTCTTGAGAAAATAGCTTAAAACGCGGACGGAGGGAGCCCGGGTTCGATTCCCCGCCTAAGGGAAGTTATTTTTACGGTACATTTTGTTGAAATGTTCAATAATAATTAAATGTAACCAATGGAAAACACTGGGCTAAGTAATTATGGACTCGAGTATGAGAAATTTTGTGTGAGTTGTCTTGGACCGATTTTTTTTACTTATTTTTCATACATCAGTACCAGAACGACGTTGACGTCATCTGATCATATTTGTAAAAAGAATTTCATGTACTGAACTTGATTCAGTTCGAAGTAAACTTTGAAATATAGTTGTGAATTCAATTATCGCAATTACAAAACTTGAGAGTTTGAATAATACGATTTGATAAAAGTGAATTATAATAATATTACAAAACTTTGATAATTTTTGTGTAGAAGAGTGTAAGTTATTGTGTTTAATCTGAGCTATATACAACTTTACATTTAGTTCTTCCTCTTCTTCTTCGAATTCAGTAATTTAAATAAACAATTCAAAAATATAAAAAAGAAGAATGAAAACTTTTCCATGTGGAATCGAGAGAAAATATAACAAAACTCTCAAAAGTTTTTCTGTTTAAACGTAAACTTTTCTTTAGCACCTGGGGGATGCCGAAAAAGTAATCTCACAATTCCATGAATACAATCAAACTGTTTATTGAGTTAAAGAGAAAAGCCCGCGCTTTGGAAATTAATTCAGTTCTATAGAAGGCGGGGCCGAGGGTTGGCTAGCAGTGTTGCCCCTGACGAAGTTTCACGCTGAATGACGATGCGGTACAATCTCCACAACATATTAATTGGCTCCCAGTTCTGCCAACCCAACTCGAATCAAGTCTCATCTAACAATTGATTATTCCATTCCCGTCCCAATTACATTCATATTCGCGTAATTTTTGATCAACTTATCCACTTCTGTACCCCCAGAACAGTTTGCCCAGTTAATTATTCAAAATTCTGTTTTTTTTTTATTTCTCTTAATTTACATAAAAGAAAAGCCTTAAATCCTATAATAACGAGTATTTAATCTTTGATAAGGATTATCAGCTTGTAGCATTTTAAATCTCTAAATAGAAATTACAGTGTGGAGTTGAAGCACACAGAGCTTCAGTGAATCATTAACCATAATAAATTCTGATTAACTGTTCTAAATTCTGATTAACTGTTCTAAATTCTGATCATCTGTTCTAAATTCTGATTAACTGTACTAAATTCTTATTAACTGTACTAAATTTTTATTAACTATACTAAATTCTGATTAACTGTACTAAATTCTAACTGTACTAAAAGAAGCAAATCTTTCAAATTAGACACTAACATTATCAATAATGATACAAGATTACTTCCATCAATTAAAAATGGGACGATCTTTTTAGGACCAGGAAACTCTGTATAGAAGGCTTTTTCCGAAATTAATTAATTTAAATCAAATTATAATCATTATTAATAATGGGAGACAAGTAGAGAAAAATAGACTCCTGCGCCGGGACTTGAACCCGGGCCCTCCGTATTTCCAGTACAGATGCTCTGAACCAACTAAGCTACGCGGGAGAATGATTCTTCTCTACTGTAACTGATAACTATACCCCAGATCCAAGCTTTCAATATTCATACATATTTAGCAAGTCAATTTATGACATTAGAACTAAATCGAGAATTAACGCTTATGATTATAAAGTACTCAATTAGTACCTGTACCTTGTACAATTAATTCTAAATTCAATTATTTAAGTTTTGGTAGTTTTCATACTACGGAAAGTTTAAATATCGATTTAAATCAAATTATAATCATTATTAATAATGGGAGACAAGCAGAGGAAAAAAACTTATTTTTTTCTTTACTTGTCTCCCATTATTAATAATGATTATAATTTGATTTAAATCGATATTTAAACTTTCCGTAGTATGAAAACTACCAAAACTTAAATAATTGAATTGAAATTAATTAAGCACAATTGGCCAGAAAGTTTCACCAAACGGGAAAGGGATAAAATCAAAATCCATAGCGCAGCCCATCGTCATACCCACCTAACTCATAGCTATATATACTAGAAGACAAAAGACACCCATGGTGCTACAAATGTGGAGATAGACTCACGATACATCATCTACTAGAAAGTATCTTGTTCATTTTACCTGTTATGTGGACATTTCGAACAGATTAAGTTCTATCAGGGATGCGCGCCTCCTCAAGTCTCAATTAGACCGCGCACACCCGACCGGAGGATTAAATAAATTAAACAATAATTATTGGCTACAAAAGCGTAACGCGATAAAATACGTGATATACGATGCGAGGAAGCTATGTTCCATACAAATTGACAGTCTATATTTTTGGGGAAAGAGTTTGTTTACATTTTTAAATACCTCGCACTATAACGGAATAACGGTGAGGAAAAGTTCCGAGATACCCTGAGTATGATTTTATTATGATCTTTTAAGTACAAATAAAATTAAGATAAGTGCCAATTTTCCGATTCGGACATACTTTAATTTTTTTACGTTTGGGCATTCAAAGGAAATGGTTACCATCGCAGTTATTTTTGTTTCCGGTAAAAGGTTATTTTACACAATTCTGCCACGGAAAGATCACTGTCACGGGGATGTCACGAGTCACGATCAAGCCGCAGTTTTGGGTGATGTCACATACGATTACTGTCAAGCCGCGCACTTCCCTTTTTCTTTAACTCTCTACTATTCTAAATCTTTTTAATATTTGATAAATGAATTGAAAAAATAAAAATAAATAAAAAGTCTAAAATAAGGAGTCCGCTTCAGTTTCAAGTTTTCAGGAAATGTAGACTGCAAGTTAAAATTGAAATCTTCACAGAGATAAATGTTGTTTTTTTTTACAGAGATAAAATTGTTTTAACTGTAGTCAAATGAGTACGTAATTGATAAGGAAGGTGGAGGGGAGGGGGTAGAGTGTGTGAGAGAGAATTCAGAGCGTCACGGTACCTTCCTTTAATTACGTCACCTCACCCCCCTAGTTCACCTCTCCCTGGGGAGGTGTTCAAGCTAAAATTAAACAAACCTCCCCCCCCCCGTCCTCTGACAACCCGCACTGGGGAAAAAACTCGACGTCACATACCGGCACCGTCCACCGACACCTCCATCAGGCATTTCCCTTTTTAAATAGTTTTTCCCATCACTAGACCGTGAAACTGTTTTGATAATTAGAATTCAACAGGAAAAAAGGTAAATTTTAGAACGAACTGACTGCCGAGGTAAATAAAAAATACTGGAATTCATCCTGTTCTGCTTATTCTTCACTTACAGTCAGTTATCCCCACAATGATATAAACAATAAATGTATAATATTTATGTAAAAGGCTGAATTTATTTATATTTACATGTAATAGTCCAGGAGATAGCGTGCAAAAAAGTGTCTGACTAACATCAAGCTAGAATTTGATGTATAAGTAAATGTTTTAAGAATATATGGTCGGCTAAGTTCGTCTACAGGACATAGCTTGGCAACATGCCTTTGAAAAGAAAAAAAAACCGGTGGAGAGCGGCCATGTCCCGCCCTTTTTGGTGGACAATGTGGTTTTTAATGATCCTCAGTTTAGTAGACCAATAATCAAGTTGATGGTAGTTTGTCACTTAATAGGTTAGTGAGTCAAATATTACTCTAAATCAAAGTTAATCCTTGTCAAGGGAAAAATATCATCAACTTGATAATTGGTCTTATAACTAAGTTCGTACTTAGGATCATAAAAATCACATTGTCCACCAAAAAGGGCGGGACATGGCCGCTCTCTCCCGGTTTGTTTTTTTTCAAATGCCTATTGCCAAGCTATGTCCCGCAGACGAAATTAGCCGACCATTGTATTCTTAAAAGGCTCTAAAACATTTACTTATACACAAAATTCTAGCTTGATGTTAGTCAGACACTTTTTTGCACGCTATCTCCTGGACTATAAGGCTAAAATGTGAGAGAAATAATTAAAAATTCGCATATAGCATATGATTTGTACTCAAAATTCGGGGATTACTTAATGCTAGTTCTCATGTTAGCATCAATTAAAGCAAAATTTAAAGAGCAAAGACGGTTGAAATTAATCTGGTGCTATCTGCGGTCTACTTTATCAAATCATCCCAATTTCATAAAAATCAGATGAGTACTTTTGAGAATGCAGGTGTAAATAAATGTATGATTGTGCTCATGTAAGAAACAAATACGCACAGATGGTTGAAACCCATGTATGGGACCTACAATGGACTAACTATGACATGCCATCCAAATATTATAAAAATTGGATGAGTTTTTTTGAGATATGTTGGTTCGCAAAAATCCGGAACCAAAAAATCTTCCCTACAATGTCTGAAACGAATTTCTGTCTCGGAATTTTTGAAATTGGAGACAATAAATGTTGTTCTTCAGAACTATAACATAGCTTCCGTTACCTTCGGTAAGCTCGGAAGCAAAAACAATATAATAAAATTGTGGTCAACTATAACGAGTGGTATGCAGGACAAAAGCATTCTTCGACTTTAAATAATATTATACCGAATAAAAGATCTGCCTCAATGTGATTAGGGTCAAAATAATTGGTTTGGAATCTGATATGGCCAACACAATGATCTAGTATCAACTTTGTAAGTAGGGAAGTGCGGGATGAAGCATATGCGAACAAGCCTAGAGGCGATGTACCGTATCTTAGCCATCTGCTCACTCCATCGCAATCCCTTAAGCAACCCTACACACAACACGATGTGATAGTTTTATACTTAAATATTGGGAACCTGACATTATGTTACAACAAACGCTTTTTTGTAGAAAATATTGCTTCAGTTGAAAGAATTTATGATTTTTACGAATATATCCCTATCAATATGAAGGAACGCCATATTGCTACCGTTCCAACCAAGGTAGCGAAAACATTGTGTTTATAACTACACTTTATTGTTTAACACGACTACAGTATAAACATGTTATTAATGTTACAGATAATATTTACTATGTTTCCATAATGTTTAAATACGGATTGAATCCGGATTTGGGATTTGACAAGCAAGGTGTTTTCATTAGTTGTATTGAATCCGTATTCAATACGTTTTCAATATACCAAACTTTTACTAGATTACTTTTATAAATTTTGTAAATAATATTGTAACCTTCACTTTTTATAACCAGTTCTGTTATGCTTGTTTTTTAAAAACAGAACTAAAAATTACAAAAAAATATTATGATTTTTGGTAGAATAAAGTGTGGTGTTAGGACATATTTGACTAGTTTTACCAGAAAGACCGCCAGGGGTGCTCACAGTCGCACTCTGCGCATTCCAGGATTGAGCTCATGAGTTTCCATGATGTTCCATGAGACGCGATTCAGATACGAAGCAAAGAATTTAGTGTATCTAATCTAGATCTAAATCTATTTCAATCCGTATTGAATCTACGTCTAAATGGACAATTTTGATCCAAAACAAAAACTGAATTCAACCATTATTTAATCCGTATTTAGAAAGTACTTGTTTGTTTGGCTTGTTCAACATGTAGAAATCCGTTTCAGACATCAGGGAACATTATTGGTCAATGTCTGTCTGTCGGTCTGTCTGCCACTCAATTTTTGCGCACCAACATATGTTAAAATCTACACGTCCGATTTTAATGAAATTTGTATGGTATAGGTCATAATTAGCCCACTGTTGGTCTCATATAAGTTTCAATCTTCTTCGCTCATTTGTTTCTCTTCCAAATGCTTTCAAACATACATATATTTAAACATACACCTATATATTCAAAAGTACTTATCTGATTTGTATGAAACTTTTATAGTTTATCGAGGGTAGCCCGCAGAAAGCCACAGATTACTTTGAAACGTCTGCACTCTCTAACGTTTAATATAACGGTACTTTAAATCATGTGAAAAAAAATGTTACTTTAATATTAGACGGTCTAACATCAGAAAAATTGGAGTCAGATAGATACTTCAACTAGTAAATATTTAGAACGTCCAAAAGGGCTTGCTAAAACGACAAAAGGATTGCTTCTATATGGATAAGGCTAGATGGAAGAAGCAGAAGTCCTAATATCTTAGCGGTGGTCCAACTTTCTCAGCTTAAAGATTGATAAAGATAAGACCGTAATCGAATTGGCAAATTTTACTCAGTCGAAACTTTACTTTAATTTGACATTTAAAAAGTTAGATAGACATCATAGACTGAGCAGAATTTGACAATTCAGTCAATTAGCAAATTTATACCTTTTATATGTAGTTTGTCATTTAAAAAGTTATAGAGATTTCGTAGACAAGAACAGAAAAGTTAGCTACAAATTTTCAACACAGAGAACTCAAAAATCAAGTTGAATGTCAACAATCTAAAAGGAAAGTTGGTGGTGTTTTATTGAGTGATGAATTATTATTTTACCCTTTCCCCACAAACTTTCATTCTGTTCAGATTGCTTTGATGTTTCCCTAACACTCAATTAATTTCCAGATAGAATAGATGAGAGAGGGTTTAAAGCCGATTTAACGATTGTAATTGGGCTTGACGCTTAGAGGGTGCGTTTTAATGCTGTCAGCTCGTTAAGGGCTGAATTAGAAGGTTGCACCAGGTGAGCTGTGGCTTGAAGATACGTTGGCATAATGCCCTGGGAATGCAAAGGGCTGCTAATCCAGCAAGTAAAAGGAAATATTATTAGAAGTAGAACTTTGTTTAGAACATTGCTCTATTATTGAAATATAACACAGTAATACCCCGAACTTATGGGATAGGTGAGACCGAACGATAACTTTTTATGTCAAATTCGCTTAAAGACGGAGATACACATGCCTGTAGCTTAAACAAAAACATGCCAACATACTTGCGTACTTGCACGGGCAAGATACTTGCAAGTGGATATGTTAAATGGCATGCCTGTAGCTGTCAAGCAAGCAGATAAAAACTTAATTGAAATCCTTGGTATGCCAGTTACTGGAAAATACCCTTTTGGCATGCAAGTTACTTCCCAATTTGACGGTATGTGTAGCTTTGCCTTAATTCTGAGAAACTTTTTGCACATAAATACATACAAATTTAAAATAAGATTAGGTTAATTAGAGCCAGGGATTAAATAAAACAATAATTTATAAGAGAAATGGGTTTATAATAAAATCTTTGATAATTCAAAAAATTATATTATTATGTATTGCAAAAAATTAAACCCAGTTATTTTGACGTTGAAGTCTTCAAAAAATCTAACTAAGTCGTCTGACGATCAAAGTTTTTTTTTAAGCAAAATCTCCTCGAAGCACGATGATATTTCTTTATTCCCTGTTTTGTAGCAGAATCACGCTCTTTGTAGGAGTCTGCGTTTTTCTAAAATGTGAATTCCTTTTCTATATAAATGACAGATCTGGCACAGGGCTCATGTGTAGAAATCATTGGGGGGTGTCAATTACTGGGGGGCCAATTACTGAGGGGCCCCCAGTAATTGATGTGTCCCCAATGAGTACCCCACAATGAAGTCTACTCATGAGCCCTGTGCCAGGTCTGTCTTTTATACCCTACTCTCTTGGCATAGATTCTGCCTGTTCCACCTGACAAAAAATGGAATTGATGCGAAGGGCAAGATTTTAAAATCGCGTAAGTTGGGGTATTACTTCATTAATAATTGTTGCAGGCAAACTAAAATCACCATAAGTAGGGATTCTTCCACAGTTTCAAAAACCTTTAACTGAGTGAAAGTTAGTTGATAAAACGAAACAGAATTTCCTTTGTTCCATTTTACTAACGCATGCGTGTTATTACTCGTTTACAGGCCTTACTAAAAACAGCTGTAATTTTTGGTAATGACGTCTTCCAGCTCACCTGGACCACAGACATCGATACAGTTACAACCTCCCAAACCAAATCAGGTGAGGTTAAAGGTAACTAATGCTTTCTTCATTATTATTTTGTATTTTGTATAAAACATAGTTATCATACACATTTTCCAATATATCTTGTAATTTTAACAAAGTTCAATCTGAAAATAATGGTAATGAATCAGTATATAGTTTAGGTTCAGTTTAGAAGTTTCAATTTCATTGCTCCTTATCGTTGAACAACACAGCTTCAATGTAATTGAACGGTTTTATACTGTTTTAGACGAAAAAGACCCATTATATCACCAGCGGGGGAGAGGGAAACAATAAAATACTAGCTATAAACATAAACATAACCTCTGCAGCTGAAACCTTCCATTCTATCAAAAAGATAAACGAGCTGTTTACACCTCAGAGCAAGGAAGGGGTAGAGGGAGCAATGCGATTTGAAAAGTGGTTTATTATACTACACCCCTTTACTTAACCTCCCAAGCGAGCTCAATTCGAACTAAAGTGATCACGTGGCTACTGGTTCTTGTCTTATTGGTCTATTTCTTGTCCTTTCGTCCCCATAGACGCTTGTCAACCAATCCTTATCAGAAGCATTTATTTGATACCCCAGTCAAAGAAGATTGCTATATTAGTGGTCTTGGAACTTTAGATAATTAATGAGGTTAACAACAAATATTAAAGTACATACGAGTATTTATAAAGAAAAGGGTATTAAAAATCAAAATATTAAATGCCGTAAGAAAATATCACTTATTCTTATCAGCTGATATCAGATAATTTTCGAGTTTTTATCGAGAGCATTCTTTCCTCTACCCCTTCCTTGCTATGAGGTTTACACAGTAGTTCAATTTGATGTTTTCATAGAGCCATTCAATGAGATTGCTTAAAAAGCCTAACTAGTTGAATTTCTTTTCCATCGCCAATGGCAAAATGAGCAATTTCATTGAATTGGTGTTTCCATTGTTTCATTTTAATTGATTCAGTCTTGCTTCAATCTCAAGGGGTATTGACATTGTCTGCCTATACGTAATTTTACTAAAGTCTTACATTACTTATAACAATTGGTTACTGAATATGATTAACTTGAAAGCAGTATGTTTTACAGTAACTGCCATTTTTTTCTTGAACTTCGAAAAATGTATGTGGGCATGTATAAACTACATTGTATGTATTGCAGGTAGGAACTGTTATGCTATACGGCATTCCTATAGTATCTCTAATGATGGAAAGTACAGAAAGGCTTTGTTTAGCTCAGATCTCCAATACTCTTCTAAAGGATTATAGCTACAACGAGATTCATAATAGACGCGTTGCTTTGGGCATCACCTGTGTTCAGTGCACTCCTGTTCAACTCGAAATGTTAAGAAGAGCAGGAGCCATGCCGGTTTCTTCAAGACGATGTGGTCAGTATAAAGGTTTTTGTTTGAGAATTATCAAGTTGAAATTTTACATGCCTGTTTCAATTGCACTTTAAACGATTTATTAAAATTTTTACGTTAGAATGGAAGAACTCGGTAAAACTTTGTTTTCTCTACTTTAAATGTTTTGGCCCACCTTAATAGTTTCAACGACCTTAGCCACTTTCCAACGAACTTAGACTGAGCATTTGTAAAAAGAACATGCAAACCAAATTTCAACTAAATCAGTCAACTTTTACTCAAGTTATCGTCGGACACGTAAAAGTTACTGACAGAAAGACAGTCATGATGCATATATTTTGTTGAATGTAAGAAGCTCGCTTCAATTGCAGCATTAGGTGCTTTATTTTACAGGTATGATAACTCGACGAGAAGCAGAAAGACTTTGCAAATCATTCTTGGGTGACAATTCTCCTCCTCGACTTCCTGAAGACTTTGCCTTTGCAGTGCACCATTCCTGCGCTTGGGGTTGCACAGGATCCTTTATACCAAGCAGGTTAGCCACTTTAATAACAAATATTCTATTTTTGTTCTGTTATTATTAATAATTATTAGCTTCAGTTTTAAGCGATAGATTGAACACTTTTGTTCATATTTTTCTAGGTATAATTCGTCTAGAGCAAAATGCATTAAGTGCACAGTTTGCGGCTTATTCTTTTCTCCAAATAAATTCATCTTTCATTCACATAGAACTGGACCCCAAGCCAAATACGTACAACCGGATGCAGCTAACTTTAACTCTTGGAGAAGGCACATGAGATTGTCTGGCTCACCTCCGGAAGCAGTAACACATGCATGGGAAGACGTTAAGGTGAGGTGATCCATGCAATTTAATTACTATTAGATCTAGCTAATAAGACTCTATAAGTAACACCATGAATTTGTTATCCACATGCGTTTGAAGTATTTTTTTTAAGATTGTCACTAGACCTTTATCTGCATTTACTTAATCTTTATCACGAATACTGACAGATATTATATTCTAACAATTGAACATTTCTATAACAGGCCATGTTTAATGGAGGAACTAGGAAGAGACTAGTTGGACGAGCAAGCGAGCGTAAATCAGAAGGCTCTCCTAGACCTCCCCCTTCACCACGAGTGCCACCCTTGCCGCTTGTAGTGGATTGGTTCAAACCTTACTATCCTCTACCTTGGCTCCCTCCTGCGCCACTGTTACTTCCGGATAGAAAGACACCCTACACTTCTGCGTTTACTCCAGTCACATCCTCCAAGGAGGATAGTGGCGATGAAACGGTAGATATAGAAACATGCCCAGAAGATGATGTCAAACCTTCGTGGTCACCACCTCATCTTACACAGGTACGTCTATTCAATGAAGAAATAAATATTCTTTTTTTTAATTTTCTCTGGAATTTACCTTAGTTTTTGTTCTGATAAAATTTTCCAAGGTTCCAATGCATGCAACCTTATAGTTTAATTTTCATAAAAACTTTTTCTTAGTCTAGTTTGATTAATGTTGGTTTATTTGTGATTATTATTTTTTAAACAAAATTATATTGTTAAAAGAGCGAAAGATAACGCCGAATTGTATCGGTGTTTCGGGTGCCAGTTAATCACTGGCTTGAAATGTCAAGAAATGACCTTCCGGACCGAAGGGCTATTGTCGGCCCATCGCCCGACACTTTATTGCTTAGTTATAGACACAATACGGTGGGGCACCTTCCCCCCACACAACTTCCTACCAAGTAAGGAACAATACTTCCACCCTAATCCTACGAAGCAAACAATGAGGCGACCTTATTTAAAGAATAAGCTCCCTTTAAATGTCACAACATGGAAGGTCAAACATATTTCTCTCAACAGGTCATGTTAAAATATACTGAACAAATGCTCACTAGATGCACGTATTATAAAGTCGAAAGTGCAAGGCTTTCTTCATATCATTTTTACCTACCAAAACATCACTTAAAATTATATTCCAGTAGATTATATGTATATGTCTACATTAATCATTACATCCTCATATGCAGTGGCGTAGCTCTAAGGCAGCGAATGAAGCATTTGCTCCAGAGCTCAAGGGGAAGCATCCTTCTTAAGGGGGAAAATTGCAGACGTCTTGAAAAACATATTTTATAATTAAAATAGGCTACTTTTAGCCTAGGCGCACATAGAAGTATTTTTACCCGCAGACAGTTTTGTCACTACCTCAAGGGCTTATTCATCAGGATACTATGCTAGTACGCAGACTGGAGGCAAAGACAAAAACTTCCACCAGCCTAGGAGATGTCCTGACACCGACACATTTCTGTCCGCAGACTGATGTGGACAAATCGCAGCAATTTCCTAGAGATCCATTTCGCTGGGTACAAGATATGCAACTGTCTTGTCTCCAGTGTGCAACGCTGTACTGTAGAAACACAAGAGTGACAAGGCAGACACAACCAAGACAGTTCGGAAACATTCTGCAGACTGTTTTGTCTCCAGTATGCGTCTGGCTTTAGAAATAATATACATATTATACTGTAATGCATTTATATGCCCTAATATTTCATTACAATTCTTAAAAATAATAACTCGATCAGTGAGTGGTTGTTCAGTTGAGTGACATATGCCAAAAACATAAAGGTTGGTGATGATTCCAAGGCCACTAAGAATTGCAGAAATTCTCATTAAGTATAAGCCTAAAATCAAAACATAATTTGCGCAGCCATGAGCGGTCCAATCGGAAGGTTGGACCGCTGGATGGATATAAATATAAACTTTATATAAGTAATAAACATGTAACTAGCTTTTCAGAAAAAAAAAACCTCAATTACTTTAGTTTAAAACGTAATTACTTTACCTCAGGAGTAACTTAAAGAATTATCTTCTAGACCGCTATAAATTTCTCTCAATCAAATCGATTTTTTTTACCTTAAGCTCTATTCTTTACTTCTTTACACACAATTAAAGACCAAAAATGTTCCGAAGTACTTTAAGAAGTTAAACAGGTCGTATTTTATGGGAACTTAGTTAATATTCGTAGAGGGTGCGAGGTTTACTACTGTCGGATTAGAATTAACAAGATTAATCTAACTTTACTGTGAAGAGATTCCCTGTTTTTATAACATAGTAATTATTTTGAAAGGACGAACAAGAATTTTAAAGTAGCTTAAAATCTTTGACTAACCATCGCACAAGTTATAGTTCTAACTAACTTATAGTTCATTTGGACAAATATAACGATCTTGTCTTTCGACAAATAATCAATTATATTATAGAAAAAAATTACAATTAATTTAAATGTCTATTTAGATAAGTTATTATAACTATTTAAAGACCAACAAATCAAAAGAAACATTTATTATAATTTGAATAAATGTGGTTACCTTAGCTTATCAGTAACCAATCATTTCGAGGTTTGACGTAATTGCCTACGTCCAGATACAACTTGATTGTATAAATGATTATTCCTGATCTTTAACGTAGTTTTCTGCGAAAATCTATTATAAATATATTCTAATAATTGTTGTTATGTTCATTATTATATTTTAGCAAATACAATCTTGTTCTTGGTAATATGCGTTAATGAACTTCCGTGAAAATCGTTTTTCTTCGTTAACCCTCTCATACTATATAATTTCATTATATACTAAACATATAATACTATAATAATACTATAATATTAATAATACTAAGTATATAATTTCATTATATACTTTTCAACCTCCCTGTCATAGTATATAATTTCATAAATTTGCTTTTATTTATTATTTATCAAAGTCTGTAGGCTTCCTTGATTGGAATTAAAATTAAGTTCTAGTTTTCCCGTTGACCGGGTCTCGACGTTTTGCTCCTAATATTAGAAGCATCTTCATGTGTTCATGGTGTCAGTTAGTTTTAACAGTGTGAACTGTCAGAACTCAGTTCACTCTTTTCGAAAAGGAGTCTCTACCGGAAGACCTAGAAATTTATTATATTGATTTAGTGTAAAACTAAAGAAGTAATCATTTGTCCCCAGTCCAATATGGTGGGTTCACATCAAGGATCATATATAAAATAGGGATGGAGCACTAAGCGAAAAAAGTGTCGCCAAGAACTTGAAAAATCTAGTTGGATAGATTACCTTCCCTTATGGTTATATATAACTATTATAGAAGATGAAGAAGAATGCGAAGAATCACGATATGTATTTTTAAATCTAATTATTTTCCACTCGCTTTTCATTTTCTCCTTTTTTGGTTGTAGTGTTTTCTCTTTTGTACTATTAGTTTAAAACAAGAAAATATTTAATTTAAAACTTTCAACTCATTACTAAATTCATTGCTTACATGCCATTAAGTCACTTAAAATTTAGTTAATCGCTTAACAACGTAATACGTGTAAATCAGCCTTAAAGTCTTTTGTATACGTCATGTTATGAAGTAATACGACATTTTAAAATGACGTTAAAATTAAAGTATCACGGCAATCAAAAGATACATTTTATTTACTCTCTTTTTAAATGAAAATTATTTCATTGCCGAAAGAAAAAAGTGTCTATTTATTTGTCGTTAAACGAGGAGTGAAAAATCAAGAGTTAAATTAAAACGTGACAAAAAGCCTGAGAAAAACAAACAAACAGATATTGACTGAGGATTAAAGAGTTGAGGGGCCCCTACCCCTTAACCCCCTCAGTTCCAACTCTTTTCTTTTAATAATAATCGTCCTTGCATTGGACTGTAGGACCACCCTCGACTATTATCTCACAGTGAAGAGGGTCGACTTAAAACCTTACTTTAATATCACTTTAATAGAATTAGATAAGAGGTTCCGCCATGTTTAATTCCATAATTAGATTTACCTTGTTGTCTTTTTACCTAAGGAAAGGTGGAGAGTGGGGGGACAAGAGCCATATTTTGAAGTGTTTTCGATCAAAAATGTTTGTAGAAGCTGGTTTTTATTAAGTAGAAGAGGGAAGAGGTTGGTAAAAAAAGGTAAAGAGTGACTTACATAGTTTATATGTCATTTGATGGATGACACCCCCAGGTAGGGAAATAAGGCAAACCCGGGGTGTTATTATAGAAGAACCGAGTGTTTCTATGATAAGTGGATCCACTGACGTCAATTGTGTAAACAACGGCATCAACTTGGGATTGTAATCAGGGTAAAAGGTTTATTGTGATGTGAAGCTGAACGAAGTACTGAACGAAGTTAGGCACTACTGAACGAAGCAGGACGCTAGGGTTCAGCGGGGTCACAACTAACCCCGTGCTATAACTCCGCTCGAGTGTGACAGCCACCATATGTTTACCATATCTTTCAATCCCTTCTCATATATTTTTCATTTTATAATTATCAGATTTTTCCCCTCCATATTCACCCTCCATGAAATATGATCAAGGCAAGGACACTTGATCATAATACAATCTAGACTCATTCTTATTAAAGGGAGTTTTTTTTTTTTTTTTTTTTTTTTTAGAGGTGTCGTCAATAATTAAACAAGTAAGGCGCGCTTCACTTAAGTACATGAGGCGATAATCGCTGGTTTCTATACGATTAACTTAAAATTATTAAGTGTAATAGTTGCATATTCTTTTTCTACACTTTAATACCTTTAAATTGATGAATAACATGTCATAGTGGCTAAAAACTTTTTTAGTCACCCACCATAGTGGCCGCCATCTTGAAAATATTAAGTATGAAATTTTACTAGTTGCATATTCTTTTTCTACACTGTATGACCTTTAAATTGATGTATAACATGTCAAGGTGACTAAAAATATTTTTTAGTTGCCCGCCATATTGAAAATATTAAGTATTAAATTTTAATAGTTGCATATTCTTTTTCTACATTTCAAGACCTAAAATTGATGAATGACATTCATAGTGGCTAAAAACTTTTTTAATCACCCACCATATTGGCCACCATCTTGAAAATATTAAGTATGAAATTTTACTAGTTGCATATTCTTTTTCTACACTGTATGACCTTTAAATTGATGTATAACATGTCAAGGTGACTAAAAATATTTTTTAGTTGCCCGCCATATTGAAAATATTAAGTATTAAATTTTAATAGTTGCATATTATTTTTCTACATTTCAAGACCTAAAATTGATGAATGACATTCATAGTGGCTAAAAACTTTTTTAATCACCCACCATATTGGCCACCATCTTGAAAATATTAAGTATGAAATTTTACTAGTTGCATATTCTTTTTCTACACNACTTGTAGATCTTTTTCAAAAAAAAACAGGAGGTGGGAGTTAAGCTGGAAAGTTAATTTTTTTATTTTCAATTATATCCAAATATAAATTACAATTTGGAATTACTAATAATAAAGAAAATAAGATGGGAAAAGAGTGTCTTCAAGGTATACCAAGTTGGTTTTAAAAGCGAAACGGGAAAATGGTAAGCTTCTTAAGATTTGAAGGGAAGAAGAAGAAGAAATAGCGTGTGTTTAAAAGTCTTTTTGCACATAATCTTCAAGGACTTCTTTTTTCTCTTATAACTTCTTCGTTTTTCAAGAAAATAAAGAAACAGTTTTTAAACGAGAAAGAATTAGTGCTAAACAGAAAGTCTTTCTGTAAAACAGCTTACTGTTCACCCTGAAAAAGAAACACTCTTAAGGGTTCCCCCCCTTCTTTTACACAAATATACCGCTAACTCACCCCTCTTAAAAGCTCCTCTCGTGTAAAAACAGATAAAAAGATTGTTTTTCGGATTTTCGAGTTTTCTCGGAAAAGCAAAAGAAAATTTACTTGAAAACGATATGAAACCTCCTATTTTCCACCCCCCAAAAATATATTTCTCTTTACGACAATTTTCGCTTTTT
>KZ651461.1:326091-338981 GCA_001010745.2 Gerris buenoi | reverse complement strand
ATTTTTTGGGGGGTAAAATGGCCGCCATTTTGAAAATGCGATACATATTTGTAATCTACATTTCAATACCTTTGAAATGATACCCAACTTGAAAATTACAAAAAATGTAAAATATTGCGCGGTGATCGCAATTGATCGCAGATCGCAGAAATTTGGAGTGTTAAAGTTCGCAATAGGTTTTCTGTTTTTGGGCAAAAAAGTTTAACTTATATACCAAATTTCAAGTCAATAGCGTCAGTAGGTTGGGAGATATACTCCAAGTTGCGACGGACGGACGGACGAACTACCAAAAGCATAAGGGTTTCTAGGACGACCTCGAAACCCTAAAAAGTATAAACTGATAGGTAAGTTGAAGTTATTGCATGTATTTATTAATACATATTTAAAGTGACATAATGTCAAATAACTTGCACAACACTGGTCAACAGAAAAATATTTGGATCGAAATTCCTTATGGCACGTTCTGGAGCCCGGGAGTGAATCCGAAAAAAAAACGACCAAAATCACCGTCACGAAATCTACTGATGACGATAACTTGAGTAAAAGATCACCGAGTTAGTAGAAATTCGGTATACATGTTTATTAAACCAATGCCCAGGCTAAGTTCGTTGGAAACGTTATCCGCCTAAGCGTTCACGCGCAACGCTCGCGTAAACGTAAGCTTAAAAAAATTTTAGGACGGGAAAACATTTTATTAAGGAAGCCTGTTACTTGACTTGTTTTGTTTATTTTTGTTATATGTCAAAATGTCACTTTGTTATGTAAATATAGAAAATATAATCACGGTCTTATGGGGCCCACACACTTACAGTTTAACTGAAGATAATGATCTGACAGTCCACGGAGCTTGGCCACACACTCGTCAGTTTTCCTTAAGATGACGGACTGCAGTCGGAGGTGAACAGTAGGTGTGTGGAGGGTTGAGGCGAACATCGGATGGAACGAGAGACGACCGAGGACTGTCAAAACAAAATCGTCTTTATTTTGTTTATTTCCCTCCATCGGACTGCAGTTAAAAATCGTCAGATCTCGGCCTGCAGGCGCTCATCGCACAGTGTGTGGCGCATACAGGCTCAGATCTGTAGTTCTTTACGATTGCCTGCAGGTGGACTGTTAATGTGTGGTGGTCTGAGATTTTGACCTTACGATAATCGTATAAGATAACTGCCTGCAGTTAAACTGTAAGTGTGTGGCCCCTTTATTAAAAGTAAAATTGATCTGTGCTGACGCTTATTTGAATATATTAGGTATATTATTATAATACTGCGTACTTAATCCAAGAAAAATTGTAACTTCATCTATTTAATGAGACAAACAACTTTTTAAATATTCTTTTTTAGTAAAACGAACACCGACACTATTATGAAGTGATAAAAATGGCTAAATTTGTTAGAGTGGACCTAAAAACGTCTTAAACTTGGACGTTTAAAATAAAGAAAACAACGGCTAGGTACAAACAGTTAACTACTTTTATTATTTTTCTTTCTTTTTTTTTTTCTTTTCTAACTGCGCCATGTAGATACAAGTAGTTAGCAACGTATACGTACTTAGCAGTGTGATTTTATAAATATATTTAATGAAAAATGTAAGGAACTTCGTTGTTACCGGGTGTCCCACGACACAACACGTATTTTTTAATTATAATTATTGATGATCTCATCGACTAGAGGAAAAAAGTGGTCGGCTAACTTTGATGTCCTAGGCCATTGAGCGGGACTAAAACAAAAAATACAAGTGGTGTCGCCGACACCCGTAATGAACGAAGATCCTTACGCTTTTCATTAAATATAAATTATATAATCACACTGCTAAGAATACGATGCTAACTACTTATACGCGGTTAAGTTAAAAAAAAGACAAAACTAAAAGTAATTAACTATTTGTACTTAGCGGAGTTAAGGGTGAGACAAAATTAAAATAAACTTTATCATTTAAAGTGAGCATATTGAATATTGAGAAAATAGTTAATCATGACGAGTTGATAGTTAACGAGGATGGTTGTAGTACAGAGAGTGAGGGAACAGGGCTGCTCCTTACCTACTCGCCCTTCTCAATTTAAAATATTATAAAATATACCACTTCACTACACGAATTGAGATTTTACATAACTGTTTCAATTGTACTTAAGACTTTTAGACGATAGTGAATGAAATTTTATTAAAATCGTAACGTTAGAACGTAAAATATCGGTAATAAAGTTTTGTTCTCTATTTTAAAGGTTAAGGTCTACTTATTATAAATTTAGCGATCTTTAACATATCATAGCGGTGTAGGTGTTAGTTGTACTAAAGAAAATTATTTATAAAAGCTGTTTGTCTCATTGAATAGATGAAGTTAGAATTTTTTACCGTCCTAAAATTCCAATTTTACATTTGAAGTTTATGTTTACACGAGCGTTGCTCGCGAACGCTTTGGCGGATAATGTTGTAAAACGAACTCGTCCTGGGCATTGGTATAATGAACATGTGTACCGAATTTCTACTAATTCGGTCATCTTTTACTCAAGTTATCGTCATTGGCCGATTTCGTGACGGTTTTTTTCTGATTTACTCCCGGTCTTCAAACTCTGAAACGTGCTATAAGGAACTTAATTAGAAGTACCTGGGAATGAAATTCATTGGATGATAACGGTAGTTAAATCCTTTAACTTTTTTTAAAAAGTGAGATTTTCCATTGAAGTTAAGAACTCCAGTACGGGTAGAAGTTGCAGAATTTCGCGGAGCATTGGAATGATCACTGTAATTTAAGGTAATTATTATTTAGTGATTATTGATTACTGCAATAATTTTGGAAAAGAAATCTATTAATAATCTCTTGGAAAAACTCATAATATAACATTATAATAAATAATTCACAAAATTATAAAATAAACAAATTCCAACACACACATCATTATAATAATTAGGGAATTGACATAAAAAGTATACTTTTAGAAGCATATAAAAAGAGGTGTATAGGTTAGAAAATTTCTTTATTTTGTATACATAAATATTTATATGCACAAATTCCTATCAATTTAATTAAGTAGTAAATGTGCTTTCGCGAATTCCCAGCACCCCCCCCCCTACCCACCACCTCGTTGGACTAAATAATTGATAGAGAACATAAAAGAATATCACGGGCATACAGATAGAATATATTTAGAGCATATAATTCCCAACCCTAATAATAATGTATCCAGAACATCAATCAAGAGTTTATAGTATATAAATAGGAATTACGGTCTATAAGATTAGAGTTGGCACAATCGAAGGCGGGAAACAACAAACGTGGAGGTACTTTTGGGGTTATAAAATGGGAAAATCGGTGTTGCCATGTTAAATTTTTTTTTTTTTGGAACAGGGGTAGAGTAGAGCATTTTTTTCTGAAGTTGCATTCAACATGGGGGACCAATAAAATCTTTTCCCTCGAAATTTTCCCGCGTTTTGATTGTGCCAACTCTAATCTTATAGACTTTTTTGTATGTATTAACATCTGAGTTAACACACAAATCTGGAAACAAAAGTAAAAATTCACTAAAGCCCCACAGGAGTGCGTTAGATAGAAAACCTATGAAATAAATAAATGGTAAACCTAGATTCCTTTGCTTCACTACGAAGTATTATTATTTTTTTAATTTGAAAAGTTTAAAATAAACTCATGTCAAGGAACATTATAGTTTTCATATATTTAGTATGTAAAGCGAGAATATCTCGTCTATATCTTCTATTCTCCCCACACCTTCTTTTATTTTAGAAGATAGTCCTCCCCTCTATAATCTTAAAAATCTTGAGAGTATGTTAAAGAGCTCGTTCAAATATTTGAATTAGATAGGTCAGCCAATTTCATCGAAAAAGGCAATATATGTGATAAGAATATAGATATCGATGTATATACAGGAAATACTAAAACAATTTTAGTATTAAATGTCTACTGACCATTTGTGACCACATGAAGAGTGTGGGACAACATCTAGTGAACTAAAAGCACATCTTGGCAGGGAAAGGGACACAATCTATTGTAATGAAAGTGCATTTTGGCACAATCTAGTGTACTGAAAGAATATCTTGGCAGAGACAGAGACACGATCTAGTGAACTGTAAGATCATCTTTCCAGGGACACAATCTAGCGAACTGAAAGTACATTTTGGCAGGGACAGGGACACAATCTAGCGAACTGAAAGTACATTTTGGCAGGGATAGGGACACAATCTAGTGAACTGTAAGCACATACTAGAATATTTATTTTTAATTTAAGATCGCTTTAATATTTAATCTAATTTGAAAAAAATTACATTTAATCTTTGTTAGAAAGAAATAAAAACTTAATTGTTTTCTTTATACTCCGACCGATAAGAGAAGTCGGCCTTTTAAGGACGAATATCTTAACATCGAATTTTAAAAATCAAATTTTCTTCCTCTATATCATCATCTAAAATGAACGAAATGTATACAGAATATCCAATTTCAAATGGATCAAACAATTAAACTACACAGTAAGTTTTATGCTAGGAAAAATTCAGAAAAATGTTTAAAGTAAAACTTGTAGTTCTTCAGGCGTAGTTTATGAAATAAAGGAAAAAAAATTATTCCGCCCTTCAAAGTTTCAATATGGCCCTTTGAAGAACGTGGTTTTCTCTTGGCCTTTTTTTATTTTTGTAAAAAGTTAAACAAAATGTATGAAAAAAATATTTGTAACATTTATGTATATCTTTTATAGTTTAACCGAAGTAGCTTTTTAAGTTGACTTGTTTGGCATGTGGTTTTAACAAGAAAAAGTATTGTGAACTAAGGTTATTTTGATTTAAATTTTTTAAGCGCATTAACTTCCTAATATAGGGCGTTAATGAACAAATGTCAAACACCCTATAAATAAATCAACTTGCTAATATTTCCATAAATATGCAGAGCATTATAATAATCAATACTAAACTTAATATAATTTAAAATTTTAGTTGTATATGTATTCAGGTAAAGTCAAATAAAAATGTCGAGCAATTTTTTCTTTAGCATAATAACACAGATAAGAATTATGTAGGACAAATTGCTTAAGCAAATAATGGAATATACAGAGTAAAGAAAATCACGGTAAAGCTTATGTTAGAATTTTCTTTTTTATCTTACACAGTTTTCCCCAATTACCTTTTAAACAAATGGCAGACAGAGTGAATGAAGTTGTTTAGTTCCTCTTTTTTTCCCCGGTTTACGTGAAGATTGAAACCAGCAACAAAAAAGAGAAACCTACGACCTTTGAATACCTGATGAAGATCTTTAAAGCAAAAAAAACCTAAAAAATCTTCCAACTTACAAACCAAGTCCTCTATTAAACATGTCGGTCATGTTTAACAGATAAAAAGGTTCTCCGCCATCTTTTCTGTACACCTCTCATGTTTTTCTACCCATTTAAAAAGGCAAAGGGGGGGATATCAAAGAGAAAAAGTGAGAAAGATTTGTCAAAAGTGATACAAAAGAGGGTTTCTTGTAAGAATCAGGTCTTCAACGGTAGGGGGTAATGGTGAAGCATTAAACTTACTTTAACCTGAAAATTATTCTTATACTTGAAGATACCCTAAAAGAAAGAAGACAGAGTGGACTTTTTTTGTTCGTTCTGTTAATGGTTGATGTCAGATTGGGGGGGGGGGGGGGGGGGTGCGCTTGTTACGATCGAGTTAAGAAGCTAAACACATCTCTTCCCTATTTGTAGACAACAAAAATCTCCCCCAAATGTTATTTCATAAAATTGCCTCCCAGACCCCCCCCCCCCTCCCCGTATTCCCTTTTTTTATTACTCCACCGCAGCCACCTGATCTCTCCTAGAGAAACCCTATCAGTCTCGCTCAAACAGTTTTGTTGCCCTCTTCGAAAAAACAAACTAAACAAAGTAAATATAAAAAGAAAAAAAAAAAGAAAGAAAACAAGATGGAAACTTTTAGTTATTTTCTATCCCTTTTCATCCTGAAATTTACCCATTATTTCCTTTGGAAGTGGCAAAAAAAAGGTTGTCAGTCCAACAGTTCTCCGTTCCACAACAGTTTATCTTGCAAACACTTTTTCGTCAATCGAGGGAAAACTCTTATTAGGTTTGTTCTTACGTTCCTTTACTTATTTTCTCTTTCTCTCTTTCTCTCCTCCTCTCTTTCTCTCCTTCTCTCCTCCTCTCCTATCTCTCCATCTCTCCATTTTCGGTTCTATTGTTAAAGTGAATCCCATCCAAGTTTTGAGTACACCCCAAGAGAGTATTGTCTATATAAAGTCTTGTCTCAATGGCTTGCTTAGATTTATACCAAACTGGTTTTTTCTCATTTTAAAACTTTCACCTTTTTATTCTGTTTTTGTAAGACACAAATGTTGTTTTTTTATAAAACTTAAGTGATGTGACTAAGTTATAAATTGCTTAATCCTAAGAACAGACAGACACAGATGACCTTAAGATCAGTAGACTTATATTTTTAAAATTAGGTAAATCTGCTGGAAAAAAGAATGAAATCGTTTTGGTATACATTTGTATTAGATTTAAGCTTATTTATCTATGGTTGATACGAAATATAAACATTTTATCTCTGTTTAGATGGGTAGAAAGTTATTTTTTTCGTAGCTCTATTCATTGCACATGCGCCGCGTTTTATAATTCTTCACCTTATCACACGATTAGCGTGTTTGTGTATGTATTTTTAAACTCCAACAGTCGTAGATAAAATATAGGTACGGAACTCGTGCGAAAACTTCATTTTGCTTTGCTCGTGTGGTTTTACTAACCTCGCCATCGCCCAGGAGCAAACATACTTGCATGCAAAATGCTACTTTCCGCTCAATAGACGCGTAATGTACTATTTTCTTACAAAAGGTCAACCACTACGTAAATTCGTATTGGCATGGCGTTTTATGAATTTATCAGTCTTTAAATTAAACAATTTATACAAACGATTAGATCGTATAAATGATTAGTACTTGGAAAGAATTTTTTACATTTAGTGAGAAAGCAAGAGTTAAGTTTTATAACCTGCACCCGGCAAACCTATTCCTCGTATTGTACTCTCATATTTACAACACAGTGGTCAATTTTATTAAAAATTTACCATACATGACACAATAACAACAATACTAAAGCCGCATCCAGACTGCCGAACCGAACAAGGGAAATGAGCCGAACATTAGTCTCTGAGCATGCTCAGAGTGAGAAGCGCAGGCGCACTTTAGACTGGGCATGCGCAGACACCTTCGCTCGTCTCGCTTCCTCGGCAGTCTGGACACGGCCCAACACACTCCTCTGATTCCATAACTTCTTAGAAGACCTTTATTAATGTGGCAGTTTTATTTCAAATTATTTATATTTTTTACTTTCTCACATAAAGAGAAAGTATTGTGATGGCGCGAAAATTCGATTTTGAGATTTTGATGGATTTACACGTTTTGAGGTCCCCTGAGTCCAAAAAAGTGGTTTTTAAAAAATGTCTGTCCGTCGTCTGTCGTCTGTCGTCTGTCTGTCTGTGCAGACGCCTGGAGCCTAAACTACTGGGCCGATTTTGCCGAAATTTGGCATACACGTTCAGAAAAATCATACCCCGAGGCGAAATCGAGAAATAAATTTTAACTCCAAATTTGAGGGTGCTACCCCCCAAAAACTCTGAAAAAACACGAAAAAAAAATATTTCTCGAAAACGGTTCCGACGATTTTGATTAAAAAAATCTATAATGTAGTCAATTTAAATACGAATCTAATGATATAAGCCGTTTTCCCGGGAAAAATCTAGTTTCTGAGAAAATAGCTTAAAACGCGGATGGAGAGAGCCCGGGTTCGATTCCCCGCCCGGGGGAAGTTATTTTTATGATATTTTTGATGAAATTTCCAATAGTAATTAAATGTCCATATATGAGAAAGTTTGTCTGAGTTGTCTCTGACCAATTTTTTTTTTTATGTGAACCAAATTTGTTATCAATTTGGCTACTCAAAACGATATACAACTTGCCATGCTGAATAAAATCTTTTCGTTCAGTCGTCCGCCATCGCAAGATGGAGGCCAATATGTACCATCATGAAAGTATTATGAATAAAATTTCCAAAAATCAATACAATTGCCACAAATGTTTAGATGCACCTGTGTGCCGCATTTTGTTCAAATCAGTTAATTGTTACGCGAGCTATCAAGAGACAAACAAACTTTTTAATTTTTACATGCAAAACTTTACGTCGTTGTATTATCAGTTTTGAGTTTCAGTTCAGTCATTTTTGATCTTGTAATTAACAGAAAAATCTCTTTATATAATAATAAGTACGCAAAAGTTAAAATCAAAATAGGATTTAATAAGACTCCGTGGACATTATTTTTATTATAGCAATAAATGCGGTCAGAAGTATCGATAAAATAAAAATTATTAAATACAAAAAATAATAACTCGATTGAGTGAGGACGGTTTGTTAACAATAAATTTAATTGAGGAAAAGCTAAAATATCTTGTTAACCCGTTAATAATACTAGAGATAATTAGAACTGTGCTAATCTTTAGTTGATTGTGATTTCGAGTAACTTTGAGGGGGGCGTAACCAACTCTCCCTCCAGAAATATGCTATAATCCTTGAATTCACTCTCAAGGGGGAAGCTATAATACAGACCGCCTTGTTTCCCTCCCGGCCAAACAATTACAGAGGCTTTAGAACCAATCCGCTTCCGCACGCTCCAAAGGAAATTTTAATTTTCCTGACCGGTTTACTTACGCTAGAGGTTCGGGGGGGTTTCCCTTGCCTGTGGAGTCCTACCGGAGGTAATGGAAAAAATAACCCGTATCGAGAAGGGGAAGGCCAGTCAGCAATAAATAGGATTTAACGGATGGAAACCCGCTCCAGTCGACACCGGCGTGGAAACGAGATCTCGAGTTAGATGGAATCGCGGATCTACGTTTAACCGAGATAATACTCCGAACCCACCCTTAATACTTTCCAGTGTTGCCTCCTCGACAACCTTTCCAACATCTCTATTCTATTAATAGATCTGCGAATCCGAGTTGTATAGTACAGAGGGTTTAACCGGGAGAGAAGAGGGGGACTACCGAAATTCGATCTGCCTTAGTTATCTCATTTAGTAAATCCAGAACAATCCCCGATGCTACGAATCTGTTGTTATGCCCTTCAACTTGTATTAAATACGCGTAGAGTACTGTGCCGAAACCAGCAACTGTTAAGACTTGACAATTACTCCCTTTGGAGAATTCAATTATTATAATCTTCCGTTCTAAACCCAGTTCTCAGCCACCTCGTTATTCCTTGTTAAACTCAAGAGTGTTATTATCTAAAACTTTTCCACAATCACATAATGATTAAATCACTCTCACTGACATCTTAAAATAAAATAACGCATGTTACTTAATTATTAACTGCGGTTACATTTAATTATAAGGGGAGGGGGGACAATGTCACCCAATGTTGACGAGCTTTTTTAATGGATACGATAGCAACATCACCGTCAACATACTGCCAAAATTTTTGTTGCCTAGTCCGTATCAAGAACGATTGTTTTATTTCCATTTATTTGATTTTGCAAAATATATTACAATAATAAAACAAGATCAGTGACAAATTCGAGCAAAACTTTTTCATATATGCATTGTAAAACTAAATTTAAATTAAACAATACTTCAAAGCTTGGCTCCCACGGCCTGTGAGCTTGTCTCGAAGTGCGTTATACTTCGAGCCATGCCTCAAGGTATAACTCGAGTTTGCTCGACGTGGCTCGAACTTTTCCGTTAAGGATTCGACAGACCACAAGCCTACGAGCACGAACCTTCTTGCTTAAGAGGTTTGCCAAGTCACAAGCCGTGGGAAGTTGCTTAATTTGCTCAATAAATTTTTATATACACTTTTTAAGCATTCAACAAGTGAATGTTGACACTTTGTTTTCGATTTTCAGTAAAATCAGATTTATTTCCATCAATGTCGAGATCTGGAACTAGATTTTTTCCTCTCAAATAAAACGATCGATGGTTTGATTCGTATTTAAATGAATTTTACATTCGGAACCATTTGTCTTTAAAATCATTCACGTTTCTCGGGGATAGCGTCTTCGAATTTAGAGCAAAATTTATTTCTTTATTTCACCTGGGGGTTTGATTTTTTCGAACATACAAGCCATAGTTTATCAAAATCGGCCCAGTAGTTTAAGCTTACAGTGCGGCTACACAGACAACAGACATTTAAAAAAATAACTTTCTTGCACTCAGGGCACCTTACAACGTGTAAATCAATCAAAATATGGGTTATTATTATCAATTTAAAAACATTGACGGTACAAATGTTGTATTTCACATAAGCTATTTTTAAACAACATTTGGATCTTACAAGATAGGAAATAGATATTTATATATATTTGTCCAACGCCGAATATTATCCCCTATCGTGGGCATTCGTTGGAAAAAAAATAAATATCAAAATAAAGGTATTTAAAATTATAGCAAATGAAATGCGTATGTTGAAAAGCTTAAAAAGTTATAACTTGATTAAAATATTTTAAAAATTTTAAAACGATAATTCATATTTATATGAGTTGAATGAATACGTATAAGAGTTTAAATATTGAAAGATACACAAAAGAGAAGAGAATCACTCCGCTTTATAATCTTCAGGTTTAAGTTAAATATTTATTACAGTTGAAATGTTTAAATAACCGTGTTGTCTGTCTGTATGGTTTTGTTGAATAGGATGAAATTCATCTGATTTTATTGGTTGAGAGAGCGAGAGGTCACGCTTTGAGCAGCTTATAATATTCGGGGACTTCAGGAAGCTTAAAATATCAAGAGCTCTTCAAAGCTGTTTGAAAAGGGCTCTTGAAGTAAATCCGTTTGATATTATGACCCCTGGTCAGGCCCTTCATTTACCTAAGTAAGCATTGGAGAGACATTTTCAGCGGTATTTCTATTTTAAGGTATCTTCTACATTAATGATTCATGATTCATGATCATCTCAGACTTATACTTTATTCCTAAAACACTCATTAGTAGTTTTCTTAAAACTGTAATGATCAATTTACTTACAGAACTTTTCTCAGCTAATATTATAAATAGATTAATTGATGAAGTTAAAAAGCGCGATAAAAGATAAAATAGATATCATATTATGAAACTTTAAGTGTGGCTAAAAGTAAATTTCCAGGATGTTTAAATATAAATTTTCAAAATAATAAACTTTTACTGTAATGTAGTTAATAAGAACATAAGTAATTTGATAGGTTAGCAAAGTTTAAACAGTTAAGGCCACCAAACGGAAGATAAATAAATACTTTAAAAGATGAAAAATAAGTTAGCATTTTTTAAAATACGTGAAAAAAATTATACCGCATAAAATTAAAAAATTAAAAAAAAAAAACCTCTTCTGGCATTTGAAATTACAATCTTACTGATAGATTATTTAACTGTTTCAGACATCAGGGAATATTTTTGGTTCAGTGTCTGTCTGTCGGTCTGTCAGTCGCTCAATTTTTGTGAACCAAGAACCAACATATTTTATAAACAACTCGTCCGACTTTAATGAAATTTGTATGGTAGAACAAAATTATAACTTATTTTTGGTCCCATATATGTTTCAACCTTCTGCGCCCATTTGTTTTTCTCCCACTTGTACACAAATATACATTTATTAACACCTATATCTTCAAAAGAACTTATCTGATTTTAATGAAATTTGGATGCGGTTTGTCGAAACTAGCTCGAAGATAGCTACAGATTAATTTCAACCCTATGCGCTCTTTATTTTTTTCTAAATTGATACTTTAATTCATGTAAAAAATCAAAACAATTTTGACAGATATAAAAAATAGGGGGGAAATAAAATAAAGTGGATAATATTGGTTGTGAAAGTATAAAATCATTAAGAAGATGTAATACTTAGCACTTACCACTTAGCTTAGCTCTTTATTAGTGGAAATTCTTCCTTAATTCTCTTACTAATACATTTTCTTAATCATGAGATTTATTTGTAAGAGCTTAGTTGTTTTAATCACAAAGTTATAAGTTCATTTCCTCATTCGACCGCTAAGTTCCTTATCATTTCCTTAGTGGTGAAACGTTCAACCTTATTTAGCTTCTTTTTCGAACTCAAAATTTATCATTTCCTTATTGTTGAAAAGTTCAACCTTATTTAATTTCTTATTTGACCACTAAGTTTATCATTTCCTTATTGGTGTAACGTTCAATTTCTTATTTGACCACTAAGTTTTTTCCTTGTTGTTATAATGTTCAACCTTATATTAAATTACTTATTTGACCACTAAGTTTATCAATTCCTTATTGGTGATACGTTCAACCTTATTCAAGTCCTCTTCAAGTTTAGGGGAACCCCGTTAGGGAACATCTATTTAACAACCATTTAAGATTTAATCTTTGCATTCAATTTAACCCCGAAAAAGTTGGAGGTAGTTTATACGTGTGAGCGAAGGGATATTAGCGATTATTTAAGCATTAAAGCGATCTCACCTCGAGGAATCAAGTGAGAATTCTTTTTGATGAACAATTATTCTCTAAAATGCTTTCTTTCAAAAGAAATGTAAGGGCTTAGCAGAGATGATCGGATGTGTTAACATCTAGTTGGCGAGTCCTCAGGGAAATGGGGCCCCCTAT
Source organism: Gerris buenoi (assembly GCA_001010745.2). NCBI lineage: Eukaryota > Metazoa > Arthropoda > Insecta > Hemiptera > Gerridae > Gerris > Gerris buenoi. The sequence goes on along the minus strand of KZ651461.1, from coordinate 326,399 downwards.
TCAACATAAGGGCCCGCTGTGGACTAAGAGCTAACAACACCCATAATCTATCACATATAACTACCAGAGCAGCATATATACAGTACAAGCAGTGTTACCGCCTTCACTGGCTACCCTATTATCCCTTGGCCGCTCCCCTTCCAACCCACTGCTGCCAACCCCTCCAACCCTAGGGAATACAAACAATATTACTACCGACACTGATCTACATATGGCTTTAGCTTTATTACATATTCTCCCTAACATACACACAGCCCTGGTTATTATATAATACCCTTTATCTTGTTTATATACCTCATTTTAACAAT
>KZ651461.1:302709-315337 GCA_001010745.2 Gerris buenoi | reverse complement strand
ATGCGCAAATCTAATTATGGACTTCTGTATATTTTTCCTGTGGTTGGGTCAAAAAGTTGGACCAGTGTTTCAAATTTCAGCTATTTAGCTTTAACGATTCGGGCCCTATGAACCAAAGAGCGACGCGGACGGACGGACACATCACCCTCGGCATAAGGGTTTTGAGAAGTATCTACAAAACCCTAAAAAACGATGGAAACAATTAAATAAAATAAACAATAATGGTTTGTAAAAGTATAAAATTAATAAAGTACGTGATAGAATGTGAGAAAGCTATGTGTCACACTAATTTAAGTCTATTTTTAAGTTGTTTTTTATGAATTATACATTAGATTTTATTGTACAATTCACTTACTTTTTTATCACATTTTACTTTTCTTATCTACCAATTTTTCTTTGACTTTCTCAATTATAATTTACATTAGGTAATATTACTAGTAAATACTTCATTGAATTAAAAAAAATAAAAACTTCTCTTGTTACTTATATGGTGGTGAAAGTAAAAAATGTTGTTGGATAATGTAATCCCCTTAAAAACGGGGCCATAATTTACTTTGAAAAATATATGTATTGATAGTTTATGGTTGGTAGAATAACAGAATATGGGCTGGTATATTTGTGGCTTGATTTCTTCATATTTAGATGAATGTCATGTATTTTTTCTTTAAAACAGGTACTGCCAGAAGCAATTAAGTTATAATAATTCAAATTCATGAGAATCTTGTGTTTTTTCTTTAGGTATTTTTTTTGTTTTTTTACTAAAGATTGGGAAAACATGGGAGAGGGCCAAGAGAAGCCGCAGGGCATCCTGCTATTTATTGGTTTATTACATACCAACTTTAAAAACATTTTTTTTAAAGACTGGTTTTTTTTCCACGCCCGTTTCCCTTTATTTAATTTTTGTATTGAAACCCCTAAAAATTGAACTTTTTGTTTTTTTCTTCTTTTTATAGAAAAATAATACTCTGCTATTCTCATTACATTTTTCTTATTATTTTAATATTAGTTCAGTTGAAATCCATAATTCTGAACTAGGACAAAGAATAAATGTATATTATGTTAAATTCGTTATCCGTACACACTCGTATATGGGTTGTCCGTTACTATATTATGTTCTCAACTTCCTCATTCACATAATTACCTAAAATGTCTTTAATTTGGTAGCTGTTGGTTAATTTAATTATTGTTTTTGATTGATAATTACACTCCGACATTTTGCTATATTATATTAGAAACTAGATTTATCCAGGGAAAAAATATTTCTTTTGTTAAATTGGTACTTTTTTACTTTAGCACCCCCTATATTCCTTTGTGTTAATAGTTATTTAGACAAAGGAACATTATACAGAGTAGCATATATTCCTTAGTCTAAAGTCTAAATGACTATTAAGACGAAGGGATATTTACTTCAGTGTACCTTGGGTCAAAGGAATATCACACGTGTGAATATAATTGTGATCATATCCCTTAGTCCAATCAAATATTAAGATAAAATGTATTTAATATAATACTGTCCCAGGAGTCTCAATGTCTTGAGACAAACCTTTAAGACTTTTGTAGGGCAAACTATTGTTTAGAACCAAGGGGGGTGCTAAAGTAAAAAAAAAGTGCCGTTAAATTTGTTTTTTTAATCTAGTAGGTAAAATTTATTTAAATGCAATCTGCTTCATATTATTATTATTATTTTTTTTTTAAGATAAAGAAGAAGAAAAATAACTTCTATTATTCCTAATTAGAATATAATATTTCCTTTAATTTTCTATTAGTTCCATTAAACTAGATGTTAAATAATTTATTTTTAAATCAATAATAATATATAATTATTTTGCAATTACTCAAGGAAATATATTATTATTCAATAATTAAAAAATGTGTAAATTGGTTTTAATTAAAGTGTGCGAAACAAGTAGAAAAATTACGAAGCTAAAGAAGCTTATGAATCTTTAATCTTGATTCTATTCAAGATTAAAGATTCTACGAGCGTTTGCGATTGCGATACAATCGTCTTAAAGCATTTCTGTTGAGGATCCTGGAAAATAGAAAGTATTATATACCAGTATTATAGTATTATATATATAAGTATTATATAATATTACCATCTTTTATTTTGGGTATATGTAAAATGCACCATTTTTTAAACAGAATAAAAAAAAGAATGTTTTACAAAAGTAAGAAAAACAGTGTAAATTGCACCACTACACTACTTCTCACAACGAGGTAAGGAAAGTAGTGTAAACTGCACCACTGCCTTCCAGAGTTAGACCTAACTATGTAAATTAGAAAATTGCACCAATTCCTTTCAACCTCTTTACAATGGTTCCATCGAAAGTAACATTATATTTGTACATTGGGACAAAGGAATATCACACTTCTGTAATTGAAAGTGCGACAGTATCTGTTGGCCTAACATACAATTTTTAAACGCTCAACTATTTAGTTGTATGTTAAAAAGCTATTGGACCTTATGGGAGTGCGCATACTATCGACACGGTAGTTGCTCGATTAAAAAGTCATAAAACCTCATCGATCGTCTTTTGACTAATTAGTTGAACATGAGTGCACATACACCCAACTAAACAGTCGATTAGCGATCCTTCAAAATGAGTTTTTCTTACCTTAAAGTAACACTTAATCTTTTTTTGGGCTATATACCACTTCCATGTTGTGTCACGATGTAGTGTTTATGGACCAATCAGTTTAATTATTTCATTAAAACTCTGTTCACTCATTCTATAAAACTTAAAAAAGTTTTCTGGACATTTCTTAAGATTACAATGTAATTCCATTTAATAATCTTTCGCTTATTACAGGTTGTACACAGTACAATCGTCTTTTCCTTTTTTTTTCTTAGTGTTCATATAAAGGAAAACGCAAGCGAGTGCTTTGCTATTTATAATTTTGTACGGCGTAGGTCACAAATGCTGGGGGATCTTAATCGCAACTGATTGATTGTATGCACTCCCCCAACAACTAAACAGTTTAGTCGAGGAGCAATCCAGGAGTTCATCGATTTCAACTCAATAGTTTAGTCGTATTAAAATCGAGTGTATGCGCCTGGCCTAAGCAATCATGACAAAGGGACATCAAAGAAGACAAAGGGACATCAAAGAAGACAAAGGGACATTTAGTCCAATGTATTTTGGGGCAAAGGAGCATCACACTTATGTCACAAGTGATAAAATTCATTAATACAATCATTAAATTAGACAAAGGGTCATTTAGTGGTACAATTGATATAGTTTGATCTAATTCGTTTTGAACATGAGTGGTGAAATTTACATAGTTTGATCTACTTCGTTTTAAACATGAGTGGAATGGCTACAAATAGAACAGCTGGTATAGTTGATATTGTAAAAGCTTTTACATGTTGAACACTCTTATTATTTTATATTTTATTTACAAATTGAAAACTAACTGTAGGAAAAATTTAATGTGCAACTCGAGCTTAAAGTGTCTGCTGCACTCGAGAAACCTTTCCGCCCTCGCCGTTGGCTCGTGCGTAAATATTTCTCTCGAGTGCAGCAAAGTGCCACTTTCCGCACTAGTTGCACAAATAACTATTTACATCCTAGGACGAAAACATTTTTTTCTTTACTCCGAGCAGTTATCAAAACTTCCGCATTAGCGCTACTTTCTTGGTGAAAAGACGATTGAATTCCGCAAGATGGCAGTGCGTTTTATTTATCTTTTCTTATAATGTAACCTCTTTTTAAGGTTTCTTTTTTTAAATCTTAAGTTTGAACTAATATTTGTTATTATTATATTTGATTATTGATTAATATTTAATGTTTTTTCATTGTCTGCTACCTCGGAAAAAATAGCATATGCTACACGACTGTGAAGTGTTTTTTCTTTACCTTGGCAATATTTCCTGTCTCGCTTCGCTCGACAGTAAATTTAATTGCCGCGGTAAAGAAAAAACTCACTTCACAGCCTAGTAACATAATATACTATTTCCTGCCTCGGCTTCGCCTCTGCAGTCAATTTGTTTAGCCTATCCTCGCCTTCGGCTCGGAACTAAAACTTAAAAACTTGTCAGCAAAATTCCATTTTGCTGCCTAGTAACATAAATAACTATTCTCGACTTTGCCTCGGGATATTATTTTTCTGAACCTGTATGCCAAATCTCATCAAAATCGGCCCAGTAGTTAAGGTGACATGCGTCTAACAGAACTTTTTTTAAAAAACCATTAATTTGGACTCAAGGGACCACAAAATATTAATGAATATTTAATGAAATATAGGGGGTTTTGTTTATTTTTTATGTGTATTTATTTATTTTTCAACACTCTATAAAAAATGATGGTGCGAAACCGCACAACTACTTGATCTAACAGAAACTTTGACACTAAACCAAAAAGTTCCCATTAAAAAGGGTCTGGAAAATCTTCATTTTCAAGATATCTGTAAAAATACCTATTGGAAACTAATTTATTTATTTGAACTTTTTTGTTCAACTTCAAATTTTCGATATGCTCCTGAAGGGGAGCGGTTTTGTTCAGGGACACTTTAAATAAAGGGAAAAGACAAAAAATGAAAAAAAAAAAAAAAAAAAAAAAAAAAAAAACTAAATAGGAAGATACTACAAAAGGCTACATATAGGATCATTTTTTATTTGTTTTAAAATGTTTAGACACACAAAGAAATTAAACAGATTACAATGAAAAAAATACAAATGATATAAAAATTAATAAATCTCCCAATAAACAACATACTTTATTATTAACATATCAACATTAAATCTCTTATTTCTGATATATAAATGTACATAATGTTTCTTTAATATTATAAATTTCAGATTATTATCAATTGATTTTATAGGTCAAAAATTTGAGAACAATTTTACTAGAGAAAATACTAGATTCTTTTCCTATACCAATTTGAAGACATTGCATTTAACAGAGTAATTTATCTACAACAGAAGGCAATTCAACAAAATTAATGATACCATTTTGTTAGCTGTGTTTAAATCTGATGCTGAGATTACATATATGTATTATGTAATTTGGAACCAAATTTACAAAGAATTTTATTTTTCTGCAAAATATGTTCTCATTTTAAAAGCAACGGAGCAATGAAAATAAAAAGCCTATGATAAATACCTACTAAGAGCCTGCGAGTGAATGAGATTTCATTAAAAATTTATCATGAGTTATAATCTGTTAGTAGAAACTTTTTATTTTAATAGATAAAAGCTTTTTTAACAAAATAAAATCATATTTAACGGTCAAAGAGGTTCTACTTAGAATATATGAGTTTTACATTGAGAATTAGTTAAACATTATTTTGGCTTATTTATTTATTTATTGTTTTATCAGGGTGTCAGACAACTAGGTCATATACACCCAAAATTATTGGCTTATATACGAGACATGACATCCAACTAGCTAAAAAAAGAAAAAACACAAAAAAAAATATATATACAAAAATTGGTGCATTCTTGGTACCAAATGGCATAAGGGGGCATATGAAGTAAGAGAGTTTTTTTGTTAACAGAATCATGTGTGGAAATTTTGCTTCTTTCAAAGCTAACTAGAATAGATTAATGAAGCAATTCATAAGTGTAGGCAGTTTGCAGCATGCTTGTCTGCAGCAAACCATTGCTGATGCAGAATACATAAGACAATGTCATACCTCTGTTTACAATTTTAATTAATCAAATTGATCCAAAAAAACTAAATTGTACAGGGCTGTTAGGTATCTCTTATAGTGCAGTCTTATGGTCTTATTATATTTTGCTCAAAAATGACAAAACTATGATTTTAACACCCTACAATTATACTGCTAAAAACATCATATGCATTAACCAGTTTTTAATATGGTTTAGACTGGAGGGCTCAGGCCTTCCAAATGGCTTACACAGTATATATATGTAATAGATGACACAGGGTTTAGTGTGCCGCTGTATCAGCAATCCAGCTCCAACCAGTATTATTAACATTTTAATATGGTATTGGCCTTACCATTTATCTTATCTATAATCGATCTATATCTTATCATAGTTACCATAGCTTTTAAAATAGCTGAATGTAGTAAAATGAAAGAATATTCATTAATAATTGTAATAATACCTTATTTTATTAAATGTTATTATTATTGATCTTAAAAGGTGGTTTGACTGAGGAAGAATATAAGTGGTTCATTTGCAATAGGCAACCCATCTCCCCACATACAGAATGTGTGTGTTACGAGTTGTGACTTTTGACAATCAAATCGGCCAACCTAAATGAGGAAAAAAATAAAGCCACTAGGCCTGTGGGATGGGTGGGACCAGTGACATTTTTGTTTGCCTAGTTGGCCCGACCTTCTGGAAATAAAAATCCTGATCTCTCATTGGCTCCCCACCCTAATTTTTTCACAACTCATAACTTGCAAACTGTAATACAATTATTGTCAGCTGTTTTTCAAAAATTCTAATTATAGAACCTCTTTAACTTCTCATTTATAGAAATAATATTATACAATCTATTTTATATTCATTTATAAAAACTAAATCTTACTAGAAAAATGTTGTAGTATATTCATTTAAAATGTTTATATTTGCATTATTAAAATTTAAAGCTTTTGTTGAGGCTACCTTATCATTTTGCACTTTTTTTATAAGCTAATTACATTTAAAAAATATTGTTGTTTTATGTTGCTTAATAATAATTGTTCATTTTTTTAAAAAAAATCGACAACCTATTTATTGGTTCATTTATTTCTCGATAACTAAATATTTTTTTATATTTTTAATTTTTATACTATCTTTTTTATTAGAGAGAATGGTAGCAGTAGTCACAACGTAAAAATTGTATACAGGATATAATATATAGTATTAAACAATTTTTAAACCAAAAATCATTCTTTTAATTTATAGAAAATAAATTATTGGTTCATTTTTAGGCAATCTATTAGCTTGGTACTCCTCGAAATCATTACAAGGAATAGCAATCACTATTACAGACAGAAGTGTGACATTAAGGAATAGCAATCACTATTACAGACAGAAGTGTGACATTAAGGAATAGCATCACTATTATAGACAGAAGTGTGAAATTAAGGAATAGCATCACTATTACAGAAAGAAGTGTGACATTAAGGAATAGCATCACTATTATAGACAGAAGTGTGAAATTAAGGAATAGCATCACTATTATAGAAAGAAGTGTGACATTAAGGAATAGCATCACTATTATAGACAGAAGTGTGAAATTAAGGAATAGCATCACTATTATAGAAAGAAGTGTGACATTAAGGAATAGCATCACTATTATAGACAGAAGTGTGACATTCCCTTAACCCTAAGTACTTAGGAATAAATATCATTAAGTCTTAATAATTTCAGAAGGGGGGGGGGATATCCAACTAAAGTTTTGCCTCGTCTCCTATTTTACTTTGGTACCTCCCTCTCAGGAGTTAATGAACTAAAAGAGAACCAATTTTTATTTAACAGGAGGATAATCATAAATTTTGTAAATATTTTCTATTAGCTGATATACATATGTAATACTTCTATCCCCAAGAAAGATTATTCCTCCCTTAGTCACAAAAATATATTGCATAAGAAGATAACATATTTATTTCTTGCAGTATATACAAGGATGTATGTTTTAAATATCAATTTAAAAACAAATCAATGTATATTGAACACATTTAAAGTATGCTTTTAACAGAATATTTTGTTTTTCCCAACTGTGTTTGTAATATATCTTCTTACATACCAATGTAAATTTGAAGGATGTTTGTAACAATTTATGAGAGCTGAACTCCAATAACTCAATTTCGTAATACTTCTTAAAGGTCGACCAAGAAGTCATGGAAATCTGAGGAGTGCACTAGTGTCGTTGTTTTGGTATAATGTATAGTCAGTTTTTAATAAAATAGACCACTGTCAAAAAAATTCAGTGTTGTTCTTTTGTTATTTTATTGTATTTTTTATAACTTTTATATTTTATGCAACAGGCAACACTGAATCTGATATAATTTGTAGTGTATAAAAACAAACAAAACAGGAAACCTAACGGATTGGTAACCTTTTTGTTGTTATTTTTAAAATTCTATAAACCAAACTAGAAATGGGTATTGTCTTAGCACCTGACTGTACTGACTTATAATACAATACTCAGAAGTTCCGACTTTAAACGAAGCTAAGCTTTCAGTTTTTCCCGTGATCATGACTTCTTGGTCGACCTTTAACTGTAAGGGAAACTCAGAAATACTTAACTAGCCACTATAAAGGGAATTTTCACTTCTAACTACCAAATTATCAGATAGGTAAGCAGCTCTCATCTATAAAAAGTTATTTGTCCAAAATAACAATGAGGGATAGCAAACATTTTTATAATTACCAGCTAAAGCTCAAAGATTTTAGCCTGGAGCATTAGCTAGGAAACTAGATTTTAAACTTTCAAATATTCAGTTTCTAAGGACACAAATTAAAAAATTTGGCCTTTAAATAATATTTTAAAAATTAACCAAAATAGCAATGGTGGAGCTCTATTATCGCAAAAGCACCATTACTTACGCACAACCTAGCATTCATTTTTCAACCATATTACACATTAAGGTGCACGTATAATTAAATAAAGAAGTTACTACAACCATGAAATAAGCTACCATTCTCTCTTTAATTAAAAAAAAAAAGATTTATTATGACGCATTATTTTTTAACACAAATTGTAAGAAATTACTGTCGTATTGTTCAGTTCAATCACTTTTAATTTATCATTGGTAATAATATTATAAGAAGAGGACATTACTAGTAATCTATTTATTAATAAATCTATTATAATTTTTTCTTATTTTCAATTATTTACTTTTCAAAATATAGAGTAAGGAAAGGCAGTTAATTATAAAGTGTAAAGTATTTTCCCAAAATAGAATTTAAATTTAAATTTTCTAAAGAATTATAGAGTAAACCTCTTGTAGAGATTTTAGTTATCAGATATGTGGTAGTATATGTATATATCAGATATGTGGTAGATGGATAATATCAGATCCTCCCTAGCTCAAAGAGGAGTGTCCCTACAACCTGCCTGCACCTTGTCCACAGACAGGAGAAGGTGGAAAACTTTCTGATCCACCTTAAAGGTGGATTCACACCCACGGTGACGGACAGGGCTGATCACGGTTGGGTCAGGTCAGATCAAGATCCCTTTTTATGTTTTTATATAGAAGCATTCCCACCTCCCGCACGATACGGACATGCACAGGGGATGGTCAGGTCACGGTTGCTTGCCGAGCTATCTAGACCGGAGCTTGCCCTGTGCGTACCGTGATCAGACCGACAGTGTGAGAGCCCAACAGACAGTCAACCCTCGGTTTGCCTCCTATATACTGGTTTTTATTGCCATTGCTATAGTGTTTTTACTAAATTTATTTCGTTTGAGAACCTTTCTTTAGATTAAATTGTGTCTTATAATTGTTTTTTATTTTGTTTATTGTTTCGTATTGTTTATCTCGGGATGAATGACGAGAAATCGATCGAATATGTGTGAGAACAAAAGATTCTGTATGATTTTTCTGACCCTTTTTACAGTGATAGAAGTAAAAAATTCAAAAAGTTTACACAGGGTTAAATTACTGAGAGACATTATAGTGGTACGTATAGGATGTAGTGTTGAGGGACGGAGATTCTGCCTTAGACCGACTGTTGTCTGTCTGGACAGTAGGAAGGGGTTGGACCGAGACCGTGCCGTGCCCTGTCCGTGACCGTAGGTGTGAATCCACCTTAACAATGCAAGATAGAAGAGGATCGGACTAGCAGTAGTAGTCTAGTACTTCCTACTAGAACGGGTAGGATGAACCACTTGTTCGAACCTTGCAATTAGGCCATCACTTAGGCCCTTTTTACACCCCGCGGTAGAGAGTTGCAGCCACTTCAGGAGGATCGGACTAAGTAAGTAAGTATTCGTGGCAGTACAATAATTGGAAGAATTGGTTAATGAAGTGCATTTATTCTGACAGATTCTTATACCAGTGGAAAAAGTAAAAATAAAACTTTACCACTAAAACCAATGACATCTGTAATTGATGTTTTTGCACACTTTATGAGAATTGTNCTTATACCAGTGGAAAAAGTAAAAATAAAACTTTACCACTAAAACCAATGACATCTGTAATTGATGTTTTTGCACACTTTATGAGAATTGTTAATCATTCTTTTAATACTAAAATTCACAACTTAACATCTAAGAATTTTTACATCGTTAAGAGTTCTATTCTACAGGTCCTTGTGAAACATCTCTCATCTCTCTAGGAATTAATTCAATTTTAGACTGAAGGTTGTTAAATTTTTGGAATTTAACCATCTTTGAAAAAAGAAGAAAGGCACTTTGGGATGCCGAAGAGATTTTAGCCTAATTTGTTGCCCTGCTTGAAATAATTGCATTGATATGCTAAAGCAATTTTTTGTCAAGGATTTTATAGCTTCATACTTTTGGGACACTGTCAATCTTTGAAATACAATACAACATTTAAAAATGGCACTTTTACATTTTAAAATGGTACATTCCATAATGTATTTTTTAGAATATAAATGGATATAATTATTTATACATTCCATGGTCTAAATTCTAAATAACTAAACTTAAGACGAAGGGATGTTTAGTTTATGTACTTTGGGACAAAGGAATCTCACACTTTTGTTTTCATAAGGAGAGTAAGAGTCTAAAGAAGAACATTCCGTACACTTTCTTTAGATTGATACTCCCTCCTGTTCTTTGTAAGGGGAGCAACAGTCTAAAGAAGTGCCTCAAAAATTAACATTATAATTTTGTTATTGTTATAACTGAACTAATAAAATTATAATTAACTGCCTTTCATCAGGGCCGTACCGAGGCTGTGGCGAAGGTGGCCCTTGCCAAGGGCGCAGGTTTGAGAAGGGCGCAAAATGGAGAAGGGGGAAAACATTTTTTGATTGGTAAGATTGGTGAATTGAGCAAAATAAAAACTTGATACTTAGGTATAATTTCAGTTACGTGCGCTATCAATTCATGTTTTTATGATGAAAATTAATCACGTTGTGACATTGTGTAAATCATTATTCTGGTTAAGTGGGCGCGTGCGGTAGGCGCTTAGTGCTAAGGCCGCCAACAGGGCGGTGCAAGGGAAGCAATTGCCTGGGGGCCCGGGCCTCCAGGGGGCGGCCCTGGTTTTTTTACAACCAAAAAAGGCAAGATGGATATTGTAATTAATGGCATAACTAGGGGCCCGAATCTGCGGGCCACATTTCGACTTACCACCCAAATATCATTCAAATCGGATAATTAGTTTTGAAGATATAGGTATACGAGGTCTGATAAAAAAGTATCGAGACTGATTTTATTACTAGACAACGGACTGGAGGGAGAAGATAAGACTGAGTGCACATTGACATAGTACTACTGTAAGGCCGCACGTCAAATCTCACTGCTTCAAATAGTCTCAGTTGGTTTCTGTGAGTGATCAAGTAAAAGTGAATTTTGCCTCTTGTCGTATTTTGGTGTCAAGTTTTGGCAGAAGCTTGGACGCACCACTACACAGGCTTATGAAATGCTTTCTTTATTAGCCTGTGGTGATGATACCATATCACGTGCCAGAGTGTTTGATTGGTTAAAACGGTTAAAAGAAGGTAGGACTGCTGAGAGTGATGAGCGTGGAGGACGTCCTTTGAAAAGTGTGATGGAAAGTGTTAAACTGTGATGGAATTGTCCATCATGATTACGGTCCCAGGCGACAAAACATAACTAAAGAGTAATACATCAATGTCCTTCGCCGTTTAGGCGATGCCATCCGACGTGAAAGACCCAAATTTCGTGACCCAGGGAGTTGGAAGCTGCACCATGACAACGCTTCTGCACATTCATCACATGTTGTTCAGCAATTTTTGGCCATAACTCAATTCTTAATGTGCCACAACCTTCTTACCCACTAGACCTCGCTCCGTGTGACTTTGTTCTCTTTCATAAGCAAAGTACCGGTGTGGAAATCCCACACATGACTTCCATAAAATGTTGCTGTGTCAATGCGTGAGCAAGAGAGAACTCTGAATAAACTACATCTACAGCTAATATTGATTATAAATAGTTTTGCAACACAATAAAAAATATATATTTAACATAAAAAATGTTCCCCTAATAAATGTCGGTAGTACCTATGTAAAAAGATTAGAAGATATGTGATCCGTTCTGATGTTAAGAGCTAAACTGAATTGAAAGAAAGGAGGTTTGTTTACACCTAGAGTTCAAGGATCGTTTATGCGAAAACAAAACAAATTGATAAATTTTTATCCTTTATAACAAAAAACTTTATTATTCAATGTTTGTTTATATTTTCTTTATTCTTGTTATTAACTATAGAATATGAGAATATAATAATAAAAGAATTTAAAATCAGCCGTTAAAAATTATTGTTTACAAGGTAAATAACACGGTATTTTTTTTACTTTTAAATTTCGATTCTTCTTTATAAGTTCTATAAATAATTTCAAAAATAAATACTCGTTTTAAAGGGCATTAATGGGAGGTTTAAGCACCCCAATAAGAAATTAAATCGGTGAATTATTACACATGATATAGGAGCTCAAAGTCGAAAAGTTAACCAAAAAATAAAAACATGTCTCTATTTAAGGTAGAAGGGATGGTCCTACGACAAAAAGTCATAGGAC
>KZ651461.1:272752-285054 GCA_001010745.2 Gerris buenoi | reverse complement strand
CCAAAGAGCGACGGACAGACGGACACATCACCCTCGGCATAAGGGTTTTGAGAAGTATCTACAAAACCCTAAAAAGTGATAAAATATTACCTTCGTATGCAGTGACCATGAAAAGGAGAATAAATGCCATTAGGATAATTATGGCTCGACCACACCCAGGCCTTGCCTCAGACACTACAGATATCATTGATCTGATATGATCCCAGTTAAAGAACACCTGTCGTTCACACTGAAACCAAATACAGCTGTTTTAAAAGGAGGTTTAAATATTTAAGAATTATTTAACATTAAGATATTATATTATTTGATTAATTTGTTGGTTTTCCTAGAGCCAGGGGAATACCAAGATGTAGACTATGTGATGATAATATGACTTTAGCTCATCTACTGACTGATTGCCAACAAATTGACTGACTTAGAATTACACACGACTTATCAGACAACTTAGCAGATATTTTAGCAAACATCTTGACTACCGTAACTAAACTGATGCATTACTTCTACTCTAGATTATAGGATTATTATTGACATAAGAATAGTATAGTAATGTAAACTTCATATCTAGGGTCCGCAGGAAAAACCACTGTCATTTGGGTGAACTTTACAGGGGAGTTAACAAATTATCAGCCTTGCCAAGCAAAAACAGAAAATTTAAGATTTCTCTTAAAACGAAATTCCAAGAAAGTCGGAACCTATTGGTATTTTATCAATTGTCAAATCCTTCAAAAAAATATTCTATTTATTGATTATCATACTCGTCGACTTATGTGCTTTTACCAGAATTAAATTTATGAAAAATGGAATGAAGTCAAAAAATGTATTTGTTCCCGGGCACTTCTTTATATCGTTAGTCCTCCCCTTATAAAGAAAATAGAGGAGAGTAACAAGCTAAAGAAGCTGTTCAGAATATTCTTCTTTAGATTGTTACTTCCCTTATAAAAACAGAAGTGTGATATTTCTTTGTCTCAAAGTACATTAGACTAAATATCACTTTGTCTTAATTGTTATTTAGTAAAATTCATTTTATATTCTAAAACCACATAGGGGAGTAACAATCTAAAGAAGTACTTGTTCCCATATATTTAGTGTCAGTTTTGACTCATGTGGTTTTTCTCGCTGACCCACAATATAAGCTGGTTTAATGATCTTTTAGGTCCAGGAACATAATAAAATAAAATATTAATTCCATTTTTAGGTTTCTGTACAAAGTACAAAAAGAAACCTTAAATAACGGCTCTGTCTGTCCGTCTGTCCGTAGGTGTCGTTTGTCCGTTGGCTTGTTTCAATTCATAAACTACTATAGCTAGAAACATAAAATTTGGCACAAAGGTGCATCTCGGCGTTTGATGCAACTGGACGCATTTTGGAGTTTTCACACTTAATATTTTCAAGATGGCGGCCAATATGGCGGGTGGCTAAAAAAAGTTTTTAGTCACCATGGCATGTTATATATCAATTTGAAGGTCTTGAAGTGTAGAAAAAGAATATTCAACTATTAAAATAACACACATAATATTTTTAAGATGGCGGCCAATATGGTGGGTGGCTAAAAAAAGTTTTTAGTCACCATGGCATGTTATACATCAATTTAAAGGTCTTGAAGAGTAGAAAAAGAATATGCAACTATTACACTTAATATTTAAACTTAATCGTACAGAAACTGGCGATAACGCCTCACGTACTTACGTGAAGCGCGCCTTACTTGTTAAACTTTCAGAAACTTACTTGTCGAAGATTAATAGTTTCTTTTACAAAGAAGAGAGTGTAGACAAGGGCAAGGAAACACATAAATGATGCAATGAAAAGTATTCCGCAGTATCTAGCCGGACCTAACTGCTTAAACAGTTGTACCGAAGCAAGACTTCCTACAACTGTTCCAGCCATGAAACTCCCTGTTAAAACTGTGAACCTAAAACAGATGAAAAAATACCCAAATGAGATGAAATGTGAACTAGTGATGGGGTGCGTAAAAACTCACGTAGAAAAATATACTGCCAATTGGTGTGGCACATAGTTTCCTCACATCCATTCACGTACTTTATTGATTTTATGCGTTTACAAGCCATTATTGTCTAATTTGTCTAATTGTTTCCTCCTGTATTTTTAATCTGTCAAAATTGTTTTGTTTTTTTACATAAAATTTACAAATTAATCTGGGGCTATCTGCAGATTCCCTTCAAAAAAGTTCATAAAAGTTTCATACAAATCAGATAAGTACTTTTGAAGTTATAGGTGTAAATAAATGTATGTGCACATGTGGAAGAGAAACAAATGAACTAAGAAGGTTGAAACTTATATGGGACCAACAGTGAGATATTATGACCAACCATATAAATTTCATTAAAATCGGACGTATGCTTTTTAAGATATGTTAGTTCGCAAAAATTAAGTGACAAACCAGAACCAATTCTGTTTTGGAATTTTGGAAAGCCAAGACAGAAATTCGTTTTCAGACATCAGGGAACATTTTTGGTGTCTATTCCGTGGGTCTATTCTGTTCCGTCTCTATTCTGTTGGCCTGTTGGTCATGTTTGCGAACAAACATATCTTTTTTTACACGTCCCATTTTTATTAAATTTGGATGGAAAGTCATAATTAGCCCATTGTTGGTCCCATATAAGTTTAAACCTTCAGCACTTATGTGTTTCTCTTCTACATGCACACAAACATATTTATTTGCACCTATAGCTTCAAAAGTACTTATCTGATTTGTATGAAACTTTTGTACTTTATCGAAATTAACCCGCAGAAAGCCCAAGATTAATTTGAACAGTCCGTGCTCCTTAACATTTGCTAAATTGATACTTTAATTAATGTAAAACTAGGGGGCTCGCCCCCTACTCGCTTCCCTTGCCAACCCCCAAAAAGACGTGGTAGCAGCCGACGTGGTATAAGAAGGGAAATAGTTTAGTTATGGAATATGTAATGGGAAGTAGTTAGTGGCTGAGGTGTAGTGGGGATGGAGCAACTACTATCTACTTTCCTTTTCTCGCTGAAATTTCAATAACTACTCTTTATCACGCCTTACAGGCTTTTCTCTTCTCGGACGAATATAATATCACCCTCACTCTGTCTAATCGGTAAGTATTATGTCATTCTCTAGCTCCCTCCTTACCCCCCCAGACTCAACCCTCTTCTAGGGGGGTATCGACTAACGCACTCCACACTCAGTGAAGTATGTCACTCTCACTCTGAACTCGTTTGTTTACAAAACTTTTTTAATAATATAGATAGAAATCAAAATCATTTTGACAGATTAAAAAATGGGGGAAACAATTAAACAAATTAGACAATAATGGCTTGTAAAAGCATAAAATCAATGATAGGATGTGAGGAAGCTATGTGCCGCACCGATTAGCAGTCAATATTCTTATTCCTTTCAATTTTGTTAATCTTAAATTCGATTTTCCCTGAGCATTTTAAAATGATAAAGTACATATCCAGCAACCAGCACTCCTGTTGTATGATCTGCTACCTCATAAAACTCCAATAGGAACCTCAAACGTGTTATTAATTTAATAATTACAATAACAATAATACCTAAACGCTCGATTCTCAGTTGTAGAGACGTCACCAATATACGAGTTGACACATGTAAATATGGCTACAGTTCCACCGGAGATTGCCACTAGAGATGATGGCAGGATGTAGTAGTGAACAGGAATGCTTGGGATTGTTGATAACACACCCCATGTCATGTAGAAACAGGTGTAACCTAACAAAATAGAAATACATTAATTTCCACTATAATTTAAAACGTTAATAAAGAGGGAAGTTTATAATCCAATGAAGTACTACACATAATAACATTAATTTGTTAGTCCTGGAGGTAGTGTGCAAAAAAGTGTCAGACTAACATCAAGCTAGAATTTGGTGAGGAAGTAAATCTTTTGGCGCCTTCTAATAATATGTGGTCGGCTCTGTTCGTTTGCAGGAAATAGCTTGGCATTAGGCATATGAAAAAAAACAACCTGGTGGAGAGCGGCCGCCCTTTATGGAGGACAGTGTCAGTCAGTCCCGAGTATAATATTAGTTAGTAGACCAAAAATAAACTTGATCAGTTAGTTATTCATACTACTCCAAATCAAAGTGGTCACTTATCAAGTGACAAACTATGTAACATCAACTTGATTTTTGGTTTACTAATTTTGAACTCAGGATAAAAAAAAATCCGCCAAAATGGGCACATGGCTGCTCTCCACCGGTTTGTTTTATTCAAATGTCTATTGTCAAGCTATGTCCCACAGACGAACTTAGCTGACCACATATTCTTAAAAGACACAACAAGATTTACTAATACACAAATTTCTTTGTTTGATGTTTGTGACACACCTTTTTGCACGCTATCTCCTGGACTATGTATATTGTTAATGAAATAAGAAAGTAACCTGCAAGGGGAATAACCATAAATGGTTTCCTTCCGTTAGAATCACTCCACGGCCCGATGAAGAAGGAGAGAAGAGAAGGTAGGACTGACATAACTAGAGAACAGTACATTAATATTCTAGCAGCTACCGGTTGGACAGCTGCCTCTAATTCCTGGCTGAACGGTTCTGAACAGTTGAATTTCTCATGGTTTAACTGTTGCTCACAAATCTTCAGTTCCATAAAATTAGTTATTACACTACCTAAATATAAAAAAAGTACAATAATATTAAGTAAAAACACTTAAAAAGTTACAAATCAAGTTGAAATTCGATATGAATAATACTGCACTTATACTTGAAATTAATGTGTTGTAAATGTTAATCCAGCAAGCCCTACATAACATCCCACTCACTTAAAACCACTGTTCTCTACGTTGGTACATATTTAGCTGAAATCTCAGAGAAGGAACACATGTTTTGCACAGATAGATAAATGACATATTGTTATGCTTCTTGGGATGAAAAATAAACAATCGGTTCGAGACAACTCAGACAAACTTTCTCATATACGAGTTCATAATTACTTATCCCAGTCTTTTCACTTTATTAGTTTGCGTATGTACATTTAATTATTATTGAACATTTCATCAAAATCTATCATAAAAATAACTTCTTCTGGATGGGAAATCGAACCCGGGCTTTCCTCGTCGACGTTTTAAGCTTTTTTTCTCTGGAACTATGCAGATTTTTTCCAGGAAAACGTATTAGATTCGTATTTAAATGAACTACATAAAGATTAGGTTAAAATATAATAGGTTTACAACAGATATTTTACATGCTAAAAAGATTTATTTAACCATGATTTTGCTTATAAAAAGAAACTATATCTTAGAAAATATTAATGCACAGGTTATCTTCCCATGTTGAATTAATTAAATAATTAATGTAAGTCCTAATGCTCGTCATATTTTATACTCGTTATATTTTAATATATGTATTTTATTCTGATAGTTACCTACCTATGATACAGAAAATTTTAATGAGAATTAAAATAAAATTATTCAGATTTATTTAGTTATGCAATGAAGCTGATCCTTACTTATAGAACTTTAGTAATTTTAAGAAGGATACCATAATTGACTCCCGTTACATAGATGTCTTAAACCTAGTACACACTAGTAGAAATGTTGTGAAACATCTCTATAGACGTCTTCTGAGACCGTCTATATTGTCTCGGTCTAGCNCTTCTCAAAGAGGTAATTATCTTTGAACTTTTTAAGTTAAAAATTCACGAACTTTAAAAACCTCCGAAACAAATTCTAAACTAAGAGTAGAGATTTCTCTATACTGTGCAAAGAAGATTCCGATTTTGTACTTAAACTAATGAAGGTAGAAATCGCCAAAATTATTAGTGTTAGTAGAGCAAGAAACTTCTAAAAATTTCAACTTCAAAGATTGTTCTAAGAAAATGAAGGAATGTAAAAACAAACCAATATTAATTCACAGAAAGTTAGACGGTCGGATATTCATCCTTATGTCTAAACATTTGGTTCATTGGAGGGGGAATCAGTTTTATCTACTCACGGCAGNGCCTGCATATATTAGTTCTAGTTGTCTAGAACTAAGATTGCGAGGTGAACAACTGTCTTTCCACACAAACCACATGTGCCAACATCATTTGGCGGGACAGAAAGTTGATTTCACAACTTTTTTGGACCACATACTTGGCGGGGTGTTTTTTTTTTTACCACACAAGTGGTTTTTGATCAGATAAGGTGTAGCGCAATGGTAAAACATTGGGCTCTCATTCCAGAGTACGGGGTTGGAGACTTGTCCAGAGAGAAGACTTTTTTAAAATATCTATCACAGGCTAGTCTTAAAACAAAGCAATTTTTTGCAATTTCCGTTAATTTCACATCAAATATGTTTCACTGGAACGAGTCTCGAAACACAAACTTTTTTTTTGACGTCAATTTCGGTCGAGAAAATTTACTCTACCGCGGCAACACAAATTTCACTTCAAAAAATACTAAAAAAACTTCGCTTGTTTAAATAAGAAATCCTACAAGTAAAACATTTGATTAATAAAGACGATTACGTATCAGCTAAATAATTAATGAAGGGATGTTAATAATCGGTAAATTTAGCATTTTTTCTAATCATAGGATAAAATTTACAAATTTGAATTCTAATTCCAATCGTTTCCTTACTAAAATCTACAACAGGAAGAAACTAGAGTTTTTCAAAAGGCAAGGAATGAGTTAAAGATTCTCGACAAAAGATGTTATGTTACACGGAGATCTACGAGAGAAAATGTCGGACGATGTCGGAAAGAGGACATCTGAGAAGTTGACGAGTGGGAGGAGTTATAGTCAGGAAGTGAAACTAGCGGATTCTGAAGAAAGAATAGTGCACGTTAACAGGAAGGATAGTATAGAGGTACGTCTATACATAGAGGTACCAAGTGAAAGGAATTGTTTTGGTACTTTCACCCCTCTAAATCTCTCGCAAAGGTGTTACGACAAAGGTCCTTCGCAGAATCTCTTTAATCCTGAGCAGTATACGACTTGGAAAGGATCTANGGTGAGTGTTGCTGGTGAGTGTTGTGTGGTGAGTGTTGCTGGTGAGTGTTGTGTGGTGAGTGTTGCTGGTGAGTGTTGTGTGGTGAGTGTTGCTGGTGAGTGTTGTGTGGTGAGTGTTGCTGGTGAGTGTTGTGTGGTGAGTGTTGCTGGTGAGTGTTGTGTGGTGAGTGTTGCTGGTGAGTGTTGTGTGGTGAGTGTTGCTGGTGAGTGTTGTGTGGTGAGTGTTGCTGGTGAGTGTTGTGTGGTGAGTGTTGCTGGTGAGTGTTGTGTGGTGAGTGTTGCTGGTGAGTGTTGTGTGGTGAGTGTTGCTGGTGAGTGTTGTGTGGTGAGTGTTGCTGGTGAGTGTTGTGTGGTGAGTGTTGCTGGTGAGTGTTGTGTGGTGAGTGTTGCTGGTGAGTGTTGTGTGGTGAGTGTTGCTGGTGAGTGTTGTGTGGTGAGTGTTGCTGGTGAGTGTTGTGTGGTGAGTGTTGCTGGTGAGTGTTGTGTGGTGAGTGTTGCTGGTGAGTGTTGTGTGGTGAGTGTTGCTGGTGAGTGTTGTGTGGTGAGTGTTGCTGGTGAGTGTTGTGTGGTGAGTGTTGCTGGTGAGTGTTGTGTGGTGAGTGTTGCTGGTGAGTGTTGTGTGGTGAGTGTTGCTGGTGAGTGTTGTGTGGTGAGTGTTGCTGGTGAGTGTTGTGTGGTGAGTGTTGCTGGTGAGTGTTGTGTGGTGAGTGTTGCTGGTGAGTGTTGTGTGGTGAGTGTTGCTGGTGAGTGTTGTGTGGTGAGTGTTGCTGGTGAGTGTTGTGTGGTGAGTGTTGCTGGTGAGTGTTGTGTGGTGAGTGTTGCTGGTGAGTGTTGTGTGGTGAGTGTTGCTGGTGAGTGTTGTGTGGTGAGTGTTGCTGGTGAGTGTTGTGTGGTGAGTGTTGCTGGTGAGTGTTGTGTGGTGAGTGTTGCTGGTGAGTGTTGTGTGGTGAGTGTTGCTGGTGAGTGTTGTGTGGTGAGTGTTGCTGGTGAGTGTTGTGTGGTGAGTGTTGCTGGTGAGTGTTGTGTGGTGAGTGTTGCTGGTGAGTGTTGTGTGGTGAAAGAGGAAGATTTTTATCTCTATTTTCCCCCATTGCAGAACCGCTTCTTTTAAGTCTTCATATACTTACGACATTTAGATCTTTCTTTTTTGTAAAAATCTCTTCTTATATATTCGTATAGTTTGTGAAAATCCCGGGTTTTTTTAAAAAAATTGTAGAGACTGAACTCGGAGCTATAATTACAGGATAATTTTTTCCTCTTTATTCCTATGTCTACGTCTTTGAATAGATTTTTTTTTCTTCTCAAAGAGGTAATTATCTTTGAACTTTTTAAGTTGAGTAAATTACGCTTTAAAAATTCACGACCTTTAAAAACCTCCGAAACAAATTCTAAACTAAGAGTAGAGATTTCTCTATACTGTGCAAAGAAGATTCCGATTTTGTACTTAAACTAATGAAGGTAGAAATCGCAAAAATTATTAGAGTGCTAGAGCAAGGAACCCCTAAAAATTGTTCTAAGAAAACGAAGGAATGCAAAAACACGCAAATATTAATTCACAGAAAGTTTGACGGTCGGATATTCATCCTTATTTCTAAACATTTGGTTCGTTGGAGGGGAAATCAGTTTTATCTACTCACGGCAGCAAAATTAAGCATCGTTGTTCTGTTTTCAATCTGCAAAATGTTATTTTTCTAGATCCTTTTGTTACACGTCAAAAAAACTCACAGCAAAATAATAAAGTGTCAGCAAAATAACAAACAGGCAGCCAAATTTTAAGAAAAGGTTACTACATCGCAGGATATGAACTCTCACACATGTTCATATTTACTTATTTAAGCGTAATATTCTGCTACATATTTATATCGTTATTGAAAATTCCTTTAAAAAGTATAATAATCGAATTTTATTATTTTACAGTGATTATTTTCTTAAAAAATCGCTAAAAATTGGGGTAAAAAACAGCTTTAAATAAAAAAATGTGGCAGCACATAAATGTTACAGCCTGTTTGTTATTTTGCTGACACTTTGAACTTTTGCTGACACTTTATTATTTTGCTGCGTGTTTTTTTGACATGTTACAAAAGAATCAAGAAAAATTACATTTTGCAGATTGAAAACAGTACAAAAATGCTTAATTTTGCTGCCGTGAGTAGATTTATCCCTATTAAGAAACATTATCACCAATAACACACAAATTATTAATTTTAAAAATAATGGAATACGTATATAGGCCAACAGCTATTAAAATATTACTGAAAATGCTGTTGGCTGTTGACGCACGCTAACTATTCCACTTAATTAATTATTAGCTGAAATATTTAACTATTCGTGCTCAGACTAAATTAGGCTACAATTTATAATTTACAAGTTTGTTAATTTAAAATTTAAACCTTAATAATTTGGGGAGAAAATAATTGTAAGATTTACTAATTGAAATTGCGAAAACATTATAAGATATGAGGTATGAACACTTTTTTAAAGCTTTGTTTAAGAACGCTAAAAGCGTTATTTACGCGCTTTAGAATAATCTATAATCGCTAGGCTGTCATAACATGACGCGAGAAAAGTTGGTTCCAAATTTTTCTCACTTTGAAGCTAACCTGAATGACACCTTCCCTTCCTCTTCTCTCTTGTTTACATTTTGTATTTAATTTTTCGAGTCATACAATTACATAGTAAATATTAAATACACAATTTTTTTTTTAATTGTCAAACCATCCTTACAGAAAGTTAATATTTGCATTTTCTATTAACAATACATTCGGCTTTGTTTATAACCTGAAAGGATCACTGCGCAAGTCCACATAAGGAAGGAAGGGTGGGGGAAAAAACTTAGTGACGCCTTCATGAATGTATTTGCATCTATAGCCTATAGCCCAAACGCGCGTGAAAAACGCATGCTATGAACCCATCTTAATAAGTCACTCTTCTTATAAGGTTAACAATCGTAAATAGAATTATACCCGATGAAATATAAGGCAGTGAATTTAAAAGTATCTCCGACAAGTTGATTCATTAAATTATAAAATTAATTATAAAAGCGATCATGGTTGTTAATCAATAAATTATTAGAAGTAAGATAAGGCACGTTATTTGTCATTTGTGTGGTGTCAAGATTAATAAATTTGAAGTGCAATATTGAAAATTGTAAAAAAAGAAACTCTTTTATCTCACAATTTACGTCATAATGTAAGCGAGGCTAGTAAAAATACATTTTCTCTAAATAAATTATGTACCTATACATGAAAAAATTAAAACGGTTAAAAATATAAAAGAAAATATGCAAACTTATAATTATAATACAGTAGTATAGATAGTGAATTATAAATTGAAAAAGTCGTTAAATATAAATGAAATTAGAAGGTAGAGTGTATTTCCCTTGGTAACTCCCAACTTGCGTCTAAAATAATATGAGTAAAAAGTAAAAGAGTGAGAAGTAGGTACAATGTAGTATGCAAAAAAGCAACCTATACCATTCTCGATCGACCGAGAAGAAACAGGCGTGTGCGCAGAAAAACTACCCTAAACAACCAACCACGTTCGTAAATCTTTGGGTCATTTAGTAGTCGACAAGAGCGGATGCGAGCGCTTTGACCGAATCTAGAATAGTTGGTCCGGTTAATTAACCTAATATTACCATTTATGGTGGAATTGTCTATTGTAGCGTCGATTTCCTGCTATTCTTTAAACTTTTTACTTTTTCATAAAAAAGAAAGTATTGTAATGAAGCGAAAACTCGATTTTGATGGATTTACACGTTTTGAGGTCCCTTGGAGGGCCAAAAAAGTGGCTATTAAAAAATGTTGTCTGTGCAGACGCGTGGAGCCTAAAGTATATGTACTGGGCCTATTTTGACGAAAATGTTCAGAAAAATCATAACCCGATGCGAAATCGAGAAATTATTGTTACCTTTAAATATGGGGGCGCCCCAAAAACTAAAAAAAAAACATATAAAAAATTATACTTCGAAAACGATTCCCACGATTATGATTTAAATTCTAAAATGTAGTGCATTTGTATAATATGAATATAACGATAAAAGCCGTTTTCCCGGGAAAAAATCTATTTCCTGAGAAAATAGCAAACGCTGACGGAGAGAGGCTTTCTTTTTTCACCGGCATTGAACATGACTATAAGTCGTTCATGAATGAGAATGAACGAAGACCATGAACAATATCCGTAAAAAAAAATGTTTTAGAAGGCGTAAGGCAAGTTACCTAATCGTTGCAAAAATTCCTGAGAAGACTACGTTTGAGAAAGAATAAACTGAATCATATGTTTCGAGCTACAGGAAAGCAATTAACGCAGGTGCAAATCAATATCTGTCGGGAACCGAGCATCTGAAACTAGGAGATTCACTGATTGAGTCTAACATAATACGATTTTTACTGAAAGATCTCTCAGTTGATTTATTTATTGACACGTGTTTTAAATATAAAATAAAGGCTCAAGATAAAATTTGCATAAACATCTAGACAATAAAAAAAATAGTAATAAACTAGGAGGAGATAGCATTCCTTAGGTTACAGAATTATTTTTATAGAAGAACTGATTGTATAACTAAGGCCGCTCCCTGACTTATCGGTGCGACAAGCGTATACGGTATTTATTGTTTTACCGACAATTTGCCGATGTCACCTTCATCTCCCCACCTATCGGTATAGATTCAGTAGAATCTTGCAGAGATTATGTCAACATCAGAAGAAGGNTTGTATAACTAAGGCCGCTCCCTGACTTATCGGTGCGACAAGCGTATACGGTATTTATTGTTTTACCGACAATTTGCCGATGTCACCTTCATCTCCCCACCTATCGGTATAGATTCAGTAGAATCTTGCAGAGATTATGTCAACATCAGAAGAAGGCACTACTTTAGCAAGTTACATTTATTTGCGTTTGCGTAGAAAAAGAAAGATACACTGGCGAAATAATCCGAACATTACCAAGGATATTAATTATAGACTATTGGTAGCTACCCAACAACTTTCAAAAAATTATGGAAAATTTCAAGCAATGTATAAGATGACAAAACAAACATACCAAGAGCTTCTGCACCTTATTGCGCTCAAAATAAAAGATTTAGGGAATGTATTTTTTTCGTATGATACCTCGCGGATCACGCACGACATATCCCCGCACATTTACTGATTGTTCGAAAACGGACTGTATGCATATACCGATCCTTTCCCGCCCCGCTCATGCCGGCCTAGCCAGGTAGGTCTTATTGAAATATAGAACCTCGGTAAAGAATCTGCACCGAATTCGTACAAAGCGTACCGAGTAACGATACCGGACCGACAAGTCGAGTCAGGGAGCGGCCTGATGTCTAATGTCCAGATAGGGGGGGGGGGGG
>KZ651461.1:236118-251758 GCA_001010745.2 Gerris buenoi | reverse complement strand
TCTTTATAATTTAGTGACTATATAGCTTCTTTATTATTTAGCTTTTGATATTGTTGAAAAAAAAAAAAGTGCAGAGACGAAACTAGAGGGCAAAGTGTGTTAAAGTGTATAACAACAATTATATAATTAATTGTAATACTGTTATCAAGATTGGTATTATTTGAATGATTAAAATTGATTTATTAACTAACATTTTACTTTAATGGAAATCTAAATTGATTAAAATAAGAGCCTGAATCATTTAAAATGTATTAAAAAGTGTCACTTCTTTGGATTGTTACTCCCTAATAAAAAAAACACAAGGTAGTAACAATCTAAAGAAAGTGTATGAAATGTTCTTCTTCGGACAGTTACTCCCCTTATAAAAACACAAAGTGTGACATTTGTCTTGTATTCTTGTATTTCTCGTATTTGCGGAATGTTCTAAATTTATAAATCATATTTATAATCACATAAATGTGATCACAGAATAATTATTTATACATCACTTTTTTTTCGACTTGAATGGTTAGTCATTCAAATATTACTCCAAATCAAAGTGGTCAACTATCAAGGGACAAACTAACATCGACTTGATTTTTGGTCTACTAACTAATTTTTTACTCAGGATCATGAAAATCACATTGCCAAAAATAATTGACAGGACATGGCTACTCTCCACCTATGCTATATCCCAAAGGCGAACTTAGCCGACCACATATTCTGAGTAAAGATTTTCATATTCCTGAGTACAAAATTAGTTAGTAGACCAAAAATCAAGTTGATGTTAGTTTGTCACTTGATAGGTTAGTTATTCAAATCAAAGTGTTCAACTGTCAAGGGACAAACTAACATCAACTTGATTTTTGATAAACCAACTTATTCTGTACTTGGGATCATTAAAACCACATTGACCACCAAAATGGCTGGAACAAGGCCACTCGCAAAATATTAAAATATACACACAATTCTAGCTTGATGTTAGTCAGGCACTTTTTACACGCTACCTTCCTCATGGACTATTTTTTTATCTTTTTTTTCACGGTATATGGACAGATGTAAACAAACTTTGATGTTTAACAAAATTATCGCACAAATTAATATTTATGTTAGTTTATAACTTTTAAACAAATCAATGGAAATCCATCAGGTTTTTTTATATTTGTTCCTTATTATTTACCAGTTTCAACAAAATGTTATACGTCAAAAAACTATACATACTTATTAACTAAACTTAATAATTCAAAAACGATAACTTCAAAATGGCGGCCAATATCAAAATTAAATTTGGTGGATTTGTTTGTCATAGAGAGAGGTACATTCATGTCAAATTTCAACTAGATAGAATCATTTTTTACAATTTTTGTTAACTCAGCAAACTGGGTTTAAGATGGCGAAAAAGGTTGATTTTCCGGGAGGCACAACTAGAGGTAAGGACTAATTTTTCTTCCAAGATTCAACTCTCCCCTAATACCCTGGGCGCTACGATAACAACACACATACACAGAGAGAGAGACGTCATGCTGAAAACCACTTAGGAGATCCTAAAAACACTCAAAACGGATAGTTCAGTTGAAATCATGGAATCAAAATTTGGATAAAAACTTAACTTATAACTTATTTGGATGAAAACTACCATAGGTGATGAAAAGTAAAAATAAAACTTATAAAAATAGTTTCAAATAATAAATAATACAATGACGTTTATTGCTTGGTCTTAAAATGATTTTAAAGACAAAGAAACATGAGTTTTCTTGGTAATTAATCCACTTCCTCTAGATATGTTTAAATTCATAATAAAGTATTACTATAACTATTTCACATAAAATTAAATTCTATAGTTCTTAAAACCTTAAAAGAAAGAAAAAATATGGGTTTACTCGAAAATGTATAAAAGTATATACCACATTCGTAAAACAAAATATTTTTGTAGCTTAAATCCTCATTTGTGTAATTTTTATAAGGGGTGTTAATTGTTCTTGTTGACTACAGCATTTAAATTCTTGGTGTTTGTTTCTTTGTTATTCTCTTTCGTTTATTTCTGCTGAAGTAAACAGCATCAAAACAACTGATTTAATAATTTGCAAAGGTTAAATAGTACAAAAAAAAAACACAACAACAAACAATATTTAGCAAAGAAATGGATGATTTCAACTCTAAATGAAGTAATAATTATGTACCTGATGTCTTTATCCAGAGAGGAGGAGGTAGTTATTAGCTAGCCTCGACCAAAACCATGACAGAATTTGACGTTATTGCATCTCAAAGAACGAAAAACAGTGGAGAATTTGGTCATTTATAAATAATTCAAGATACAAAATAAGAAGTGATTAACTTCAAACGGAGTTGTGAAAGAGAAGCGCAGATTCACAGGCGCAAAACCAAACCGTACGATGACGGAACTGGGGGATTGGGGATCTGGGATGCGGATACGATAAATAAATAAGCTGATTTGATAAATCAGCTGCTTCCAAGGTCATCGTATCAAAACATCCTATGTTGCATTTGCATCAATTACAAATATTTGTCTTGGCGCTTTGAGTTCAAATAATCAAGCCGGTCTATCTTGTAAATAAAATAAAAAAATTATTTAAAAATCGATTTACTAAAGTAATCATAATTTTTTGTAACTAAAAAAACTCAATATGCGAAACATTCTAGTTTGTAAAAAATCTATCAAAGTGTAAAACATTTGAATCCCTTTTTATATGTGTAAATAACGCAACTGCAACTTTTTCACTGACTGACAAAAGAAAAAGAAGATGAATAAATTCAGAACTGAAGATAAAGAAGAATCTGTGTTTATTATTCGTTCGTTCTTTCTCTTATCATATTTTTTTAAATTCTATTTAAAATATAGTGAGTTATGAAATAATTTAGCTTCACTAAATTATTTTTTCCTAAATACGATTTTTTAGAAATGGTAATTTACGGTGTTTATATTATATCGAAATCAGGTGGTCTAATTTTTAATCACGACCATCATGTGCCGAAAGTTGAGAATGAAGTAACTTTCAATTATCCTTTAGATATTAAATTAATTGTGGAGAATAAGAAAATTGTTGTTTCTTTCGGTCAAAGAGACGGTATAAACGGTATGTAAATGCTAATCTATCTTTGATCTATTTAAAAATAAGACAGATTTTTTTCTGTTAATTATAGGTGCTTGGGTATGATGTGGTTTATAACGTTAACCGTAAACTGGTTATAGAAAAATTAACAAGCCTACTATGAATATGGTTTCATAGATAGAATTTTTAGTTTTACAGGGAAAACTGGACAGTGTTTTGTAATTGTAGCAACATTGCCTCCGTTGAGAGAAAGTACGACACAATCTTCTCTGGTATCTCATCATGAATATGTTCAGGATCCTTTAGAGTGATGAAAATTCTACCTAACAATTTCAACAAATGATGTTTAAATTCGGATAGAATCCTGAATTGGGACTTACCAAGGGATTTGCGCATGTCACGATCAAGTTCAGGTGTTTCCATGAAACTGAATCCAGATACGAGCACAGAATTTAGTGTATCGTATCTGGATCTAAATTGTATCTAATCCTTATTGAATCTAGGTTTCCATGGACAATTAGGATCCAAAAACTGTATTAAATCTATATTGAAACATAGTATTATGTTATGTTGTGGTTTGTGGGTAGCTTCATCGTAACCTTGCTCTACATACAATAATATGTATTAAATGTCTTAAAAAATTTACTATTTGGCTCCCCACCTCATTTTTTCGACTTTCCTGTGCTATAAATGGCTCCCACCTCATTTTTTTGACTTACGTGTGCTGTTAATGGCTCCTCGCCTCATTTTTTCAAGGTGTGTAGTCTTCACAATAATAAAAACATAACAGAATTTCTACATTTGGCTTCAAGGTAAGCATGTAACACCCCATTAATGCTTACATTTCATACATTTGTTAGCTTTAAACATTTCTTTATAACAAACCAATTATTTAAATTGTGTAAATTAAGAACATCATGGCTATAGTCCAGCTGAGAAAGTTCTTAATTCTGACAGTGAGGGGTGGGAAGGGGGTAGTAGGAATTAGAGCCAATGAGAGCTTGAGATTTTAGCAGATGGTACATCAGGCCAACCAAGCAAACAAAATATCACTTTAAGAGGGATATACTCTCAGGATAATTCTTCAAGAAGACTTTGTAAACACTACTGCTCGAATCTTTGAATTTTCTTTCTGCTCCCTGTTTAGTTAACCCTAGAATACTACTGTTATTGCATCTGCTTCAGTCAAATTTCTTACAACTAAGCGTTAGAAAAATAATTTTTTTTTAAAAATACTAAAGAGGGTAGGAATACTGGGACATCGGGAACTATTAGAAGTAGTGGGGGCCAATTTTTTTATCAATTCAATACGTCAATTATAGAGAAGTAATTATAACAGATTTAAAACCTAAATAAAACCTAAATTTACTGAGTGTAGATAAACAGATTAATAACCATGAAAGAAATAAATAAGGAAAACAAATACAGTTGTGTTTTAGAAGGAATTTTATAAAGGCCTGAAGATTCCTTAAAAGAGGTGAAATATAGCAAAAATGAAGTGAAATGAAGTTATTAATACCTTACAGACTGTAATAAGATTAAGCCTAATTACTTGATAAAAAGAACTTTTTATATACTAAAATCATAAATTTGAATCTCGTCAAAATGAAGATGGTAAATATGGGTGTAATTTCAAAACAAATGAAATAGCTTGCAACTTTTTTCCGAACTAACTTTCCATACAGCAAAATTTTTGAAAACAAATTCAATTCTGCTGAAATATGGCTAAAAAGTATATTTATATAATGCATCGTCATCGTGTTATGAGCTATTTTAAAAGTTTCAAATGTCTAGCTACTCAGGAAGTTAGTTAAAACTTGATTGCAAGATTTGTACTGGACAAACAAACAAACAAGAAAGCAAGGTAATAAAAGCGTAATAATAATTTGTTTCTCCTTTGATTGATCAATTTCCCTTATTAATTTATCAATTTGAAACATCTTCATAAATAAGAAGTAAAAGCCTGTGGACGAAATTAGTTAAAAAGATCAGAGTTTGTAAAAGAAGTAAAATACCCTTTTGTGACAAACAAAAATATTGCTGACCCTCCACTCCCACGTGTCTTTTAGTGTTATTTCTCCCCTTACATAGGTTGGCAAATCTAAGCTGTCAGAATTAAGAACTTTTTCGGCTGTGGTAAAGAATTGATTACACCTGACACACAGGCTAACTGCTTTGAACCGGGCTTCTTCCTTTCTAAATCCGGCCACACACGTTGCAGTACACCTGTCAGGTAAAAACTGGATAATGGGTTCTATCAAGTTATGACATAAGTGCTCTGATATTAACCGCACGTGTTCAGGTTCACATGTCCAGGCTTACCTGTCAGGTAGACCACAACGTGTATGGCCGGTTTATGTACAAAGCTACTCGGGGGTAGATTTTCTATCACCTCACATCACCTATAATTGAAGTTACATGCAATTACACCACATCATGTGACCTTGCCTTATTTTATTTTTCTTCCTTTCACATTCTTTTTCATAAGAACGGAAAGACACGATCGAAATACTATTTTAAATATATATTTATGCTGAATTTTTACTTAAATAAAATTAAGCAAATTATTAGTTGGGATAAGCTGGAAATTATGTAAGCCCCTTAATGTGCAAATGAAATTGATTACCTTCATTGAAACAATTAATAGCACAGATTTAATATTTATAAATATCTGGCTGTATACCGGACTCTAAAGCTACAATGTTGACTCCTGCCTCAAGCTATGTTGTATTCAATTGTCTACTGCTGTGAATGAGAGGATATGTCAGGCCCTGATATTTTTAAGTTTCGAAGTTTCATCCTGATATTCTCATCAGTAGTAACTAGTAATATGGAAATATTTTAACATATTAATGAGTTAACAAAGTAACCAGTTAAAAAAACTAACAATAAAACAAAGTAACAGGTAAACAAGCTAACAATAAAACAAAGTAACAGGTAAACAAGCTAACAATAAAACAAAGTAACAAGCTAACAATAAAACAAAGTAACAAGTAAAAAAGATAACGAGTGAACTAAAAAACATGTTAACAAGCTGACAATAAAACAGTATAAAAAAGCTAAAAAAAAAATAACCAGCCTACTAATAAACAAAAATGATTGCTAAAGCCTGGGTCCCACTTAGCTGGATGCCAGCTGGTGCTGATCAGCGGCTGATAGTAGCACCAGCAAGTAGCGGCTGGCAACCCGGTCACATTATAGAATGTATTGGCTGCTACTCGCCAGTTTTCACTTTGTAAAAATGACGAAGAATAAAGGCTACGTGTCTTTAACTCAGTAAGAGTGGTCAGATTGTGCTGATGGCTGGCGGTAGCGAGTGTGAGTAAAGGGGGGGGGGCTAGATTGAGTCACGTGACTTGCTAGTCGCCGCTGCCTGGCTACCAAAAGTTGAACACCCAACTTCACCAGCTTCCAATTACTCGCCGGCTGGCAGCGCCAGCTGCGAATTTTGTGGTCACACCAAGCTGATCAAAGGCTGACAGCAGCGGCTTCCTCAATTCTTGGTTATATGCTGGTGTGCTGCTTGGGGTTTGAAGGTAGAATTAAGTTTTTTTTTCATAAGAACTTTGATTTTACAAAACACCACTTTCATGCATCAAGATCACCCATAAACCATTTTTTAACTTACAATTTTTATCAATTTTGATTTTCAAATTTGTTAGGGATTGACATTAAAAGTTGAATGGCTTTCTAAGTTATTTATTTATTTTTTTTTTTACACTTATAAATTAAACCTAATCAAATATTAAATAGTGGTCCAGGTTTTGTTTCATTTAAATTTGTGTTGAAAGATTGTTGTTTCAGTTTTCTCTCTCTTTTGACTGCACTCCTATTTTTAAATTTTATAAATTTAAACGATATAACATGTAAATAGCTTTAGTGATTGTTGTGATAGTTGTACCTATATTGTGAAATATCGTTACTGTTACAGTGGGACATGTACTGCTTGGCTATAATGGCGAGGGAGTCAAAGGCACTCAGACTGAAGATGGAAAGGATATTTTAGAACTTCTAGGAAACCCAGAGAACTTCCCTGTAAAACTCAAATTCAGTCGTCCAAAGGCGACTACTAACGAAAAGATATTTCTTGCCAGCATGTTCTATCCACTTTTTGCTTTGGCTAGTCAACTTAGCCCTGAACCTAAGAGTTCAGGCATTGAAATACTTGAAACAGATGCCTTTCGACTCCACTGCTTCCAGACCCTTACTGGTATGTATACTTGTTTAGTGTCAATTCGAACCGTGTTTAACTTAGTAATGAGATTTATAAGGTTTCCTCTTGTCACACATTTAAGTCTTGATTTGTGTCCTGCATCTGGACCGAAGTTCAACCTTGGCACACCACACAAAACTTAAACAACAAGAGTGCAACTGATCCTACAGACTTTTACCCAGACTTCTACACAATAATCTAAACTCAGCACACTTAACAAATTACTCATTTATAACACCTTAATTAAACCCATATGGTCATACGATATTGAACTCTAGGGTTGCACGTTGCACCAAGCATTCCAACTCCTATCGTATCCAGCCCTACAGTCCAAAATCCTAAGAAGAATAGTCCATGCTCCTTTCACTTATAAAGGAGCATGTACTATTCTTCTTACGTTCTTTGTTTCTAACTTCATACACCACAACGACCTTCAAGTCCCCTTCGTCCATGACCTAGCCATGTCTTGATACAAATCCTTCCATTACTCCATATCCCCACACCCTAATCCATTAATCCACAACCTATCATTACTATTCACTCCTGAAAATCCTCCTCGATCTCTTGACGGACATGTGATTTATTGAGCGATGGTTATCTTCTAAATATATGTCATAATTCAAGCTAGTGTCTGTGAGTAATTTTAATGGACAGTCCCTCACTTCGTCAATCAAATTATTGTTAAAACATACATCAATATTGCTTATAACATGAAATATTATGTAGTTGCAATTTCCCAATAAAACTAAAAAGAAAAAGGGGGAAAAGTGCCTGGAATATGGGTAAACAAATTTTTAACTGGATTAAGGCTGCTTAAAAAAGAGTTCAATTTCATTCTATAAAGAAATTGCATCAGATTGGGTCAGATGGTGAAACAGAGACCACTATTCCAACACTCCCATTTAACTCAATGTTTTATCTGCTTATGTGTAATTTAATAATGTCTTTATTTTTATTTTATTTTATTTTTTTTTTTGCAGGTGTTAAATTTATGATTGTAGCAGATCCCAACCAACCTGGTTTAGAATTCTTATTGAAGAAGATGTACGAACTATATGCAGACTACGCACTCAAAAATCCATTCTACTCTCTAGACATGCCAGTCCGCTGCGAGCTTTTCGATTTTCATCTCCAAGCTCTTCTCGAACGAGCTGAGAAGTCGAGTAACATTAGTAACATCTGATAGACAACCCGGCCTCTCATCAACAACTCACTTTTTCTAATGTACGCTCAAGGAGAAACCAATAAGAGTTGTAAGAGTGATTTTAAATAAAAGAGTAAAAAAATTGAATTTCTAATAAAATCTACAGATTTCATTCAAAATATGTTTTACACTCAATTACACAATCTACGGACGTTTACTCATTTAAAAGCACTTATATACAGTGCACGCCGCTTTATTTGATCTCTTTGGGACCCAGACAAATTGATAACATTAACCAACTGATAATAATAAGCAAAAGGTGTCACATGCCGTAGGAGGAAGTAAAACTTAAAACAGATCAAAATTATAAACAAGACTGTGTTTATTATGTTCACTGAATGATGTGAATCAATTTAAATTACAATTTGCATAATTTTACTTGATATTTATCTTAACATTTTTTTTTTAGGAACAATACAAAATAAATTTATCTTTGAGGACAGAAATAATACATACTAATAAGTTTGTATATTAATTTACGTGAACATGACGTTTGGAAGGGCTCATTTTTTGTTTAACAATTAAACTTTAAAACAAAACAAATCGACTTCAAACTTGTGACAGTTGATGAAAATGAAAGACTTAAACAACTGAGATCTGACCACGGTCCTTTTAGTAATTGGGGGTAGTGATGGTGAGATTTACATTATGAGAAAAGAAGATGTTGACCAAATATCTGGTGTTCACGAAACACCAGTGCCACAGCTCTTGTCATTTCTCCAAATAATGATGAAGAAAAATTCCTACGATTGACAACATTGATCAGAATAAATTGGGCCCGTTCCAAGCTATTTTGATCACACTAATTACTTACCACGCCTTCTCAGCCATTAATGATTCAAGGGCAGCACAAGGTCATGGGTTTGATCCCTCACTGTGATGCTATGATATTTGGCACACTAATGATCACACCATACTTGCTGGGGCAGTACATTGAATAGAGGTGTGATGTGTTACTTGCTTGGTTCAAGCAGGTGGTTCATCTTACCTGTGTACTACTGTACTAGTACTAAGACCTTACTTGATCTTATTAAACGGTTGATAAATTTATCTGTGATTGCTTTGCGGCGTCCACTGTGTATTATATATATTCGTATTTATTTATAATTTAGTTTCATAATGTGAAGGTATTAAAAACAAGATACTGCATCAAAAAAAAGTTANCTTAAAACAGATCAAAATTATAAACAAGACTGTGTTTATTATGTTCACTGAATGATGTGAATCAATTTAAATTACAATTTGCATAATTTTACTTGATATTTATCTTAACATTTTTTTTTTAGGAACAATACAAAATAAATTTATCTTTGAGGACAGAAATAATACATACTAATAAGTTTGTATATTAATTTACGTGAACATGACGTTTGGAAGGGCTCATTTTTTGTTTAACAATTAAACTTTAAAACAAAACAAATCGACTTCAAACTTGTGACAGTTGATGAAAATGAAAGACTTAAACAACTGAGATCTGACCACGGTCCTTTTAGTAATTGGGGGTAGTGATGGTGAGATTTACATTATGAGAAAAGAAGATGTTCACCAAATATCTGGTGTTCACGAAACACCAGTGCCACAGCTCTTGTCATTTCTCCAAATAATGATGAAGAAAAATTCCTACGATTGACAACATTGATCAGAATAAATTGGGCCCGTTCCAAGCTATTTTGATCACACTAATTACTTACCACGCCTTCTCAGCCATTAATGATTCAAGGGCAGCACAAGGTCATGGGTTTGATCCCTCACTGTGATGCTATGATATTTGGCACACTAATGATCACACCATACTTGCTGTGGCAGTACATTGAATAGAGGTGTGATGTGTTACTTGCTTGGTTCAAGCAGGTGGTTCATCTTACCTGTGTACTACTGTACTAGTACTAAGACCTTACTTGATCTTATTAAACGGTTGATAAATTTATCTGTGATTGCTTTGCGGCGTCCACTGTGTATTATATATATTCGTATTTATTTATAATTTAGTTTCATAATGTGAAGGTATTAAAAACAAGATACTGCATCAAAAAAAAGTTACAGCAAAGAATCACTTGCCAGCACCTTTAACTTAACTTTTATCGTTCTTCTTAATGTAATCACATCTGATTTTTTTCCTCCCTTTACACTATTCTTAAAATTAGTATTGTTTTTTGACACTCAGATTGGCCAACCTATGTGAGGGAAGAAATAAAATCCCACAGGCCACCAGGCCTGTGGGAGAGAGGGAAATGCATAATTTGTTTGTCAACAAAAGAAGGTTTTTTTACTAGTTCAACAAATCGCGATCTTTTTCCTGATTTTGCCACTTGGATTTTCACTTCTTATTTACGAATATGTTTTGAAATTTAATGAGAGTTAATTTCCTTTATAGAATCAAGAAATTTAATGTCGGTAATGAAAAGTGTAGGCTTAAAACTACTTAGACGAAGAATTAATTTACCTGACAGATGTTGAATTGTAATGAAAGAAAGTTTAAGAACCTTTGTTAATTCAGTTGAAGTTTACATTTTAATCTATCAATATTTGAGTACAGTGTGAAAGAAGTAGTTATTATTTTTCGGTAAATAAACAATAAACTCTATTATTGTTATATAACATGGAAAACGATAACGATTACTGAGTTGATTAATTTTCTGTCTAAGTCTTACTTTGTCAGAATAAC
Organism: Gerris buenoi; assembly: GCA_001010745.2. Lineage (NCBI taxonomy): Eukaryota > Metazoa > Arthropoda > Insecta > Hemiptera > Gerridae > Gerris > Gerris buenoi. Next base: position 240,626 of record KZ651461.1, on the reverse strand, counting down.
TTAACAAATTGAAATGATGGGTAGTTACAAACAAAATTCAAAAACCAGTATAATATTTAGTGTATTAGAATTATATTTAAATAACATAAAAAGTGAATAATATGTAAAAGTGAATTCAAGCGGTGGCGTGGAGGTTATAAAGTCTCTTGGAACGGTTACCCTTAGGTCGGCGTCCCTCCACTAGAGACATTTTTATTTGCCTAGTTGGCCCGACCTTTTAAAATTCAAAATCCAACGCTCTCATTGGCTCCTTCTCTATTTTCCCTCGCTGTCAAAAAACAATACTAATTTTAAGAATTGTGTAGATCCACAACTGTTTTTATTATTAACATTTAGAAAGTACCAAAGCTTTTTTTTTATCTATCACAGGGACGGTTACAAAAATTATGAATACGACTATTTAGGAAATGCAGATTGTTTTTAGCTTAAACCACTATGTAGTGTTTGGTACATTAAAGAAGATGTATGAACTATATGCTGACTGTGCTTTACGGATTATATACTGCTGTACTCTAGTTTCTACTATGTATACAGATGTGTGTATACTTACCTTGTAGATAATGTACAAACTCACTCATTTCATCTGATTTATGCTTAAGTGACATGTTAAAGCCTTACAAATCAATATTTATACTTTTCATTTCACTTCTGGAAAAAAAATAAATTTAAAAATTGCATATTCCAATTCTTCACATCAGCCATCTATCCACTCGTATTTATTATGTATAATTTAAGTTGATGTAAAATTTTCCCATTTTTTATGGAGGTCTTTATTATTATTGTAGATTGATTAATGGTTACTAGTTTAGATTGTTACTCCCCTGTTATTTATAATATAAATGGATATAATATTTATATAATTCCTTTGTCTAAAGTCCAATGTACTATGGGACAAAGGAATATCCCACTTCTGTTTTTTTAAGGGGAGTAACAGACTAAAGAATTGCTTGGTAGAGTACTCAAAGTTTTATAAAAAATTGTATATATGTCGATACGGTTCAATTTCATGCAGAATTCAATTTTTATATTTGCATAATATTACTGAAAATAGTTTAGCTATTCTTATGTGTCTCTATGAATATATTAGCAAAAAATATATATATATTTCAAATCAGCTGATAATCTAACATGTGTTTAAAACTTATTTGTACTGATAAAAAGGTTCCCTTAGTTTAGACACTTAGCTAAAATCAACTTGTTCATAACACATATTATGAAAGCTGATAATGATATCTCTCCGTAATTTACTTTTTAAGTTTTATTCGCTAATGTATGTCTAAAGAATACATTTATTTATTCAGATCCCTATAACTAACTATTAAGACTATTAACAAACTAACTACTACAGTCTGTGCCAAACTTGAGTTAGCGTGTTGTCAGCACAGGAAAACTAGCAAATAGGGTGGGGAGCCAATGAGAGCTCAAGATTTGCCCTCTGGATAACCATATAAGAAGGTAAATGTAGTGGCTTTATTTTTTCCCTCAGAGGTTGGCCAATCTGTATGTCACTCGATTTCCCGAGCTGTCAATGCACTAACTCTCGTTTGGCACAGACTGTAAGAATTATTAAGAAAAAATTAAAAAATAAATAAATAAAGAACTTAATTTTTTATGTATTAAATTGACTCATAACATAACACAAACATAAAATTATATAAAAATCAAAATTCAAACAACATAGATGCAAAAATATGTATAAATAATTAATTTCATTACAAATAATTGTCATTCTATTCTATGTACNAATAAGTCAATTAATAATGTATAAAAATTCTATTTTTTAAAAGTTTGAATAAATAATTATTAACAATAAATTTAAATTATAAAAACCAATTAATCTGAAAATGTTTAATTTTCTTTGGTTGATCCCTTATGATCATATTAAAATTTCATACTCCTTTGGTCTTCAGGGATAAAAAAGTTTGAAAATAATAATATTTTCTATTAAAACTTTTGGCTATATTTCGCCCATACCTGAGCATCTTCAGGCCTTGAATTGTACCTTGAATATTTGTTACTGCTAGCTGTAACTTCCTTGGACTATACTAAGAAATGTTACTCAAATATTGTATTTTTATTTAATCTCTAAAACCATAATCAAATGTGATTTTTCATTTACAATTCAAGGCCTGAAGATGTTCAGGTATGGGCGAAATATAGCCAAAAGTTTTAAGTTAATAGAAAATATCTTTATTTTCCAACTTTTTTTATCCCTGAAGACCAAAGGAAAATGAAATTTCCAAAAATTAATAATAATTTAATAAATACTTTATTTCTTTGCTTACAATAATGATGTTGTTGAGGTAAAATTAGATAGTTTTTTTATCTACGATTGATACGTAATATAAACATTTTATCTCTGTTTAGATTCGTAGAAAGTGTTCTTTTCGCTAGTGCGTAAAGAATTGTGCATGCATGTCTCATAGTTTTGAAGAATTCCTCTTCTTTACGCCTCTAGCGCCGTAAAGAAGAAAAATTCTTCAACTTTACGCTCGATTAGCGAGTTTGTTTACATTTAACATAACTAATTTGATGTTTNTAAGACGTTTATGTTCACCTTGAAAGGAGAAAAAATACGTTATACTGAGGGGACCGAAATACATAGGTTTTATACCAATTATCGGGATTTTTTCAAGGGACTGGCAATAATATACGATTTATCGGGATATATGATAAAACGGGATATGAAATACTGGGATTCTACTGTATTTTATTTTATCAAAATGTACCCTGCACAAAATAACTTCAAACTTCTAAAGTATACGTGAGAAGACAGTTACTAATATTTATTGTTAATCCAGTCCAAGGAACAAGTTAATATTTTAGTGGTCATGCTATACACATAATGATTATTACTATGATCCAAATACTTTAAACTAGTGGTTACTTCTTTAGATTGTTACTCCCCTATGCTTTTTTCAGAATATAACTGCCTGACTAAATAACTATTAAAACAAAGTGATGTTTAGTCCAATGTACTTTAGGACAAAGGAATATTACACTCATGTTTTTATAAGGAGAGTAACAGTCTAAAGAAGAACATTTCATACAATTTTTTTAGATTGTTAGTCATTTCTAATTTTTTTATAAGAGGTGTAACAATCTAAAGAAGTGCCAAAGTGCTAAAGAAAATATTTGTCTATTGCTTTTGAAAAAGAGATCAATTCACCGACAGCTAGATTATTAATTCATTCCTGTTCTGATTGAGGTTTAAATATTTCTTCTTTAGGGTCTGACAATGAGACATGGTATAAATATTTTGTTTCTTAGGTCTCATAACTACTCTACTGTTTCTCTTTTAGTTTGGAGGGTTTTTTTTATATCAAGATAATTATTTTTTTGCCTTCATTAATTCATCACCTACCATTGCAAGAAAAGAAAAAAAAATGTATTCAGAATTATGTATTAAATGTATTATCAACACGCTCTTTTTTTTTTTCTTTTTTAATTACTTAAGTATTTTTAATGTCTCTTTTTCTTTCATTTTAAGGTCTAGGCTCTTGGCTCTTTAGCATTATCTAGTTTCTATTTCAACCTTTGCCATTATCTCTATAATTTTTCATATTAATTATACTCAATTAATTTTTTTATCAACTTTTTTTCAATTTTATTAATTTAAAAAATAAATAATTTAATAAAATATAATAATAAGCTACAAAGATGAGGTAATTTTGATTTAAGTTCATAAAAAATGACAATTTTAATGGTTTTGTAAAACAATCCATAATTATTAGAAATATTTTAGAATTGTTTTTACTATATTATTAGATAATTTATATTAAGGATTGAAAATGTTGAAATTAACACCTTTCTTATTTGATTTCTTATTGGTTAAGGTGTGGTAATTATATAATAAACAATTCTGTTTTTTTCTTGTTAAACAATTTTGTTGATATAAACAACAATAGACATTCGGCTCTTAATTATAGTCATTTTTAATAATGTTTATTTTAATTGTTCTAAAGCCAGGATTACACGCTACAATAAATCGTAACGATTTGATTGCAACAATTTATTGTTATAAATAAATCGAAAATGTGAGTACTGATTACACGCTACGATAAATCGCGACGATTTGATCGTAACAATTTATTGGTGTAAATAAATCGAAAGAGATAAATCGTAACGATAAATTGTAACGATTTGAACAATTTATTGTTAAGCCAGGATTACACGCTACGATAAATCGTTACAATTTATCGTAACAACTTAATCGTTACGATTTATCGTTGTGTGTAAACTGAACATTGTAGCGATTTATTGGAATTGGAATTGAATGAAGATTGGTGTCAATTTCTTCAAATCGAACGACAGGTTGGAACATGTAAACACTTAAAATTAATTAATTTTGTCGTTACAATTTGTCGTTACAATTTGAATCAATTTGCGGTCGAATTTGCGTTTAAAGACAGTTTTTTGTCCTTCTTGTATTTGTGATCAATGGCATCCTGTAAAGGTCCTCGCGAGTTCATGACAGAATTCATAGAATTATATCAGAGTTTCCCCTG
>KZ651461.1:205748-222192 GCA_001010745.2 Gerris buenoi | reverse complement strand
TTTATTTATTTTATTTTTTTTAGATTAGGGTTCAATTCACTATATTTAGTTAGTTCGTATTGTGAAATAAATAGGTACCTTCTCAAGTGAATTTAAATTGGTAATGAAGTCAATAATATGCGGCTGATGTGTGGACTCCCCAACCTTGTGTTGTGTTTTTAAAAGCTATTTGACTGACCCAAAACACCACAAAGTATTTCAATTTTTAAAAAAGAATAGATTTTAAAAAAGTTTTTTGCTTCCGAGCTTATTGAATAATAGAAGCTAAGTGATCATTCTGAAGAACGAAAAATTTTTAGATCTCCGATTTTAAAAATTCCAAGTGAGAAATCTGTTTCATCAGACATATAATGGTTGAGTTCTTGACTCTGTCTCTCCTTGTCTTACCTGCTTCCTTCCTTAGATAGCACTTTTCAGTTTCTTGGATTGAGGTTCTTCTTTGTCAAAAATATTTACTTAAAAGCCTATAAAGTTCATTGTATACATTAAGGTCTGGTAAATTCAGTGAAAAAAGTGTCTAACCCTTTTCCATTGTCCCTTCATTAAACAGTATTAATTTAGATATGTCATATTAATAGCTCTTACTAAATTAACTTCTTACTAATTCCAGGGTTACACTGTTTGTGATTTTACTGCCGGCTGTAAATACAACTTTATTGAACTTTCTTTTCTACAATGATGCCGTTGATTATCCTATAGGATTGTTGAATGAGGAAGGCTTTTCGTGTCATGAATCTACGGATTATATTCCTGTTCGAGACTGCCTCCCTAAAACACCCCTCTCTTGCATTTTCACTGATATTCTCAGAGAAAGAACATCTGTGGTAAGCTCCTATGTTTTTTTCCCCCGTTATTATCTATCTATATTATTAAAAAAGTTTTGTAAACATACGAGTTCAGTGAGAGTGACATACTTAACTGAGAGTAGAGTGCGTTTGGAGATACCCCCTAGAAGAGAGTTGAGTCCGGGGGGNGGTACCTTCTCAAGTGAATTTAAATTGGTAATGAAGTCAATAATATGCGGCTGATGTGTGGACTCCCCAACCTTGTGTTGTGTTTTTAAAAGCTATTTGACTGACCCAAAACACCACAAAGTATTTCAATTTTTAAAAAAGAATAGATTTAAAAAAAGTTTTTTGCTTCCGAGCTTATTGAATAATAGAAGCTAAGTGATCATTCTGAAGAACGAAAAATTTTTAGATCTCCGATTTTAAAAATTCCAAGTGAGAAATCTGTTTCATCAGACATCAGAGAACATTTTTGATTCCTTTTCTGTCGTTCAATTTTTGCAAACCAACATATCTTAAAAACTGCACGTCTAATTTTAATGAAATTTGGGTAGTAGGTCATAATTAGCCTATTGTTGGTTCCATATAAGTTTCAATCTTCTGCGCCTATTTATTTCTCTTCCACATACGCACAAACATACATTTATTTACACCTATATCTTCAAAAGAACATATCAGATATGTATGAAACTATTATAGTTTATCAAAAGTAACCTGCAGATAGCCCCAGATTAATTTGTATTTTTTCTGCACTCTTAAATGTGCTAAAGTGATACTTTAATTCATGTAAAAAAATCAAAAGCATTTAGATTAGAAAAACGGGGGAAACAATTAAACAAATTAGACAATAATATCTTGTAAAAGCATAAAATCAATAAAGTGCGTAGATAGGATGCGAGGAAGTTATATGCCGGCACCAATTGGCAGTCTAATTTAATATTTATGATTTCAGGTAGAGCTTCGAACGTATGATGAAGGTATTAAATCAATAGGGTCTTTAAATACCAGAGCCATGGTCTATTTTAAAAGCAATTTCTCAAGTTACATTATGGAAAGACTGGAGGAGGGTGGTGAGGCATCTGACGAGGCTGGAGATTGGGGCAATGTTTTTGTCCTCAAGGGAAATAATGGTAAGTGGCGTTATTGATGGTACTACTGTTGGGCTTAGTCTATTAAATGTGTTTAGATCCACAGTGACTTTTTTTTGTTTGGAAGGACCCACCGATACTTCACAAAAACTCAAACTCTGACTAGATCCCTCTTTAATTTTCCTTTCTTTGTCAAGACCATTGTTTCCTACAATATACTTATAATAATAATTTAATAAATTGATCATATTTTATTAAGAGAACAACATTTTCAAGCATCTGTAACCATTCTTATAACTGGTGTTTCTTCCAACTCCCTTACCCTGAAAGAAGCCTATTGAGCACAAAAATAAATCTCTTATAAACATTATCAACTAAATTAGTAATTAAAAATTAATAATTAATTATATTTTTAGATAACATGGTCTCTCAAATCATTGATATTATAATGTATGAGAAGTTAATGGAGTTACTAAAAGAAATTTGCAGATTTTGTGATTATCCTTTGAAATTAGCTGCTATACCTGTTGAAGTAAGTAAATTGTTTTATAATAATTTTTAATAGGTAAATACTAAGACTATATTTTAGTAAATTGCCTAGTAAATACTCTTTTTGAAGTTAGCAGTGTATTATACTGTTATTTTTAAACTGTTATTTTTTTACTGTTGTTTTTTTTATTTTTATAAAGTAAAACTAGTATAATTTGGTTATTGGAGTCACCGATAATATTTAAAAATTTAACATCATCCATTTCATGATATTTTTTCACTGTAATTTGAGAAATTAATGTTGTTGCTGCTAGAAGCTTGTAGTTTTTGTAATTATCCTTTGAAATTAGCTTCTAGACCTGTTAAAATAACTGCTAAGTTAACTGTGTGATTTGGTTAAAAATTTCATATGTAACCATCTAAATGTAGGGTCTCGTTTTTTTTTACACTTGGTACTTCTATATCCAATTATCCAANTTTATTAAGAGAACAACATTTTCAAGCATCTGTAACCATTCTTATAACTGGTGTTTCTTCCAACTCCCTTACCCTGAAAGAAGCCTATTGAGCACAAAAATAAATCTCTTATAAACATTATCAACTAAATTAGTAATTAAAAATTAATAATTAATTATATTTTTAGATAACATGGTCTCTCAAATCATTGATATTATAATGTATGAGAAGTTAATGGAGTTACTAAAAGAAGTTTGCAGATTTTGTGATTATCCTTTGAAATTAGCTGCTATACCTGTTGAAGTAAGTAAATTGTTTTATAATAATTTTTAATAGGTAAATACTAAGACTATATTTTAGTAAATTGCCTAGTAAATACTCTTTTTGAAGTTAGCAGTGTATTATACTGTTATTTTTAAACTGTTATTTTTTTACTGTTGTTTTTTTTATTTTTATAAAGTAAAACTAGTATAATTTGGTTATTGGAGTCACCGATAATATTTAAAAATTTAACATCATCCATTTCATGATATTTTTTCACTGTAATTTGAGAAATTAATGTTGTTGCTGCTAGAAGCTTGTAGTTTTTGTAATTATCCTTTGAAATTAGCTTCTAGACCTGTTAAAATAACTGCTAAGTTAACTGTGTGATTTGGTTAAAAATTTCATATGTAACCATCTAAATGTAGGGTCTCGTTTTTTTTTACACTTGGTACTTCTATATCCAATTATCCAAGATTAAATAATAGGTTTGTTCCAATAGCACTTCAAGCTAGTTGGAACAAACAGTTGGAACAAAATAGCTAGTGAAACTGTCCAACGCAAGCTCATTGGACCAAAATTGAATGCCTTTTGCTAATGCGCACGCATCGGACAGTTTTAAACAAGTTTGAAGTGTGGTTGGAACAAACCTAATGCTATCCACAAGTTGTTTTCAACTATACTTCAAAAGCAGTCAGGTTTATAGAAGGTGTATACAGGTCAGGTGTATAAGGTGGTGTATACTAAATTGGCCAAAAAAGTGACAAATATTTTAGTTCTGTAATTTGTGTTGTAAAGGTTTGGATAATAAAAATATTTGTGTATTGTATTTTTAAGATTACAAAGACGGTTTATGGAAAGGCTTTCGATTATGTTGCACAAACATCTGCCGGTTACATAACTGCGTAAGTTGTTTTGTTTATTACTATAAACTAGGCACTGAGTGGTTTTATCACTGAAGTGAGCATGAATGCAATAAATATTAAGAAAATAGTTCATCATGATGAGTTAATAGTTAAAGAGGATGATTAAAAGAGACAGCAATGTAGTGGGGGTGTTTCTAATATTCCTCACATGCCCTGGTTATCTCCATTTCAACTATTATATAATGCACCTCTTCACTACACAAAAACTTCTGCTTGTATAAAGTTTGAATTCTACATGCCTGTTTCAATTGCACTTTAGACGATGTTGTATGAAGTTTTAATAAAATTGTTGGCTTTGAAGTTAAGATATTGGTAACAACATATTTTTCTTTTATTTAGACTTTAATAATCTTTATAATTTCTTAGAGGTGTCGCTGCTGGTTATATTTAAAAAAAATGTATTTGAAAAAAATTCTTGTATCATCTGAGATTATTGAGCCGAGCGAAGCGAAGCTCTTATACTACACTTTGCGTTTTTTGTGATGCATACTCCTCCTGAACGGCTGAACCGATCTGGTCAAAATTTGGCACGGTCATAGTGACCAACCACACGAAGGTATAAATCTGAAATAGTCCAAATTGGTACACAGGGGTATGGGGTACTAAAGTTTCCTCCTGAACGGCTGAACCGATTCACACAAAATTCGGCACGGTCATAGTGACTAACCACAGGAAAGTATAAATCTAAAATGGTCCAAATTGGTACACAGGGGTACGAGGCACAGGGTACATAAGTTTTATCCTGAACGGCAGAACCGATTCGCACAAAATTCGGCACGGTTAATGTGATCAACCAAATGAAGGTATAAATCTAAAATGGTCCAAATTAGTACTCAGGGGTACAAGGTACGGGTTACAAACATTTTCTCCTCCTGAACCGATCCTCTTAAAATTCGGCATGGTCATAGTGACCTACCAAAGTAAGGTATAAATCTGAAATGATCCAAGTTGGTATGCGGGGGTACGGGGTACAAAAGTTATTAAAATAGTATATGCCCTTCAAGATGCATGTCGTTGGAAAGCTCTTTAAGAGTACAGTTATTGTTGTATGTTAACTTTCGTCATATTTTCATTTATGACGGGCCATTCTATTGGTAAAATAGGAAAAAATGAAAAAAAATGTATATATAAATATAAATATGATTAAAATGCATGCTCAGCTCAATATTGCAAGCATTGCACACCTAGTATTAGAATATCTTCTTATCCAAAAATTCCTATTTTAAATTTGAAGCTCACATTTACGCAAGCATTGCACAAGAAAGCTTAGGCAGAGAATGCTGTTCAACGAGCTTAGCCTGGGCATTTTTAAGAGGAACGTGTATACCAAATTTCAACTTATTTGGTCAACTTTTACTCAAGTTATTGTTGGACACCTAAACATAACTGACAGACATACAGACAGGATGCAATTGTTGTTAGATGTAAGAAGCTCGCTTCAACTAAATCCTTTAAATAAGCAATTACTGTTTATTTTAAAACAGTAAGATAATTTTAAAATATTATTATTAAAATAGTTTTAAAAACTATTTAAACTTAAATGTTTATTTATTAGAACTTTGTTTGTTTCAGATTTTTATTTTANAAAAAAAAATTAAATTAAACTTAAATTTTTATTTATTCAATTTTTTTTTGTTTCAGTTTTTTATTTTACACTAATTTCATGTTTACTTCATCATGTCTGGTTGAAGAAAAATCTTCAGGATGCTTTGAGAGGGATAGAATTTCAGGTACGCTCTTATCATGTGTTATCAGTTATCACTATGTATTCAACAATTCAAATAATTGTTGCTCTAATTGTTGATTTATCTTGAAAATGGGTGTAAGCTGTAACTTAAAAAATACCACAGGCTTGTGAGGAGTTAATGGAGTGTGAAACTATATCTCTAGTTCAGGAAGTGGAAAATTATTCCATATTTTCTTTGTTATTTTACTTTTTTTTGTTGTTTGGATATATTATTGCTTATTATTTGTTACTCTGGCATATAAATAAATTAAAATATTAAAACCAAGGTATATTATACAAAATCAGATACAGGAGCGACAGTGTATTCAAGAAGTTATATGACCATGCCAAAGATTATTGGTTGGTAATAATCGATATCCCAGGGAGTTTTTAAGAAGTGTTATTATTTTCTTGGAAACAAATGATGTATGATACATCTTATTCTTTAACCCTCGGGCGCATGGTCTAATACAGACATGAGGAGGCGCAGACCCTAGATAGGATTTAATCTGTTTGAAATGCCTACATAACAGGTAAAATAAATATAAACTTGAAATCATTTTAGCAAAATATTATAAAACATATTTAAATTGGTTTTATTATTTTTTTAATTTATAAAATACCTTTGTTTAGTCTCATAGTTTATTTTTAAGCACAAAATTATTGAAGTATAATCACAATCACGTACGATGTCAAACAGTGACTGATTCTCTTGATAAAAGCAAGAAATGAGCTAGAAAAATCCCTATCTTCCAAACTCACCTACATCTATCTCAATTTCACAGTTATATCTCAAATTTAGGCCTCACAGGACCGCACGTTCCCGGGGGTTAAACCCAGGCTCATTCAACCACAGAAATGTACAAAGCCATACAAATTGAAACACAGAGCAGAGCAGGGCTACACACACACACGTAGTGTATAGCACAAGTGTGTGCTGCACACTACACTTGGCCTACCCTAGGCTAGTGGATCTTATTCAATTTCTTGGGATGATTGCCACTTTGCGCCCATGATGCCTGATGGTGTACACCTGGGCATCAGGCCTTTATCTGACTAATAAGAGTTGGATAAAAAAAAGGGCGATTAACACATTCTTATGTAAGCATTACACTGTTTCTTAGAAGAAAAATAATACTTTATTATGCATATTTTTAATTATATTAAGCAGTCCTTTTTAGGAGGACAGCCCACATGATTACTTTACATGACTATTTTTGTAAATAAAGTGTTTTCTCTTTCTCTGTTGTAGGTCTAACGGTATTAGAGATTATTGGAGCTCAGGTTATACTACAGCAGTTCATAATGGTCATACAAAATGTTTCAGTACTGGGTATTCTGTATGTGATGTTTAGTAACACAATGGTGGGGAGTATGGTTACTCTTTATTTTGTACTATACTGCTGCCAGCTTTTAGGAATCGGCTATGGTAATGTATTAAATAATTATGTGTTTTAGTTTATAGATAAAACTAACTACTAGTAGTAGTAGTCTAGTACTTCCTACTAGAACGGGTAGGACGAACCACTTGTTCGAACCTTGCAATTAGGCCATTGTTTAGGCTCTTTTTATGCCCCGTGGTGGAGAGATCCAGCCAATTCACACATGATACATTTGTACATTGTACCGTACTGCCGATGCGAGTATGGTGTGGTCATTAGTAAGTTATATAAGCGTGCTTCAAAGCATGGGGAAAGGGTGCCCCGAAGGGGGTGTCCCTCTCCCTGCTCTATCCTCGAACCATAGATACAAATTGCATCATCATGACACAGATCAGACCCACTTCAATGGACCCCATCAAAGAGTGAGGGCACAGGAGGTAGGGGGACACCCCTTCCCTCGCCCTGCACCGTCCATGATTCATAGATGCAATTCAGAGTATTACGGGATCGAACCCACGACCTCGAGTTGCCTCGGCTTATTGATAGCTGAGCAAGTCCCTTAAGACCCTTGGCCATGCTGGCTCACAGAACAGCCAGTGAAGGGCCTAGATCTGCCAAAGGGCTTATACAACACACTGTTGGCACAGTTTTAGTGTATTTACTCCATCAGGTGCATAAGCCTTACGATTGATGATACTTCTTTAGATTGTTACTCCCCTGACTGGTTTTAGAATATAAATGACTAACTAAATAACTATTAAGACAAAGTGATGTTTAGTCCAATGTACTTTGGGACAAAGGAATATCACACTTCTCTTTTTATTAGGGGAGTAACAGTCTAAAGAAGAACATTCCTTACACCTTCCTTAGATTGTTACTCCCCTCTGTTTTCTTTATAAGGGGAGTAACAATCTATTGAAGTGCCCCATTGATATTAACAACCAGTTAGTTGCCACTACGCATAAGCAACAATGCATTTACCTAGCAATTCTGGGTGAATGCAGGGTGCGCATTGTGTGCATGCAGATTCTGCCGTCACCCATCCAAATGGTGACTATGCCCAATGCTACTTAACTTTTTTTATAGGCCACACCATATCTTAGCAGTCAAAACCCTTATTTTATGGATACTTGAATAATTCAACATAATTGTACATAGATTAATATTGATCCCCATGCCTGCACTTTTTAAAAGATTTTAAAATGCAAGAAAATACATTTTTGTCATTCTTTGTATATATTTATTCTACATATGCTAGCTTATAATTTATTCTGACACCATCAAGTGGTTCTGGAAAAATTAACTCATTGATAAAGATAATAATTAATTTAAAGTTATTTTTCAGGTATTTTGGTAGCTTTAGTTATTGAGAAGGACATTCTAGTGTCTTATGCTGGGATCGGAACCATCTTAACAATCACTCTTTTAAACGGTAAATTAATTTAGATTAAAATAGGGCATGATAGTTTAGTAAATTTATAAAATATAGAGGTTCATTCTTACATAAACTGTATTATTCGCCAATAATAATTGTTACCCCTAACTGAGATTGACCAGTCTCTTCTCAACTATAATACAGCTAAAACGGATCTGGAAATTTTCTGTAAGCTCTTCTATGAGAGGAAAGAGAGGTACAGAGGATGGAATTTTATTTCACAGATGGATCCAAAACTGAACAGAAGGTAGGATGTGCTTTGACTGCGGATGGCACCATTCTCCAATTTAAACTCCCGGGGTACGTCAGCATCTTTACTGCAGAATTATGAGCTCTAGAAAGGGCCGTCTCCTTCATCCTGTCCAGACAGGAGGGTTCTTGGGTAATCTGTTCTGACTCGGCCAGTGGAATTGCAGTGTTATAGGAAACTTTTTCCTTGGAACTCCCTGAGATAAGCCCGTTCACAGGGGAAAAGAATCAGAATACTTTGGGTAACTAGCCCAATAGGAAATGAAGGCAAAGAGGAATGTTACTTCTAAAATATGGATCAAGTTCATAAATTCTTTACACATTTTGTCTATTCTGTTCTAGGTTGTCTCTGGGCAGTTGAGGGGATGCACTGGATAATAAGGCCTAGTGGAATATTAATGAAAGCAACAGTTGGAGCAGATGCATATTTCAACGTCACTATAAGAGGTTGGGGTATCTTTCACTGGGGCGTTGGTGATAGAATAGCTTTACTNTGAACGGTTTGAGATAAATTAATGAAACTTGGGGGATCTCTACCATGCAAAGGGAAGTTTGTTTTCATGCAATCGCCCACTAGGGGCAACCACCCCCTTTGCCCCCAGGCCACCCAACTTCAAAATTTCAAATTAGAGTGTATATTTTTGATAGCATATTTGAATTCTACGATGAAAAATAATAAACTTTTACTTGAAACTATTTTTTCTATCTCCAATATTTTATCTCAACCCGTTCAAAATTTAAGAGGGGGGAGAGAGACTTTTGGACCACCCTGTATAATATGTAAAAACTTCTACTTGTATCAAGTTTGTTCTGTACCCACCGCAGTACTTTCTCTTTATAAATACTACACATATGAGAAAGTAAAAAACAGACTATGTAATTAATCAAAAAATTTAAATATTTTAATTGTTTTTTATACTATAAATTGTGACACTCAATCATGCACAAGATTTATAAAAATGTTTTACATCTGATGAAATATATAATTGAAATTATTGATTAGCATATATTTTATTAAACCTAAAATTTATTTGCTCCCAGGCACTTCTTTAGATTGTTACTCCCATTATAACAAAAACAGGTGGGTAACAATCTAAAGAAGGTGTTCGGAATGTTCTTCTTTAGACTGTTACTCCCCTTTAAAATAGAAGTGTGATATCCCTTTGACCCAAAGTACATTGGACTAAACATCCTTTTTTTCTTAATGGTTATGTGGTCAAAGTCAATTTCACTCTAAAACAACATAGGAGAGTAAAAATCTAAAGAAGTACCCAAAATTGATTATTGTTTATTAAAATTATTATTAGTGATATGTTTTTAATAAAGTATACATAATGTTGAAAAAAGCTAATTTCTAAAGCTATATACATTTTCTGATACTAGTTTAGATGTTNATCTAATGAAGTGCCCGATTGATATTAACAACCAGTTAGTTGCCACTACGCATAAGCAACAACGCATTTACCTAGCAATACTGGGTGAATGCAGGGTGCGCATTGTGTGCATGCAGATTCTGCCGTCACCCATCCAAATGGTGACTATGCCCGATGCTACTTAACTTTTTTGATAGGCCACACCATATCTTAGCAGTCAAAACCCTTATTTTATGGATACTTGAATAATTCAACATAATTGTACATAGATTAATATTGATCCCCAGGCCTGCACTTTTTAAAAGATGTTAAAATACAAGAAAATACAGTTTTGGCATTCTTTGTATATATTTATTCTACATACGCTAGCTTATAATTTATTCTGACACCATCAAGTGGTTCTGGAAAAATTAACTCATTGATAAAGATAATAATTAATTTAAAGTTATTTTTCAGGTATTTTGGTAGCTTTAGTTATTGAGAAGGACATTCTAGTGTCTTATGCTGGGATCGGAACCATCTTAACAATCACTCTTTTAAACGGTAAATTAATTTAGATTAAAATAGGGCATGATAGTTTAGTAAATTTATAAAATATAGAGGTTCATTCTTACATAAACTGTATTATTCGCCAATAATAATTGTTACCCCTAACTGAGATTGACCAGTCTCTTCTCAACTATAATACAGCTAAAACGGATCTGGAAATTTTCTGTAAGCTCTTCTATGAGAGGAAAGAGAGGTACAGAGGATGGAATTTTATTTCACAGATGGATCCAAAACTGAACAGAAGGTAGGATGTGCTTTGACTGCGGATGGCACCATTCTCCAATTTAAACTCCCGGGGTACGTCAGCATCTTTACTGCAGAATTATGAGCTCTAGAAAGGGCCGTCTCCTTCATCCTGTCCAGACAGGAGGGTTCTTGGGTAATCTGTTCTGACTCGGCCAGTGGAATTGCAGTGTTATAGGAAACTTTTTCCTTGGAACTCCCTGAGATAAGCCCGTTCACAGGGGAAAAGAATCAGAATACTTTGGGTAACTAGCCCAATAGGAAATGAAGGCAAAGAGGAATGTTACTTCTAAAATATGGATCAAGTTCATAAATTCTTTACACATTTTGTCTATTCTGTTCTAGGTTGTCTCTGGGCAGTTGAGGGGATGCACTGGATAATAAGGCCTAGTGGAATATTAATGAAAGCAACAGTTGGAGCAGATGCATATTTCAACGTCACTATAAGAGGTTGGGGTATCTTTCACTGGGGCGTTGGTGATAGAATAGCTTTACTCTTATTAGAGATTTTTGGGCTAGGTTTTATAAGCTTTGCACTTGTTAAACTCAAAATCATTTCATTTTAATTATTAAAGCTTATTGTTATTATCTTTAATATTAGAGAGTTTAAATAAGACGTATTTTTGATTGTCGTAATACTTTAATTTTAACATCATAACAAAATGTTGTATGTTTTCATAATTGAAGGTATAAATCTAAAATGGTCCAAATTAGTACTCATTTTTAATCAAAATTGAGGGAACCCTTTTTTTGAGAAATTATTTTTTTCACAGTTTTTCAGAGTTTATGAGGGGTGCCCCTTNATCCCAGATAATAATAGAGTTCGGTTAGCGCTATTTTATAATTATTTAAACATTTTATTTTCAAAACTTTAAATCACAGGTGTAACGAGAATTAGTCCTGTTAATAATAAATATTTGGAGTAAAGCCTTAAAAAATAAAGGCAAAAATTTCTTAAAAATTAAAAGGAAAATAACGTAGCAAAGAAAGGTTCTTTAATTTTATTACGTTCTATAATTTTCTTATAGGTATCTAATTTTAATTTTGTTGAAATACATCTGTAGAAACATTTTTTATACTTACTATTATTTAAGAACTCTTTGTCCCCGAAAATAGGTGTGTATTGCATATTTTCTTCACTTATTGAAGGCTTGATTTTTTATAAAATAAAAAATCAGTCTGATTTATTGTACAATACTCTTTCAAATAGATACTGTATATAAATCCCATAAAATCTCATATTAATTGATTTATTTTTAAACATATTTAATTAGAAAGTGATCAACAGGTGATTTTGTTTTTCCAAAAATCAGATTTATTTTCATCGATATGTCAGAAAGTAGATATTTCCCGGGGGACCAACTTCCACCGTTAGATTTGTACGTTAATTTTCTAGATTTTATATACATATATATATTTTTTTTTTATCAATGTCAGAACCATTTTAGAGAAATATACTTTTTTCATAGTTTTTGGAAGGTAGTGCCCCTATATTTGGAGCTTAAATTAATTTCTCGATACTCTTTCTCTTGGTTAAACCTGAATGTATTTATTTAATGTTAAATCCAAGTATTTTGTTCAAAATTCATTGGATTAAAGGTTACTTTGCCTTACTAGATAGTTAGGTATTATCATTTTTATTTTTACAAAAGTGTGATATTCCATTGTCCCAGAGGAATATTTGAACATTTCCCAGTTAAGATTCTCAATTAATTTGAAAAAAAAAAAATAATGTAAACAAACACCCACCGTTTAAAACTAAGGAAGTAAAAAAGTACCAATTTTTCTATATATTTCTACATGTATATGCTGAATTCCATAAAAATCTGAGTAGTAGTTTAGGCTCCATGCGTCTGAACATATCACAGACAGACTCAAGGGACCTCTAAACGTGCAACTCCATATGAAACTCAAAATCGAATTTTAGTACCATCACAATACTTTATCTTTTTTATACTGCGTATATGAGAAAATAAAAAGATTACAGTAACTCTCGCTTACAGTTAAACATTTTATTTTAATAATGAGAAACAGTAGAGTAGTTGTTTCCTTGTATAGTTTAACTTTGTTGATTTTTGGTCTTGAGGTGGTTAGAGGTGGTTAGAGGTGGTTAGAGGTGGTCAGAGGTGGTTAGAGGTGGTTAGAGATGGTTAGAGGTGGTTAGAGGTGGTTAGAGGTGGTTAGAGGTAAATTAGAGTGTATATTTTTGATAGCATATTTGAATTCTACGATGAAAAATAATAAACTTTTACTTGAAACTATTTTTTCTATCTCCAATATTTTATCTCAACCCGTTCAAAATTTAAGAGGGGGGAGAGAGACTTTTGGACCACCCTGTATAATATGTAAAAACTTCTACTTGTATCAAGTTTGTTTTGTACCTTAGAAAATAATCTTTTTCTACAATNAAAAGACAAACATGGTATTCGATTGCTATCATGATCCTTTTTTTGTCATTTAATTATTTACGTATCTTTAAGTCTTTTTTATTTATAGCTCTTAATATTATCCAATTTGAATTTGTCTCTCTCTTATTCTCACCGATCTATTTATGTTTTATTTTAATTAAAATATACAGAAAGGAGTATTTTTTTAAAAAAAAAAATATGCCTACTCTATTTTTAGATATATCCTTTTAAAATTTTAACATGCTATCTAATACCTCAACGTGCTCTCTTGTACTTTTAAAACAGCACAATTTTACTCTCCAACTATATTATATATGTAATAATATATGAACAATATATTTATGGATTTTCTATTCTCGTTTAAGCAGTTTAATATTCAAAATTAAGGGGACAAATAAACTGCAAATATCAATGTATGCTGTGATTGTTTTACCATATACATTTTTCGACCCCTTCGTCCAATCCCAGATAATAATAGAGTTCGGTTAGCGCTATTTTATAATTATTTAAACATTTTATTTTCAAAACTTTAAATCACAGGTGTAACGAGAATTAGTCCTGTTAATAATAAATATTTGGAGTAAAGCCTTAAAAAATAAAGGCAAAAATTTCTTAAAAATTAAAAGGAAAATAACGTAGCAAAGAAAGGTTCTTTAATTTTATTACGTTCTATAATTTTCTTATAGGTATCTAATTTTAATTTTGTTGAAATACATCTGTAGAAACATTTTTTATACTTACTATTATTTAAGAACTCTTTGTCCCCGAAAATAGGTGTGTATTGCATATTTTCTTCACTTATTGAAGGCTTGATTTTTTATAAAATAAAAAATCAGTCTGATTTATTGTACAATACTCTTTCAAATAGATACTGTATATAAATCCCATAAAATCTCATATTAATTGATTTATTTTTAAACATATTTAATTAGAAAGTGATCAACAGGTGATTTTGTTTTTCCAAAAATCAGATTTATTTTCATCGATATGTCAGAAAGTAGATATTTCCCGGGGGACCAACTTCCACCGTTAGATTTGTACGTTAATTTTCTAGATTTTATATACATATATATATATATTTTTTTATCAATGTCAGAACCATTTTCGAGAAATATACTTTTTTCATAGTTTTTGGGGGGTAGTGCTCCTATATTTGGAGTTTAAATTCATTTCTTGTTACTTTTTTTCTTGGTTACCCATCTGAATGTATTTATTTATTATTAATTCCAAGTGAATTATTCTTTTGTTCAAAATTCATTGGATTAAAGTTTACTTTGCCTTACTAGATAGTTAGAAATTGTCATTTTTATTTACAGAAGTGTGATATTCCTTTGCCCCAGAGAAATATTTGAACATTTCCCAGTTAAGATTCTCAATTAATTTGAAAAAAAAACAAAAAAACTTACAATAATGAAAACAAACGGTGGGTAACCAAGTAAAAAGTACCAATTTTTCTATATATTTCTACCTGTATGCCTAATTTCATAATAATCTGAGCAGTAGTTTAGGCCCCATGCGTCTGCACAGATGACAGACAGACAGACTCAAGGGACATCTAAATGTGTCTTTTTAATACTGCATATATGAGAAAGTAAAAAAGATTACAGTAACGCTCACTCACAGTTAAACAATTTTTTTAATAATGAGAATCAGGGTTAATCAGGGTATTAAAAGAAAAAGAAAATTTAATTTCCTATTGAAATTTGGTATTATTTTAAATAAATGGTAATTTATTTTTGCAATTACACATTTATTCCTATGGTAAGATGGCAAAACATGATACACGTTCAGTTCTCATAATTTTACAATAGAAAATATTTTCTAAAGATATCATACTTTTCCAGCTTCTAATCATCACTAAAATCTCATGGCAATAAAAATAAGTTAATTTTGAAATGACTAATATTATCATATTTGTGAATTAGACCAAAGCTTGTCGCACTTTATTTGAATGCAAAAATCTTTTTATAACTTATTTAAAATCAGCTTTTATCAAATTCTATTTTTTATTTACTTAGTCCAGTTACTCGGGCCAAAAATTGTGCCTTACAAAATTTGAGAAACAACAGATTTGCTTGAAATTTGGTGAGTTGATGGGAAAGTGCTCAAATAACAAAAGTTCTATAGTGCCAATGTGTGCTTCAGCTCCCGTGGGCGGTTGCCACCCCTTCTCGGGGGTGGAAATTCCTTAACTCAAAATAACCCCGGGAATCGATAGGGGATCAAATTTTAAGAAAAAAAAAAAAAATGCAGTATAAAGTTTCTTTATTAAATCAATATTTTTTGAGTTATTCACGCTTGAAAACTAGCAATTTTTATCATAAATATACACGTTTTTGAACGCTTTTTTTTTACGAATAACTCAAAAAATACGATTCTTATCGAAAAAAGTGTAGAGAAAAAAATTGTAGCTTATGAAAAAACAAAGTAATCAATGTTTTTAAAAAAACATTTTAGGTCCAATACAAAGCGAGATATGGTTGATGAAAGGAAATCTTTTTCTTTTGAATACTTGGATCGATGTATTCAACGTTAAATAACGTGAAAAGGATTTATTTTTGGATATCATGAAAAGAATTTTTTTTTATAGTCCTTAAAAAGACCTTTAACCTGAGTACTATTAAAAGTCAATCGCATTTAAAATGAGTGAGTTACAAAACAAAAAATATGGATCACTCAAAGTTTTTGTGAATAAAAAAAAATGTTGTAAAATTAATCTCATGTCCACTAGAATTAAAATTTCTTGTTCAACTCTAGAATATATTTGATTTTAGTGTTGCTCATGTGTTAAAAAAGTTTTACTGGTTTAAAAGGTTTTTTTTTTACATTTAGTGTATTCCCCTTTACATTTAGTGTATTCACCTTTACATTTAGTGTATTCACCTTTACATTTAGTGTATTCATCTTTAAATTTAGTGTATTATTCCCCTTTACATTTAGTTTAACCACCTTTACATTTAGTGTATTCCCCTTTACATTTAGTGTTCCCCTTTACATTTAGTGTATTCCCCTTTACATTTAGTGTATTCCCCTTTACATTTAGTGTATTCCCCTTTACATTTAGTGTATTC
>KZ651461.1:192299-204683 GCA_001010745.2 Gerris buenoi | reverse complement strand
TTTCATCCCAGCAGTAAGGATAACATCTGCATTTAAGAGGTACTCTAAGAATGCTGTAATTCTCAATGGACTTAACATGACTGTCAAACAGGGAAATATGTAAGTTCAAACTGCATTTATACCTTAAAATTATATTGTTATAAGTAGATGTCATGTTTCTAGTTCTAGTCTTATTTTAATGTCTCTTTACTCTTTAATGATATTAGTATAATATATCTAAAAAGAAATAATACTAATTTTTACAAAATGTATGTGAGAATAATTTATAAATACATGCTCCTGATTGAAAGCTAAGGCCAGGCGCATACTGGAGACAAAACAGTCTGCAGACTGTTTCTAAACTGTTTTTGTGTCTGCCTTGTCACACTTGTGTTGCTACAGCCTTGCACACTGGAGACAAGACAGTTGCATATCTTTTATACCCAATGAAATGGAACTCATGTTATTGGATGTCTAGTTTTTACATAGGAGTTGTGCCTAAGCTTTTGCATATCTCCTTACACATATCTCCTTTTTCCATTATGCGATTAATATACAATAATAATTATTGTTATAAGGTTACAAATCACAACAACAACACAAGGTTTTCAAATTATATTGTTGTAAATACAGGATAAAGTGTGACTTCTTTGAGTACTTATATATTTAAATTTTGTTTTAGCTATGGATTGCTAGGCCCCAGTGGTTGTGGCAAGACAACAATTCTTAGCTGCATAGTTGGAAGAACACGACTTGATTCCGGTGAAATTAATCTTGTATACAATGAGAAAAGTCAGATTGGATATATGCCTCAGGTATTTTTTTTAAAAAAAAGTAATTAGTATTAATTTTATTCTTTAAAACATGTATTGTAGAATTCATAAATAACTTTAAATATATTTTTTTGGGAGTTAATTGTTTGGCGTTGTCTAAAGATATGTGGTCTAAGGATTTGGATTATTAAACCGGTTTTGCACCTTGGATCCCCATATAAGGTCTTACTGCTTTGGACATTTTTTAAAAAGTCCCCCGAGGGGGAAAAAAAAAAAACAGATCGGTGGAGAGCGGCCATGTCCCGCCCATGTTGGGGGACAGTGTGATTTTCGTGGGGTCCTGAGTAAAAAATTAGTTAGTAGACCCAAAATCAAGTTGGTGTTAGTTTGTCACTGATAGATTATTTAGTCAAATATTTCTCCGAATCAAAGGGGCCCCTATTAATTTACGATCAGCCCCTATCAACCTAAGGATAATAGTTGGAGTCTTAACTGGGCATTGCCAACGCAGAAGACATTTGGCATTATTGAATATTGAGGACGACCCACTTGACAGCTCACCACTTTATGGGAATGTGCGAAGGATATGGCAGACAGCGCTTTCACGTATTAGGTGTGGGGGTAATCAGGGAAGAGGAGCTTTTTAAACTTAAGTGGCAGGACATTCTCTCCTTTGTAACCCAAACTAGGAGATTTGAGGGTAAGATTAAGGTAGTTCCATGGGTGTGAGTTCAGGGGTTGGCAAAAAGGACCCAAATGCGGTCTAGTTGCTAGGTTTGGCCTCCCC
This sequence comes from Gerris buenoi, assembly GCA_001010745.2. Classification (NCBI taxonomy): domain Eukaryota; kingdom Metazoa; phylum Arthropoda; class Insecta; order Hemiptera; family Gerridae; genus Gerris; species Gerris buenoi. The sequence continues at coordinate 203,144 of KZ651461.1, read as the reverse complement.
GCCCCCTTACTACGACTACTACTATTATCAAGGTACGAAACTACATCAAGTCACTAAGTCACCAACATTGGCAGAATATGGCTCACCATTAGTTTATATATTTTAACAGCTTATGGCTTAGCTATGTCCCACAGTCAAACTCTGCCGACTATTCTTAAAGGACACCAAATAAGTAACTTACGCACCAAATTCTAGCTTAATTTTAGTCAGTCATTTTTATGCTATTACCTAGACCCTGGAATATTGCAAGTAGCTACTCACCTATGCTAACTTTTTAACAAAAGGTTTAGAAGTTTGGAAACAACAATCTTTAATCGAAAAAAGGATCCTATGTAATGGCATCAAAATTTTATATCGTCTGATTTATATGTTTAAAAAATCTGCTTTTCTGCAGCATTAACTATTTTATTGTTCTTGATTTTGTATACATATTCTGTACAAACAATTCATTAAATTTGTGACTGCCTTTCAATTTTAGATGAGATTCCATGGAAATATCTAGTTTCCGAAATAACAGCTTACATACAAATGTAAGCTGTTAATGTATTTTGTAACAAATGTATTTTGTAAATATACAGAAGAATGGAGATCATTAGCAGAATGGAGTTAAACAAGTAAATTAAGAAACTAAATGGAGTATATTTTGTATGATATGTATATTATGTTGGACAATATGTATATATGTGGGACAATATGTATAGATTTTAGATAATATGTATATTGTATGTTGGGCAATATGTATATATGTTGGATAATAAAATTATATTATATTAATATATATCTGTGTACCATGCTAATTTAATAAAAACATTTTCAGAGTTAATGCTTAAACAATATACATCTTATATTTATTTGCAGGAGGTGTCATTAAGTAATGAATTCACTATAAATGAAGCTTTTAATTTCTACGGCACTATATTTGGAATGAATCAAGATCAAATAGATGCGAGAATCAAAGAACTGAGCTCTCTACTTGAACTGCCACCTCAAAAACAAAAGATCAAAAGCTGCAGGTTTTTCTAATATTTTATTTATTCATTTTATCCAGTATAAAAACAGTAAATTCGGAGCTTAAGCTGTTAATGATAGAGTAATAATAAAAACAAGTCTCAAAGGATATGGGAAAACAGAATATTGCTCTTAATTAATTCTTTGACAAATCACTACTTTGAGTTTTTAGTAAATGTTATTATGATATTTAACAACTCTAAAAATGTTTCCAATTATGAAAAAGTAAACTTCACATCCTTCAAGAACAGTTCTTTACTGGACATCCTCAGGAGTTATACACATGTTTTATTTTATTAAACTTACTTCTTAAATTTAATATAACGTGGTATTATTTTATTAAATTAATAAACTGTTTTTATTTTCTGTTTATAGTGGAGGTCAGCAAAGAAGGATTTCCATGGCAGTGACACTATTCCATAATCCTGAACTTCTAATTCTGGATGAACCTACAGTCGGAGTGGATCCTCTTTTGTCAAATAAGTTAGTAAAAGTAAACAACATGAATTTCTTTATATTAAATAACGAAATAGATACAAATTCGCTGATAGAGAAGAAAAATCTTACATGAGTCCATTTTCTATCAGTTTGTCATCACTCTTTCCAAGGTTTGGCTAGGGAGCGCATGAATTTATCTTTGAATGTTCTCTCACAGTTCTGACAAATTTTAAACTACAGTAGAACCTCAATAAGAAGTGTCTCAAGGAGATTAGGGAAACAGTCTTGTTAGCGATGTGCTCTTTTTGTTGAGGGTCGTGTTATCAAGGTTATTTTTGCTATGAGTCGTGTTATAGAGGTTAATAGAATGTTGGGAGCAGGGTGGNTTACCCATCCCATATTGGGTTATCTTAGAGCTTACCCATCCCATATTGGGTTATCTTAGAGCTTACCCATCCCATATTGGGTTATCTTAGAGCTTACCCATCCCATATTGGGTTATCTTAGAGCTTACCCATCCCATATTGGGTTATCTTAGAGCTTACCCATCCCATATTGGGTTATCTTAGAGCTTACCCATCCCATATTGGGTTATCTTAGAGCTTACCCATCCCATATTGGGTTATCTTAGAGCTTACCCATCCCATATTGGGTTATCTTAGAGCTTACCCATCCCATATTGGGTTATCTTAGAGCTTACCCATCCCATATTGGGTTATCTTAGAGCTTACCCATCCCATATTGGGTTATCTTAGAGCTTACCCATCCCATATTGGGTTATCTTAGAGCTTACCCATCCCATATTGGGTTATCTTAGAGCTTACCCATCCCATATTGGGTTATCTTAGAGCTTACCCATCCCATATTGGGTTATCTTAGAGCTTACCCATCCCATATTGGGTTATCTTAGAGCTTACCCATCCCATATTGGGTTATCTTAGAGCTTACCCATCCCATATTGGGTTATCTTAGAGCTTACCCATCCCATATTGGGTTATCTTAGAGCTTACCCATCCCATATTGGGTTATCTTAGAGCTTACCCATCCCATATTTGGTTATCTTAGAGCTTACCCATCCCATATTGGGTTATCTTAGAGCTTACCCATCCCAGATTAGGTTATCTTAGAGCTTACCCATCCCATATTGTGTTATCTTAGAGCTTACCCATCCCATATCGGGTAGTTTCATCTTGGTTGTACAGTGTCAATTGTTTTTGTTTTCTAAAACTCAAAAGTGTAGTATCAGCGCTGAGCATAAGGGTATAGGTGTCAGGAATCAAATGTTACACCTCCAAATTATGTATAAAAGTTTTCTGACCCTCTATCTAAAAATTACAGAAAGAAACTGACTATTAGTATTATAATAATTGATTATTTAGGGATAGTTAAGGTTTTTAACTAATGTCATGGTGTTTTAAACGAATCTTTCCCCAAGGCAAAACTCCCTGAAAGGTGTCCCTTTATACCTAGCTTAGGGACCTCTTGTTCTCTAGTACTTTCTAAAGTTGTCTTAGTGGACTCTTGGATTATAGCTGAGGTTTAAAAAATACATATATTAGGACTAGAAACTATAGAGTTACAATATAATATAACACAAAAATAAACTATTTTTTATGTAAATACATACATATTTATTTAAAATAGCAATACACATACATACATCCCTGGTACTACAACTCTCTAAGAGCCTGGACCTGCAACACAATTTGCTTCCAGAGGTCTTTATCCTGGGCCACAGTCCTCCACCTTCTTACTCCCAGGTGTCGGAGGTCGTCCTCAACTTGGTCGTTCCACCGAAATCTTGGGCGCCCTCTTAACTTTCTTCCTCCTGGATTTCCTTTGTAGACATTCTTAGGAGCTCTTACTTCAGGCATCCTCTCCACGTGGCCCAACCATCTCAATCTTCCGTTACGGATTTCACAAACTATATCTGGTCTACCTTACATATGATACAACTCCCTGTTGAAACGTATTCTCCATTGACCCTCTTCACACTCTGGTCCATAAATGCGTCATAGAACCTTTCTTTCCCAGCGTTTTAGCAGTTCTTCATCTCTGTTGGTCAATGTCCATGTCTCCGAGCCATAGAGAACAACTGGTTTAATGGTGGTAAGGTAAACTCGAATTTTGGTATCTCGGCTAATAATACTGCTTTTCATTACCCTCAGGAGTGATAATTAGCTCCTATTACCTGCTGCCAATCTAGTTTTTATCTCCTGGGTTACACTATTATTGCTAGTTAAAATTGATCTGAGATATTTGAAATTATTTTNATATTATTATACATACCTAAGAGAAACTCTACGTCAAAGGAATAATTTATTATTAATAGATCTCTCTCTTTAAGAATATTTCATACAAATACTTATTGTACAGTACAATCATGAATATTAAATCAAAAACTAACATAATTTACAAAATTAGGTCATTTATCGCTATTTCTCATGGAATTCATGTTTTTTTTAAAAAAAAATAAAGCCAGCTAAGAAACATTTCTGTAGCAAACCATGGTGAGAGCAAGTTGAACTAGGCAAAGTTTCAGTAAAAAGTAAAAAGGCTATTTTTTCACTCACATATATAAAAAGTTTTGTTATTGTCTCAATAAAATTAAACCTACCATTCCAATAAGTTAGTGGATTCTACAAACAATCAAAAATTTATCAATTTTAGTTTATTTTTACTTCTATTTAAATCGAGTTCTCTTTCAAACTTCATAAACCCCTAAATTATAACAAATAATTTAATTTAAAATCATTTTAGGATTTGGGAGTATTTTGTGGACATTGTTGCAAAGGAAATGAAAACAATTATTATAACAACACACTACATAGAAGAAGCTAAAAATGCTCATTGTGTAAGTATTTGAAGATGTGTTTTATTAAATTTTTATTTTCATAAAATAATTTTAAGTGTACTCAAATAAAGTTTAAAATTATAATTTCAAGGTATACATTTAATTTATTTATTACGGGGCTAAAATAAAATATTTGTTTTAAAATAATAATTTTGTAATGTTTAGATTGGTTTAATGAGAGGTGGAGTGCTCTTAGCGGAGAATTCTCCTAGCAAGTTGATGGCGAGTGAGAATTCAGATTCATTGGAGGACACATTTCTTAAACTAAGTATGAAACATGTCAAAAGTGAGCAAGAAACAGAACAGGTCAGGACTGAAACCTTAAATATTGAGCTGTTATGAAATCTTATTAATCAATGTAGTTTTCTTTAGCTTTACTGAAGAGAAAGCTACATTTCTCTGAATAGGCAAGATTGAAAATGCCGCCCATCTAGTAGAAATTGTATTAAATCTTTGATGGTCCCACATTGTACTGAGTACAGCAGTCAGAGGTTATCTTTAATCAAGTGTTTACAAGATGGATACCCATTATCAGGATTAGAGCTTACCCATCCCATATTGGGTTATCTTAGAGCTTACCCATCCCATATTGGGTTATCTTAGAGCTTACCCATCCCATATTGGGTTATCTTAGAGCTTACCCATCCCATATTGGGTTATCTTAGAGCTTACCCATCCCATATTGGGTTATCTTAGAGCTTACCCATCCCATATTGGGTTATCTTAGAGCTTACCCATCCCATATTGGGTTATCTTAGAGCTTACCNAACCTGTAGTTGTGCCGCCCGGAAAATCAAATTTTTCCATCTTGAACCCAGTTTGAATAGTCAGCAAAAATTTAAAAAAATCGTAATAAATCAAAAATGGTCCTGATCGAGTTGAAATTTGGCACGAATGTACCTCTCTGTATGAAAAACAAGCCCACTAAATTTCATTTTGAAGTTATCAATTTTTGAATTTTTAAACTTTGACAGTTAATAATACCGAAAGTAGGTTTTTGACATACAGCATATCGTTGGAACCGGAAAAAATTAAGGAACAAATATAAAAATACCCAATGAAATTCCATAGTAGTAGTTTAAAAGTTATAAGTGAATATAATTATTTATTAGTGCGATAATTTTGATAACGTCAGAGTTTGTATACATCTGTCAAAATACGGCTAAACTTTAATAATAAAATAAAATATAGGTATTAAAAATAAGGGTTTTCTTTAAGAATGATAATAAATCAGTTAGTTCAGAACGGTCACCCATCCAAGTAGTGACCACATCCAATGCTGCTTCCACCTACTGTGAAGCAGCAGGAGAGGCCACTTTAGTGGCCTGAAGTGAGGAAAAGTTCCGAGGTACCCTGTACCCGATTTTTTTTTTTTTTTATTGAATCATAGAGTACATAGGATAGGGTTATTTATGGAATAGCACGTTGGGAAAAAGGCCTCCAGGGCTTTGCTGGCACATATGCACTCTTTTGTCGAAATTGTCCATGGCCAATTTGCATAAATGTGGCTGAATTTCGTTGATGCAGCGTTTAATTTCCTCCTGTTATGCACGGGTGTTTGTGGGTTTATTGACATTGTTTGTTGCGGGACCTTTGACTTCAAACAACCCCATAAAAAGAGATCTAATGGTGTTAACTTGCATGATCTAGGGGGTTAAATTAAATAAATGCATTAAATAAGTTAAATTCAAAATAAAAAAATAATAATAAAAGATCAATAATAAAAACACGTTGCTGTATCCTGTAACGCTCCATTTTTACTAAGCCTAAACTCTCAGCTGTCAAATTGTTTTTATTTCAGGGTTGCCAACAATTTACTGCACAAATGAAGGCAAATTCAAACCTTGGGTTTATTTTGGGACACCCTTTACTTAGAGTCCTATACTTAATATATAATAAAAAGAGAAAGTATTTTGGTAGCATAATAATTTGATTTCGATGGATTTCCTGATATAAGGACAACTGAGTCCCAAAAAGTTATTTTTAAATAATTTCTGCGTGTGGTCTGTGCAAAAATGCGGAGCATATCAACTCAATTTAAAATAATTAGTTGTTTTGACTGAGATTTTGTGGTGCCACTTAATAATTATTACTAGAGAAGTTGGTATGAAGTAACAAACCATTATATTGTCACTACAACCATATATTGTCACTACAACCATATATTGTCACTACAATGTTGTATTAAAACACAGATGTGTTTTGACATAATAATATCAACTTAGTATGCGTATTAACTTAGTAAGAGTGAATTCAGTACAGAATGGTGTGTATATAGAATTGTGTGTCATAATAGTGTGAATACAGTACATAATTCACTCTTACTAATTTAACACACACTGAAGATGATATTATATGTTGAAACGCATCTGTGAGTTATAATATAAAATTTTGGTGACAATATGTTATGTTACTTTCTACCGACTTCTCTAGTCATATTTCTATAAATTTGGTATATATTTTTAGAAAAACTATACTTTGAGGCAAAATCTAAAAATTAAATCAAGCTTTATCTTCATTATATAATGTAAAAAAACTAATATTTTTATTGAAGTTTATTATTTCATTGTAGGGTAACACTATTTGTGATTTGCGTGCCGCCTCTAAGTACTGTTTTATTGAACTTACTTTTCTATGTGGATAATATCTCATATCCTATAGGATTGTTAAACGAGGAAGGCTTTGAGTGTCATGGACCTACGGATTATATTCCTGTTCGAGACTGCCTCCCTAAAACACCCCTCTCTTGCATTTACACTGATCTTCTCAGAGAAAGAACAACTGTGGTAAGCTCCTATGATTCTTCTTCGTCTCATTATTNACCGAAACCAGAGAAAACAATGCAAAATAATACAATTTTCAAAAAATCAAGATTCATGGCACAATTTGCTAAAAATTATCGAGCAACCTTCAGAAACTTATGGTTAGTATGGTGCTTTATATACTTTAGAACACATTGGATTATTAGAGTCCTACAAGAATATAAAGGGAGTCCCAAAATTAACGCAAGATTTGAATTAAAAAGAAAACACAATTTTTAGTGACTTACTTTAGATTATTTTTTTATTGTATCATAAAGTACATAGGATAGGGTTATTTATGGAATAGCACGTTGGGCAAATGGCCTCCACAAACACAAATGGCTTTGCTGGCACATATGAACTCTTTTAAAATTTTCCATGACCATTTTGCATAAATGTGGCTGAATTTTGTTGATGCAGTGTTTAATTTCTTCCTGTAATGCACGAATGTTTGTGGGCTTATTGACATTGTTTGTTGTGGGATCTTTGACTTCAAATAACCCCATAAAAAGAGATCTAATGTTAATAAATTTAATTCAAAATAAAAAAAAATAAAAATAAAAAAGTAAATAATAATAATTTTATTTTAACTTCTTTAGTTGACAAAGGAAACAACCAACGAACTTTCATAATTTAAACTAATTTTAAGGTTCCTATTTTATCTTCACGGACATTATTATCCACATAGTAATAAATAATAAAAGAGTTAGTTACCCTTTGCCTCCACCCTGTCGGCGATTTGATGGTCTAGAATCCTGGACCATGCTCTCAAGCCAGACGGGTAGATCCTGCTTTGTCTCCCTCACAAGATCCAACAGATCTCTCCCGAGGTTGCGATTTTTATCATTGAAAAATGACGTCGCAAGACCTATAAATTCATAGAAAATCAATACAAATAACAGTTTTATCTTGTTTTAGTTAAGATCACACATAAAACGTAATAAAATGATAACGATATTTGATGAAAGTACTTACCAAGGTTACCCATACGACCGGTACGTCCTATTCTGTGGACGTATTCTTCAATATCATTAGGCAGATCAAAATTGATCACATGTTTTACATGAGGTATGTCAAGACCTCGAGCTGCCACCTGAAAATAAAAAAAGTTTGTTTCAATGTGATAAGTTTTGTTAACAAAACACTATAATGTTAGTCAAAACACTATAATGTTTTTGATAGAGCTTATAAAAGAAACTGCCCAAATTAATAATAATTTATGAGCTCTTTCAACATTATAGTGTTACAGAGCAGATGGATTAGCCTCTTAACTTATTTACTCCATTTGATCATTATTAGAGCAAAACTTTTTTTTACTTTTTTGAGGGATAAAAAACTATATATGTACATGTTTCAAGACAGCAGTTTCAAGACAGCAGTTTCAAGCCATCTATAGTAATGTCAGCTAATTATGTCAAAACATTTCAGTCTTGTATAAATCTCAGAGTAAGGAAGTAGAGGGAACNCAAAACAACTCGATACAAACAGTTACTTTTATTAAATAAACATCAAATTAGATATGTTAAATGTAAACAAACTCGCTAATCGTGTGTAAAGTTGAAGAAGTCTTCTTCTTTTCGGCTCTAGAGCCGAAAAGAAGGTGTTGGTTTTACTCAAGAAAAAATTATTTGAAATAAAAAATGTTCATCTCATCAAATAGGTGATAATAGAATCTTTTCCTGTCCTTAAATTCCAATTTTCCATTGGAATCTCTAGTATACATGAGCGTTGCGCTCAAACTATTGGACAGATCATGCTGCCCAACAAACTTAGTCTGAGCATTAGTGAAAGGAATATGAATACCAAATTTCAACCAAATCGTTTAACTCCATAAGCTCGCTTATGCTTGCTTCAATAAATATTTAAGTATGAAATAATTTACTTCTGCTTTTGATAAAATATTGATGTCTATCTAAGAAATGGTTTGTCTAAGAATAAAGAAAGACATTTCTATTCAAAAGTAACTTTATTGGATAAAGCTGACTTTCAACCAATAGTAGCCATCTTTATGTGGTCTTATAACAGTTCAGGATAGTGACAATATAGTCAATCCTGTCTGAACTTTAATGTTCATAGAAATCAACATTTTGAAGAGTTTTTTCTTGTAAATTCTACTTGTTATAAAGATTGTCAATATATTTATAATTTCAGGTAGAACTTCAAACATACAATGAAGGTATTAAATCAATAGGGTCTTTAAAAACTAATGCCATGATCCATTTTCAAGCGAATTTCTCAAGTTACATCATGGAAAGACTGGAGGAGGGCGGGGAGGCAAGAGATGAAGCGGCTGAGTGGGGCAATGTTTTCATCATCAAGGGTAATAATGGTGAGTAGCACTATAATAGTACTAATATTTAGCTAAGTAAGTTTTTTCTTAGCATTTTATATCACCAAATATCTACAGTGAGAATAAATCTCACAGCTCAGGTTGGCTAACCTATGAAAGAGACCTTTAGATATGGCTAGTTAGCCTATCACTAAACTCTTTTAGCGAATTTTCGAAGAAAATTAAGCTATTGTAATGGCTTCAAAATTTTTGTAATGAAAAATTTTTTCATGGAAATCCGTTTCAGACCATTCTGAATCGATTCATAAAATTTAACACTTTTTTTTATGTATATATGTGTCAGTCACAGACGATATCTCCCCTTAGGTTGCACTTAAAAATTTCAAACAAATTTTAAAATGTCAATCATATCAAAAGAAAGGATGAGTTCGTTGGCCAGAATTTTTGGAGTCCATTAAGGGGTCAAATTTTGACCATTTAGGGTCAAAAATAGCATAAAAACATGTTTTTTTCATTTTACCCCTCCTTTTATATGAAAATATGATAAAAGTGTACATAACAACAATTACTGTACTCTTAAAGAGCTTTCCAACGATGTGCATCTTGAAGGGTAAATACTATTTTGACTTTTGTACCCCGTACACGTGTGTACCAAAAAAAAAAAATTTTTTTTTACCCATCTAAATTCTAAACCAAAATTTTATTATCATAAGCCAATAATAAGCAGATTTCTTTGAAAATTCGCTCATTAAGTCATGGTGCATGACTGGACTTTTTTACAATTAGTATTACTTCTGACAGCGTGGGAAAATCTAAAAAAAAATGGGAAGGGGAGCCAATGAGAGCACTAGATTTTGAATTTCAGAAGGTCGGGCCAACTATGGAAATAAAAATGTCACTGGCCCAACTCCTCCCATAGTCGTAGTGGATTTATTTTTTTCCTCATTTAAGTTGGCCAATATGAGTGTCAAAAGTTAATACTAATTGTAAAAAGAGTTTAGTTGGCCGAGCTGTCATTGGCTCCCCTTCCCACTTACAAATTTCCCATGCTGTCAGAGTTAACTATTTTCTTAAACCTGTACATCCCTTCTTAGACTTTTTATCTCTTTTGACTTTTTCTTGACCTGTCAATACCAATTATTTTCTTCACATGCTTATCATAATAATTTGGTAAAATTAGTGTATATATCTAAATTTCTGTATTAACTATTAGCAAAAATAATAATGGACCATATAATAATAAAACATTAATAAATATTTATTTTTCTAGATAACATGGTGTCTACGGTCATTGATATTATGCTATATGAGAAGTTAATGCAGTTACTACAAGAAGCTTGTAAATTTTGTAATTATCCTTTGAAATTAGCTACTATACCTGTTGAAGTAAGTAAATAGTTCTACCCGTTTTTTTTTTTTTTTTTTTTTTTTTTTTTTTTTTTTTTTTTTTTTTT
>KZ651461.1:166462-181212 GCA_001010745.2 Gerris buenoi | reverse complement strand
TCCCTCGCATTCTTCTACTAGATGTTGAACCGTTAATGGTTCGCCACAGTTCGGACATCCAGGTCTGGCCAATCCTAGGAGTAAATAGCTATGGGTTTTCCTTGTGTGACCAGTTGCTACTCGAGTCATTTTTACTCTCGCTTGTCTGTTAAACTCTTCTGGCCACACAATGGGGTCTAGGCTTGGGAAAATTTTGGCAAAAAGAGTATCCTGTGCTCGCCAGAGAGCTTCCCATTGCTGTGTCATCATGTCTTTCAGGGCAAGAAATTGGTCTTCCAGGCGTACCGGGGTGGAGACTGGATCTTGGGAGACAGCACCAGCTCGTGCTTCCTTGTCTGCTTCCTCGTTTCCTCTTATGTCCACGTGCCCTGGTACCCAAAGAAGCACAATCTTTTTTTCTTTCTCTTTTGCTTCCTCCAGTGTCTCCAAGAGTTGCCTCACTAGACCGTCTTCAGTGAAGACGTTCTTTAAAGCTGTCAGAGCACTAAGGGAGTCTGAGCATATCAACCATTTCTCTCCTGACTCTTCTTGTGCCAGTCTCACTGCATATAACAATCCCCATAGTTCGGTTGTATATACTGTTGCTGTCTTAGGGAGCCGCCACTTCCTTCTGATATTTGAGGATACCAAACCACAGCCCACTCCACCTGCTGATTTGGACCCATCTGTGTATATAGTCTGCCATCCACAGTATTTTTGTAGTGCCTCCTGGAATAGACTTCTATAAATAGATGGGGTTGTTCGTTCTTTATCAAATTTTGCTAGTGATAAGTCAATTTTTGGGGGCTGGATTATCCAGGGTGGTGTCCGTGGTGTTCTAAAAGGTACTAGCTCCGGGACACTTTTTCTTGTAGGAAATAATTTCAATTTTGCAACAAAAACAAAAATTTTGTTCTAGCTTTCATACATTTGGAGCAATAAGTGTTTTTAAGAGCAAAGGTATGCGATCTTAAAAAAAATTGACCTTATGAACGGTTAATATTTAACCCATTGTTTATATTGCATTTTTTGTAGCCCCTGAGGCGTAGAACTACTTCATTTTTTCACATACATCGCCAGTTACACTGTATATAAATCTTCTATAATTGAAGCTCTTTAAGCTATATTGTGTTAATGCTAGTCTTTATAGCCCATGGCAATCCAACATATAATTTCGTCTTACAACTCCTTTTAATGGCCTCCAAGACAAGTTTTAAAAGAAGTTGGAATCATATGAAGTACCGTAGAAAATAGAGACAAAATAGCTTCCGAGGGCAAATGACGGGTTCCTTAACTGCAAGATTCCCCAAACTGTTTAAATGACCTGTGACGAACTTAAGCTGGACGTTCCTTTTCTAACCTAATGCCTTTTTGAAAAGAAGCAATAATTTATTTATGTTTCTAAAAAACACGTGCCTCGAAGAATATTGTCTGCCAGATATTTTATTGATATATGTCAAATAGCTCCTGCTAAGATATATTTAATAAAGTAGTATACAACATTTTAAATCATAAAATAGAACTATAGTTTATTACAGATAAATTATTGATTCGGGTATTTTCCGACCTTAATTATGTTTAAGAAATCCCTGCCATGTCAAATATTCACCCCTTATTCCGATTTATAAAGTGTAAAAAAAAATAAATAAATAATAATAAATTTTAAAAAAAAACCCTACCGGAAGGCTGGAGGAACTGAGAGGAATACTACCAAAAAAACGTTAGAAAATGTAACCTCTAAAAACGGATTTTTATGCACTCTGGAGATAAAATTTATCATATGGCCCAAGGCATGATTAGTGATGAGGTAACAAAACTAAATCTTCTGCAGGGGTAAAAATCCCGATTATTAACTCCATAAAACTAACTATAACTTTTTGATTGTTGAATTTTGCAATACTGTTGGAAAAGTTGTCTTGACAGAATTGCAATTTTCTAATATTAATGTAAGCAACTAATTTTGTTACTATTCTATTCACATTTGTTACTAGCTATTCACATTAATGAATCACATAAATTCAGAAACAAAGTACAGTGAAATTCGCTTATAATGAACCCAGATACAGCAATATTTCAGGTATAACAATTGCCATGTATTTGGTCGGTTTTCCATCTAACATGCATTGATTAAGTTCGGATGTAACAATANTATGATAATTTATTCTATCAAAACAATAATACCAGAAAATATCACTACCCGGACAACGCTATTTTTTAAGGCCCTATTTCAAACTGTCATTGCGTGGCTTTCACTCAATCATTTTTAAAGTTATAGATATGAAATTTAATGAAGAAGAATGTAGTTTTCAGACCCCGCAAACCCTATATCTCTATCTAATACAGAAGCTGAGCTATAGGTGTTCAAAAAAGTGTGGGTTTTTTTGGCCCACCCTGTATATATATTTTGTCTATTCTGTTCAAGGTTGTCTCTGGGCAGTCGAAGGGATGCACTGGTCAATAAAGCCAGCTGGTGTAATAATGAGAGCGATATTTGGAGCTGATCCTTATTTCAACGTCACCTTGAGAGGTTGGGGTATCTCTCACTGGGGTGTCGGAGATAGAATAGCCATACTAATAATAGAGAATATAGGACTGGGTTTAATCAGCTTTGCACTTGTTAAACTAAAAATAATCTCATTTTAATTAATTAAAGCATTATTAGTTATTATTGATTTAGGTGTTGTTAAAGATATTTCAATAATGCAATATTCAATAACGCTGATTTTTAAAAGTTAAATGACAGCTTTTATTCCTTAATTTCTACGCCTCCTGAATTTCAAACTGTTGAACATGTTTGAATTCAATGTGGTTCCATGCCATTCTAAGGTTCCAGGCCATTCATTGTTGGATCTCTAGTAGATCTTCCAGGATGATGGCTATCTTTCTAGGATAGTCTTAAGGGGCTTGTACACAGTGCAATTTGTTGCACTCTTAAGGTGAATAACTTGACAAAAATGTTTCATAAACATTAGACATTAGTTTTAAATTCATAAGTAAATTCATTAATGAAAGAACATTATTGCCCAGTAAAAATAAATATAAAAGTTTTACTTTAAAATTCAAATTTTAAAAAAGTGATAAATTTTAAAATATATCACTCATAATAATAATAATCCTCTCATAAAATTTTTCAGTCAGATGTTATATAATATGTATTAATGTAAACTATTGTATCTCATCTAAGCTTAGGAAACTCTGTAGAGGAGAATAAAACAAACTAATTACATATAAAATTACTTATAATTTTGTAAATAATAGTTAATTAAAAAAAAGAATGTTGATTGACAAAAATTGTTTTCTTAATATAACCCAGTTAAATTATAAATAAATATACTTGAGGAGTATATAAAAAANGTCTGGCCAATCCTAGGAGTAAATAGCTATGGGTTTTCCTTGTGTGACCAGTTGCTACTCGAGTCATTTTTACTCTCGCTTGTCTGTTAAACTCTTCTGGCCACACAATGGGGTCTAGGCTTGGGAAAATTTTGGCAAAAAGAGTATCCTGTGCTCGCCAGAGAGCTTCCCATTGCTGTGTCATCATGTCTTTCAGGGCAAGAAATTGGTCTTCCAGGCGTACCGGGGTGGAGACTGGATCTTGGGAGACAGCACCAGCTCGTGCTTCCTTGTCTGCTTCCTCGTTTCCTCTTATGTCCACGTGCCCTGGTACCCAAAGAAGCACAATCTTTTTTTCTTTCTCTTTTGCTTCCTCCAGTGTCTCCAAGAGTTGCCTCACTAGACCGTCTTCAGTGAAGACGTTCTTTAAAGCTGTCAGAGCACTAAGGGAGTCTGAGCATATCAACCATTTCTCTCCTGACTCTTCTTGTGCCAGTCTCACTGCATATAACAATCCCCATAGTTCGGTTGTATATACTGTTGCTGTCTTAGGGAGCCGCCACTTCCTTCTGATATTTGAGGATACCAAACCACAGCCCACTCCACCTGCTGATTTGGACCCATCTGTGTATATAGTCTGCCATCCACAGTATTTTTGTAGTGCCTCCTGGAATAGACTTCTATAAATAGATGGGGTTGTTCGTTCTTTATCAAATTTTGCTAGTGATAAGTCAATTTTTGGGGGCTGGATTATCCAGGGTGGTGTCCGTGGTGTTCTAAAAGGTACTAGCTCCGGGACACTTTTTCTTGTAGGAAATAATTTCAATTTTGCAACAAAAACAAAAATTTTGTTCTAGCTTTCATACATTTGGAGCAATAAGTGTTTTTAAGAGCAAAGGTATGCGATCTTAAAAAAAATTGACCTTATGAACGGTTAATATTTAACCCATTGTTTATATTGCATTTTTTGTAGCCCCTGAGGCGTAGAACTACTTCATTTTTTCACATACATCGCCAGTTACACTGTATATAAATCTTCTATAATTGAAGCTCTTTAAGCTATATTGTGTTAATGCTAGTCTTTATAGCCCATGGCAATCCAACATATAATTTCGTCTTACAACTCCTTTTAATGGCCGCCAAGACAAGTTTGAAAGAAGTTGGAATCGTATGAAGTACCGTAGAAAATAGAGCCAAAATGGCTTCTGAGAGCAAATGGCGGGTTCCTTAACTGCAAGATTCCCCAAACTGTTTAAATGACCTGTGACGAACTTAAGTTGGACGTTCCTTTTCTAACCTAATGCCTTTTTGAAAAGAAGCAATAATTTATTTATGTTTCTAAAAAACACGTGCCTCGAAGAATATTGTCTGCCAGATATTTTATTGATATATGTCAAATAGCTCCTGCTAAGATATATTTAATAAAGTAGTATACAACATTTTAAATCATAAAATAGAACTATAGTTTATTACAGATAAATTATTGATTCAGGCATTTTCTGACATTAATTTTGTTTAAGAAATCCCTGCCATGTCAAATATTCACCCCATTACATAAATATTTCATTCCCCATACCTTAGCTCCTTTCTTAATTCACACCTTATTTTTCTTACGTCATAAACCTACTAATATTTCAACAGAAAAAAATACAGACTTAAAAATTAAAAAATAAAGTACTTGGGAAGGAGTTTTGCTTCTTTACTTTTACTGACTTTTTAGAGGTTTCGGTAAAATAATATTTTACGTTTTTTTTAATTGAAGTCGTATTTTTTTTTCTTTAGCAATAAAACTAGTAAATTCTTTATATGAGCTAATTTTATACTCAGTATTATTTTTCTTGCTTTTACAGCTTTTCATATTTTTCTAACACTTAAATTTTATGCAAAAGGCAGCGAGCAAAATTATTTAGTCATAAGTTACAAATATTATTGTTAAGTTTTCGTAAAAGAACATAATGAGGTATTATTAAATTTTTTTGTTAGTTAAGAATAAAGAAAAACTATTACAGCTAGTATTATTTGTTATAATCTATTAAACACATACAATAACAAGATTCTGAGGGTAATATCACATTATTGGTTTTTATTAAGAAATAAAAAAAAAGTTGTTACAGAAATATGATTTACTTTTATACTTCCAAACCTATGTTTTGGAATCCTTATCATGTCATGGCATAAATATATGATTCTCTACTCTTTCCTCCCCTTAGGTTTTTTTTTTTTTTTTTTTTTTACTGCATAAACCTACTAATATTTTATCAGCTAAAAGAGTGACAAAGACGAGGGGGTCGATTTGGAAAGAGGTTTCATTAAATTATTACACCGTCTTAAAAACATTTCAGCCAATTATTTTATTTTTTATTTTTTTCTCAGATTTTAGTCAGTGTTTTAAAGGTATACATTCTAAATTCAGTACCTAGGCTTCTTTTGTCTTTAGTGCTACTTTTTTTACAAGTACATCTTACAGCTTAATTTAGAACATACATAATAGGGTTAATAAATATTCTGGGAACATTTTTATAAAGCAGAATGAGGTAATAAAAAGTTGTAATATTAATATTATAATATTAGCAAGCGGTAAATTGTGATAAAAAATGATCTGATCAATTTTCCTAGGACAAAACTGGTCTTTATGTTATGACTATGACTGACATTTTATATTCTTCTTCTTTTAGATGGTCTTTTAGATTATTCATATATATATCTATATTTATCCTTAAAGACCAACTAAAGAGAATATAACCAAACATAAGGCGGCTTTCACACCGAAGTCTTAAGTCGTAGGATGCATGCGTCTTGGTGGCAGTCCAGTGTTTAAGATGCATGCATCTTAAACACTGGACTGTATAACTGAACGAGAGCTTACACACCAAGGTCTCGATGTGTAAGCTCTCGTTCAGTTATACAGTCCGGTGTTTAAGATGCACGCATCTTGCCACAAGGACGCATGCATCCTGCGACTTGCTACTTCGGTGTGAATGCCGCCTAAGGGATCATCTAAAGAAAATAGATAAAAGTATAACGTTAAAATAGATAAAATGAAAATGGGACCTCAACGACTGTCAAGCAAGGCAGTAAGAGTCTCTAATAAAAAATTTTATTTAGAAAATGCAATGCACTTGCAGGAATCCTCTCAAAGGCTAATTACTTAAATCTTTAAGTTCAACATTTTGGAACTCACACAATTAAGATGCTGGCTAGGGAAAGCTAAAGAATTTTAATTAGTTATCTTTTAAATTTAAAGTGAATAGAAGATGAATATGATAACTAAATAAAACAAGTAAGGCGTGCTTTACGTAAGTACGTGAGGCGATAATCGCCCGGCATCTGTACGATGAAGTTATAATTATTACATTTTCTTTTTTGCCAGCCATATTGTCTTGGTTTTCTACACTTTAAGACATTTTAATTGATGTATAACATGTCATGGTGACTAAAAGCATTTGTGGTCTCCCGCCATATAGGCTGCCATCTTGAAAATATTAGGTGTGCAATTTTAATAGTTGCATATTCTTTTTTACATTTCAAGTCCTTTAATTTGTTGTTTAGCATGTCATGGTGACTTAAAAGAATTTTTTTAGTCACCCACCATATTGGCCGCCATTTTGAAAATATTACGTGTGAAAAATCGAAAAAGTGTCCAGTTGTCACAAATGCCAAGATGCACCTGTGTTTTTTTTACTAAAAAAAATTAATTAAAAAAGTTTTTTGTCTCATTAAATAGATGGAGTTAGAATTTTCACCCGTCCTAAATTTGAAGCTTATGCTTACACGAGCGTTGCGCAAGAATTCTTGGGCAGATAACATTGTCCAACAAACTCAGCCTGGGTATTGGTAAAATGAACATGTGTACCAAATTTCAACT
The DNA here is from genome assembly GCA_001010745.2 of Gerris buenoi. Classification (NCBI taxonomy): domain Eukaryota; kingdom Metazoa; phylum Arthropoda; class Insecta; order Hemiptera; family Gerridae; genus Gerris; species Gerris buenoi. Next base: position 174,035 of record KZ651461.1, on the reverse strand, counting down.
AACTCGGTCATCTTTTACTGAAGTTATTGTCCTAGGTAGATTTCGTGACACTTGGTTTTGTGACGGTTATTTTGGTAGTTTTTTTTTCGGATTCACTCCCGGGCTCCAGAACATGCCATAAGGAACTTCGTTCCAAAAAAAAAATAATTTCTTACAATTGTATCTTCAGGGATGTTTAAAAAAAACAAAAAACAAAAAAAACAAAAAAAAAAAACACTAATATAATCCAATAACAACATATGAAAAAAAAAAACAAAAAAAAACAGCTCTAAAAATATCTTGAATATGCCTCCTCAATTATATAATCTTTTATATTTTAAACAAATGTCGTGTTTTTTAAATATATGATTATCTAGCTCGAAGATGCCTATAGAAACTTTCGTCCCAGCTGTGAGGATAACAACTGCCTTTAAGAGATACACTAAAACCTCTGTTGTTCTCAATGGACTCAACATGACTGTGAAGCAAGGCACTATGTAAGCTCTATTATCTCTTTGATTATGAAAGTACATTATACTTTTTTTTTCATTTGATATTAATAGTTCAAAATCATGTAATTTCGAACTATTTTATTTGTAATTTTTTTTTTTTTTTTTGTTAAATTATAAAAATTAATTCTTTAGTAGTTGGGTCAATTAAGAAAATAAAGCCTCACTTTTGCAATATTTCGATCCCTCCTTGGATCATTCTCAAGCTACAATCATATTTTATTCTAATATTACAATTAGTTCACGTAACATTAAAAATTTAATACTTTTTTTTAGTTTACACATTAATAATTTCTCTTCAAGCAAGAAGTTCATCTTGGATTTTTTTTTTCTTTTTTTTAAGTATCCGACCTTAATTTTTATTAGTCAAACAAACAAAGCTATGGGGGCTTGGTGTACCGTTTTAGGTGAGCATTATAGGTGCTAGTGAGCATTATTTAGTGTGCAAGTGCGAGTGAGTGTTGTCGGATTTTTCTTTCAGACAAAATGACAGAAAAAGTCAAACAGTGTTACTGCATCAAATTTTGTTTTAAGCTAGGCGATTCTCAAGTAGAAACAATCCAGATTTAACAAGTGTTTAGGAATGAAGCGATGGGCACAAATAAAGAAGTGGTACAACCCCTTCAAAGATGGCCATTCCATTGTTAGCAGTTTTGGTACAAACATTGCTGACCCTTCTGAGGGCCAAGTTGTCATTTAAAATGGATTGAATTTTTTCAAAACTAATGCTCATCTCGTCTACAAGTTCTCTGATCGTCATTCGGCCTCATACCTGATCGTCATCTATTCTACGGCCTCATTTCTGTATGTTGAGGGCCTTCCAGAACGTGCTTCACTCTCCACTGATAGCGGCCATATTTGAAGGGGTGTGTGGTGTCCCTCGCTTCATTCCCAAACACTTGTTAAATCTTGCAGATTGTTTCCACTTGAGAACCGCCAAGCTTAAAACAAAATTTGATGCAGTAACACTGTCCGTTTTTTTTGTCTATTTGTCTGAAAGAAAAATCAGACAACACTCTCTCGCACTTGCACACTAAATAATAGCCTACCGCCAACTGAATCGTATTGCAGACATACAAAAAAATGAGCATGTGCACTAGGCATGCCTACAACGGTACACCAAGCCCCACCTCCACAGCTTCATTTGTTTGACCAATAAAAATTATGGTCGGATACTTTTTGATCAGACCTCATACATAGTAATCATAGACATATTTTTATCCAACATGATTGTTCTCTGATATAACAGAGAATTATGCTTCTTATCTATCTAATAATTTTATTGGGTTTTAGCTATGGTCTGCTAGGGCCAAGCGGATGTGGCAAGACAACACTTCTTAGCTGCATAGTTGGAAGAACACGTCTTGACTCTGGTGAAATTGAAGTTGTTTACACTGAGAGAAAGCAGATGGGTTATATGCCTCAGGTACTTCACTCAAGTAAAGAGTGCTTTTATTATATTATACTATATCATTTCTACATTATAGTTTAAAGAAGGAATAAATCAGTCAAGTATTGTTGTCAGGCCCCGATGGTAGAGCATTTTTATGATGTCCCTACTACTTTGGGAGACTGAGTTTCTGGCATTGATTTTTAGGCACTGTAAATATTTCCCACAATATTGACATATAAGTGTTCTGCTACAAGTGCTCTCAAATACCACGAGAGCATTTAAAAAAAAATTATGAGTGCTACAGAAAGTGAGATACTAACATGGGAATAGAAAGCACCTTTATAATTTAGACTCAATAACCAAAGAAGAAAATGGAAACAAAATATTTTGAAAATGAAGAGATAATAACTTTATCTAAAATTAAAAAACTGTACTTAAAAAAGTAGTCTACCAATTAGTATGGCACATAGCATCCTCGCATCCTATTTTGTACTTATACCTTAATGATTTTATGCAATTACAAGCTATTAATATCAAATTTATTTCATTTTAATGAATTAAAGTATCAATTTAGTAAAAATTAAAGAGCTCAAATGGTTTAAATTAATCTGAGGCTATCTGCAGGCTACTTTTGACCAACAATTCAAATTTAATAAAATCAGATTTTGTTATTTTTGAAGATATAGGTTTAAATAAATGTACGGTATCATGCATATGGAAATGAAACAAAAGGGCGCAGAAGGCTGAAACTTATATGACACCAACAATGAGCTAATTATATTCTACCATCCAAATTTCTATAAAATCATGAGTAGTTTTTAAGATATGGTGGTTCAAAAATATTGGGCGACAGGCAGACAGGGAACCAAAAATGTTCCCTGGTGTCTAAATCAGATTTCTGCTGTCTTGGAATTTTTGAAATCAGAGACCTAAAACATGTATAACCAATTATAACATAAATATTTAGCCTATTGTTTTTGATAACACTGACAATATTGAATAGCTATACTATAGAATAGTATACAGTTTTTATTTATCTCTTTACAGGAAGTGGCACTAAGTAACGAGTTTGCTATAAATGAAGTATTCCATTTCTACGGCACTATATTTGGAATGGATAAAACCAAAATAGAAGAAAGAATCAAAGAACTGTGCACTCTACTCGAACTACCACCACTTGAACGCAAGATCAAAAATTGCAGGTTGTAATTCTTAAATTATTATAATTATTCGTTTCTTTTAATTTAAAAAATACATCAGATCAATGAAGATTTTATTGTTTTTTTTTTTTCAATCTTTGTTTTATTTGAATATTATTGGTTAAATAATACAAATATTTTAACGATTGTTTAGTGGAGGACAACAAAGGAGGATTTCTATGGGAGTAACTCTTTTTCACAACCCACAACTTTTAATTCTGGATGAACCTACAGTTGGAGTAGACCCAGTTCTATCACACAAGTCTGTAAAACTTTATCTAAATTTAAAAGAAATTGATATGAGATCTAAGTTTATAAATGGATTAGGACATTTTATTTTAACTAATATCACCCCTAATCCTTGAAAAATAATAGAGGGTTTGCAAGAATGTTACACAATAGTAATCTCCTCACCATAATATCAGTGCTGCTGTGATTTAGCCCCGTAACAAAGAAGCGTAACATTGATTCACTCTAAAGAATAAGCTTAGACTCAAAATCTTGTATTGTGATAGTAGCGGCTTTGAATTGTAATAGCTCCGATTCAACCTCACAACATTTAGTCCCGGTCTAGACTAAGCTTTCATGCAAAAATGCAATATCAAGCAAGCAACTATACCAAGTAATTACTTTGGTTAAAGACATAACTTATAATTAAATGAAGTCTAACAAGTTCTTGTTTAAAGGATGAACTCAGTGACAAGACTGAATGGTGCAGTTTAAATATAACTGAGAACAAATATTAGTTAAAGGCTTTTTTTGGATACTCTGGGGAATAATGTTGTTCCTTAAGTTGCAGTGAAACCGAGGCGGTGGTATTAACAATCTTCAAAGCAAAACTGAACTTGCAGTATAACAAAATTGCCAGTCACACTTTAACTTTTGTTGCTAGAGAAACGTGATTTTATGTATGTATTTACAAAATATTTTCACATGGGCCAAAAGACACCTACACAGTGAACACTTTTACTTGGGGAAATATCTGAGGTCAAACAACCTTATATAAAGAACAAATTATCAGATATTTAAAAGTAATCAAAGTTCATTATTAACCTTTTCAGGATTTGGGAGTATTTTGTGCAGATTGTTGCAGAGGAAAAGAAAACAATAATTATTACTACGCATTACATTGAAGAAGCTAAAAATGCACATTGTGTGAGTATCTGAAGTATATTATATTTATGAATTTTGTTTTAAATTACTGTATTATGTAAGTTATTTAATTCTGTTAGCAGAGTAACACATGTTTTCTATAATTTGTTTTTACCACTAATGTGCATAAGGTTGGATTTGTAGGAGGGTAATGTCCATAAGTTAAAAAATAGAAAGTAACATTTTATTTAAAAAATTTTACAAGAAGAAAGCTTAAACATTGTGTTTCAAAGCTTAAACATTGTATGTATAAAATGTTAAATATCCATTTTTTTTTTTTTAAATTAAGTAGGTTCATCATTTGTTTTAAGAATCCTAAATTTAGTAGCAAAGAGTTGGTTTTTTGAAAGAATAAAGAATTTTAATTTTGTAATGATGGCAGATATGAAAACCGACCTGCGTATTGCGTGTGACTTCTAGGACTCCCGTTCAAGTATGATGAATCACCCACCGTAAGATGTAAATTTTGATGTTAGCCATTTTGGAAAATTACTTTAATTTTTTTTTAGTTAAACTCTTTTTCTCATCTTTGGAATTTTCCAAGTTGCCGTTTAAACGTAAGTGATTTTCTGTTAATAAAAATTTAAAAATTAAATTAAAGTAGTAATTAATCCTTTTTTGTATCTTACGCTGGTGCAGTCATTTTATTTGAAAGTCAGAGGCAGAGAGCATCTCAGCTCTAATGTTCTTATAAAAAATTTCTCAATTTTGAAATTATTGAAAAATCCGGATAATGCATGACAACGTAGTTGGAAAACGCACATGGCCGATTTCAACTTGTGCAAGGTTATTTCATGAAAGAAATTTAAATTTTAAATCAAAAGTGTCGAGTTTTAAGAGACCTAGAGTAATTTTAAAATTGATTCTTTGTATGTACCACATAATTGGCGCCCGGACAGGGACTTTAATAATACCACAATTGGCGTCCGGACAGGGACATTTTAAAAATAACATAGTACATCTTCCGATATTCGCAATGCTTTAATCTTTGCAGTCGTCTGGTTATAAATCTATAGCCTACTGCTTGCTTCTTTTTACTTTTCCTCACCTTCTCCGAAAGTACATATGAAAAGTATTGTTTGCAATCAAAAAATCCGAAACTGATAGAGAGTTGATCCTTGTTACAAAAAACAGTCCTTACACGTAGTTTTTCTGCCCGGAAAATCAACATTTTCCGCTATCATGAACCCAGTTTTTGGAGTCAGCAGAACTTGAAAAAAAAGTAGTAAAAATCGAAAAGTGGTCTGATCGAGTTGAAATTTGGCACAAAGGTACCCTCTTTATGGCAAACAAAGCTCTTTAAGCTGGCATTGTATTGTTTAGATTGGCCTAATGAGAGGTGGTGTACTCCTAGCAGAGAATTCTCCAAGGAGACTAATGGCAAAAGAGAATTCTGATTCACTGGAGGAGACATTTCTTAGACTTAGTATGAAACAGTCTAAGGTTGAGCAACAAGATACAGAGCAGGTCAGAGCTTATGGTCCAATAGTGGCAGTTAGATATTTGTTCCACATAATAATCTTTAAAAAAATACAGCAAAAACCTTAATAAACTATATTTTATTACCTAATATCTTGCATTGCTATAAATTGCAGTGTAGAATGAATCATAATAGAGTAATAGTGTCACCTCTATGACACTATAAAGTGTCATTATGTGAGTATAAGGATGTTACTGAGTGAGAAAAACCCAGCATGGGTCTGATATGTTAAATCTCTTTAGCCCTTTGCCCAGAACATCGGTATTTTCACCGCTATAGTTTACTAGATATTCTCCGGTAGCACTTTAAGTGAATGTTGATGGTTGTGACCCGAAGACACTTTCAGTGGACATCTTACCGTAAAGGAGAGACGGTTGCCGCTCCGCCACCTGATTTTTTTCTGGGCATAATCATCGATATTGTAGAAGTCTGTCGGTAAAATCTACTGGTATTCCACATTTGGTTAGATTTTTTTATACTGTCCTTAATAATTACCAATTTTCTATCACTAAACCCGTTATTTTTACCGATGTTCTTTTACAAAAAACTTAATTATTACCAACGCTTTATCATGAAACCCATAATTTTTACAGTAGTTCCAGCATTCTAATAATAATTTTTACCACCATTTCAATGATTTTTTTATTTATAAAAGTCTTTAATTATGCATATCCTAAACGTCTAATAAAATAATAACCTTAAAATGTGGAAAAAATAAGGTATCGGTAAAAAATACCGATGTTCCGAAACTTGGTGCAAATAATGTTCCTCGCAGAGGGTTAATGTTACACAGATAACTGAGATACTAATTTCCTCCCTTTAATTCACCTAGAAAGGATTGAGGAATTTTTTTTAATGATTTGAGAATTGGTCAAACTTATAATTAATGCAAATTTCGTATTTCTTTAATTTAAATAGGATAAAACGATTTACCCTGATGGACCAAAACCGGAGAAAACAATGAAGAACAATCAGGTTTTTGTCCCTTCAAGATTTGTGGCACAGTTCAATAAGAATTGTAAAACGACCCTCAGAAATTTATGGTTTGTATGGTGTATAGCATATGTATTAGTATCCGGGCTTTAAGCTATTTTCTTAAGAACTAGATTTTTCCTGGGAAAACACCTTATATTGTTGGATTCGTATTTAAGTGGACTAAATTTTAGAATTGTTTAATCAAATTCACCACCTAAAACGGCAACCACCTAAAAAACATTAAAGTATTAATTTTTAATAGCTATAAATATACATTGATGAGATGTTATTAATTATGAAGCATACAACAAATCGATAACAAGGAAATATCTAGTGTTGAGTTAAAATTATTATAATTTCAGGGTAACACTGTTTGTAATTTTGCTGCCTCCAATAAATGCAACTTGTTTGAACTTACTATTCTACCTGAAGGATGTGGATTATCCTATAGGAATTCTCAATGAGGAAGGTTTTGCATGCCACGGAGATACAGATTATGACCCTGCTTATGAATGCCTTCCGAAAACTACTCTATCGTGTGTTTTCACCGCTCTTCTCAAAGAAAAAACTACAGTGGTAAAATGTTCTTTTTATTTTGATATTGTTAAACTGGATCTCTTTTGAAATTTCAGTGAAAATCAGTCTCAACTCGGAGTTTAAACATTATTAAAGGACTAAAGAACGGAGGTATCATCTACTTTACACATGGTGCGTAGGCTTCCACGGGTAGACTCGTAATAAACAGCTTGGTTTTCCCGGTGGAATCCGCATCTCAAAGAGGATGAAGTCCGACGTTCTGACGTCGGACTTCATCCCCTTCAAGACGCGGATTCCACCGGAAAACCAAGCTGTTTATTACGAGTCTACCCGCGGAAGCCTACGCACC
>KZ651461.1:147054-157569 GCA_001010745.2 Gerris buenoi | reverse complement strand
GGAAATTAAATTTCTCCCTTTTCCTTACACCTGGGAAGAGGGCCCAGTCAGTCTGGTTCGAGGATCCTTACAGTTCACTTCGGCCAGTTCTAAGTGAAGTTTTTACCTCCAAGAGGCATTTTATCACACCGCACAGTGTTTATATCCAGTGCTTGGTACCGCGATAACCTCCAAGAGGTCGCATACCCTTTACATATTGGTGATCGGTGACGTCATCTCCTCCAAGAGGTTGTGTCACATAGCTCACCACAGGACAAGGACCATCTGACGTCATCTCCTTCAAGAGGACGAGTGCCACCTGCTACTCCTTGTCATCGCTCTGTACACTTGAGTACCTTTTTCTTATTGTAAAACTTTTATTTTCACTTAACTTTTATGAGCTCTAATCAATTTTATTTTTTTAATAGAGATTACCTTTAGCTTTTTTATATATTCAGATATATTACTAAGATTTTTACGGATTTTATAATTATTTATAAATGTTATTCACCGTTTAAAGTAAATGTTCATAACATTTTTATTTATGTGTTTTATATTATTTTTACATTTCCCCTATGCTACCTCTTTTCCTCCCTTGCTCATTGGTGAACCAGTATGCCCCTATCTGGCATTTTTATTTTTTTTATAGCGTTTGGTAATTGTTGCAACTTAAACACCCCTCCTGCGCGCCGAGAGCAAATGGCGGGTTCCTCAACTGCAAGATTCCCCAAACTGTTTAAATGACCTTAGACAAAATTAAGTTGAACTTTCTGCTTTAACCTAATGCCTTTTTTGAAAAAAAGGAATAATTTATTTATGTTTCTAAAAACACGTGCCTCGAAGAATATTGTCTGCCAGATATTTTATTGATGTATGTCAAATAGCTCCTGCTAATATATATTTAATAATCTAGTAACAACAATTTAAATCATAAAATAGAACTATAGTTTACTAAAGATAAATTATTGATTCGGGTATTTTCCGACCTTTATTATGTTTAAGAAATCCCTTCCATTACATAAATATTTGATTCTCCATACCTTTCTCCTTTCTTAATTCACACCTTATTTTTCTTACGTCATAAACCTACTAATATTTCAACAGCAAAAACCTCAGACTAAAAAATTTAAAAAACAAAGTACATGTAAGTAATTTTTTCTTTACATTTACTGTCTTTTATGAGGTTGGTAAAATAACATTTTACATTTTTTTTAATTGAAGTCGATTTTTTTTTTTTAAACAATAGAACTAGTACAGTGTTTCTCATCCGCCAGTCTGCGGACCGGTAACAGTCCGTGGAAAATTTTGACTGGTCCGCGGAAAATTTTGACCGGTCTGTGGAAAATTTTGACTGGTTCCGGGGAAAATTTTGACCGGTCCGCGGAAAAGTTTGGGCNTGTATGCAAATGTATAGGACCGTACTAAAATTTATTTAATCACATATATTTTTTTTCCATAATTTAATAACAATAGTTCTAACCTTATCTTAATAATCCCCCTAAGGCCTTCGGCGCCCCCTTGCCGAATCCAGATTATACTTTCTTTATAAATTATAACAGAGTAAGAAGGTGACAAAAGTTGAACATTGTTATTTTTGTATAGTTAAAAATTAAATTAAAAAGAAAGAAAAAGTTATTGTTTATCTACGTACAAATTAGTTTCATTTTTACTTTAGAGCTGTACTGCATTTACTTCTTCTAACTTCTTTGATGCTTTGAAAGATTTATACAAAAAAAGTTCATGAAAAACCATTCCCCCCAAATTTTCCAAAATATTCTCCAAAATCTGTCTCAATGGGCAACTATGTCACCCCTTTCTGGCTCCCATTAATCTTGAACTGTTGCAAATTGATAATTACACTGTTCTGCAACATTCTACAAACACTTATCTGAACTTTATTTTTCGAGGTTGCTGAATCCGAAAATAAGGTAAATAAATAGGTTCCTGAATATGAAGTCAAAATAAATAATTTTTTCACCTAGATTGTCCTAGATTTTAGATTATTATTTCTACACAGGGGCCAATCTGAGGTTACTTCCCGAACGGCCCATGTAATAAAATATTTATCACCTCTGATAAGTGGAAATACATTTTCAAGTTTGGTTTGAATTTAATTACTTTCAAATTAATTTTATTATCTATTTGTCACAGGGAGTTTGTGGCCTACGGAAGGGATGCACTGGTTAGTCAAACCTACTGGTTATATACTAAATGCAGGGTTGGGAGTAGACCCTTACTTTAACGTCTCTCAGAAAGGATGGGGTTTTGCACATTGGGGCGTTGGAGATAGAATTCTTCTGCTTCTAGGAGAGAGTGCAGCACTGGGTCTATTGAGCTATGCTCTGGTCAAACTAAAATTAGTATCTTTCTAACTACTATAACATTTTATAAATAATTTATTGTAAGAAAAAAATATATTTATTTATATAAGTACATATTTTCAAAACAGAATTATTTTGTTATATTAAAATTTTTTAATTTCTACAAAAAAAAAAATAGTTAAATTTATTTATCTTTAATTTATTATAAGTACTTAGGCGCTAGCCTATTATTGTAATTACTTGCCTTCACCCTGCATGGGGCTCCTGATAAGAATTACTGATTATGTTTTCTCCTGCTGATATACTACATTAACAGGTAGGCCAAGCCATTGATGAAATACCTAAGTTGTTTAGTATCCAAAGCCTTAATAACAACTAATCAGAACTCCATAATATTTAATATAACTAACTATAAATTTTTTAATTTATTCAGTTACTTGCAGAGCTACAAGGTTAAAGCACCTTTACGAGAGTTAAACTTATATGATTTATTTATTTTCATGCTACTTAAACAATACATATTCAAGCTCAAGCAATAAAACTGCATTGGAAATATCAAGTAAAACTTAAAAAAAAAACCACTTGAATTTCCTTAGTTCTAGGAACACATTTTACGCAACAAAGTAATTTTTCATCCTTTAAAGCAGTACCCGAATGGCTTTCTGGCTTCAGTACACCCCTTCTTCTACCGTATACAGGGTGACTGCTGATACATGCGAAAAAATAAAGTACGTAAGTAGTTCATTCTACGCCTCTGTGGCTACATAGAACGCTATATGAACAATAATGGGTCATTTTTCTTATTAAAAAATCAAGATTGGTTCATTACACTAACCTGTAGACCTAGTAGACAATTGCAACAATAAACATGTTTCTTTTTCACTTTCAGTGAAGTTTACTAAAAATTCCGCCTTATGATATTAATTGATAATGATATTAATATCAGCTTTGAAACGAAAGCAAAAATGTTGTTCTAGCTTTTATTCTTTTGGAGCAATAAGTGCTTTTATGAGCAAAGGTATCTTATGTGCAATCATAAAAAATATTTTACCAATTGTTTATGTTATGTTAGCGTTTTTTGTAGAACAACCTACTTCATTTTTCCACATATATTGTCAGTCACTCTGTATATAAATCTTCTCTAATTGAAGCTCTTTAAGCTATATTGTGTTAATCCTAGTCTTTATAGCCCATGGCAAACCAACATATAATTTCGTCTTTCAACTCCTTTTAATGGCCTCCAAGACAAGTTTAAAAGAAGTTGGAATCATATGAAGTACCGTTGTGCCGAGGGTAAATGGCGGGTTCCTTAACTGCAAGATTCCCTAAACTGTTTAAATGACCTATGACAAAATTAAGTTGAACTTTCTGCTCCTAACCTAATGCCTTTTTTGAAAAAAAGGAATCATTTATTTATGTTTCTAAAAACACGTGCCTCGAAGAATATTTTCTGCCAGATATTTTATTGATATATGTCAAATAGCTCCTGCTAAGATATATTTAATAAAGTATCAACGATTTAAATCATAAAATAGAACTATAATTTATTACAGATAAATTATTGATTCGGGTATTTTCCGACCTTTATTATGTTTAAGAAATCCCTTCCATTACATAAATAAATATATATAATATGCGTGTTTGTATGAGTGTGTGTTAAGAATTTTCATTTAGATTCAAAAGGTAACTTTTATGTGGAAATTTTGTATTGCAGTATAGTACCCTCTATCGATATTTTTGATAGAAAAAGAAAATCCTTCAGTGGTCTAATAAACAACAAAAAATAATGGCTTTTTGAAGTATAGAATCAATAAAGTACGTAGATAGGATGCGAGGAAGCTATGTGCCACACCAATTGGCAGTCTATTTCTTAAGTCACAATTTTTGTAAATCGATGTTTGTCCTTACTACACTTATTGCTAAGTTAAACATTATTATTAGATGGTAAAATTCATTTTTTAGTTGCATCAACCCTAGAATTGTTAACTATACAGCCATTAACCTCCANTACCTTTCTCCTTTCTTAATTCACACCTTATTTTTCTTACGTCATAAACCTACTAATATTTCAACAGCAAAAACCTCAGACTAAAAATTTAAAAAACAAAGTACGTGTAAGTAATTTTTTCTTTACTTTTACTGTCTTTTATGAGGTTGGTAAAATAACATTTTACATTTTTTTAAATTAAAGTCAGATTTTTTTTTAAACAATAGAACTAGTACAGTGTTTCTCAACCGCCAGTCTGCGGACCTGCACCGGTCCGTGGAAAATTTTGACTGGTCCGTGGAAAATTTTGACCGGTCCACGGAAAAGTTTGGGCAGTTAGGGAAAAGAATAATTAATTATTAAACTTAAAAAAATAAAAAATAAATAAATAGAATAGAATAATTATGAAACTGTTAAACTTAAGGGGCCTTTCACACTGAAGTAGCAAGTCGTAGGATGCATGCGTCCTGCGGACTGTATAACTGAACAAGAGCTTTCACACCGAAGATGCAAGTGAGATGTGCATCCTAGATGCAAGTGGCACGTGCGACTCGAGAACCAGCCAGCTGGTGTTTTATTAGCCTGCGTCCTTATTTGGCGGGTCTACATACGCACTCCACCATCAAAACTTCGTATTTAATTCATACATTGCCTGAAGAGTCGGATGATTGATAATTCATCATTTAAACCCAAATGCACTGACAAAACTGAGGAGTTCAAACAAAAGAGATAAGAAGATGCAAGTAGCACGTGCCACTTGTGACCAGGACGCAGAGTGCATCTTTGGTGTGAAAGGCCCCTAAAACTACCATTATTTTACAAGAATTCAGTATTCTTTCTTTTTACATATTATCAAGAAAATGTATTCTTAAACACGAGGTTATAATTAATGGAATTAAAGAAGAAGGATATAACTACAAATTTACTTAGAATTTCTTATCTATTTGTATAGGTGTTCTCTGAATGTTTTTTTTTTTTTTAGCTGAAATACCGTTAATTTCTTCTTATTCCATCTTTGCTAAATTATGACGAATTTTAAATAAAAAAAAAAAAGTTTACGCAAAAACAGTCGGGAGTTTTTTTTTAACTCAAAGAGGAAATAAATATGTTCCTCATAGAAAAAAATCATCCTTTGCAGGGAAGTTGGCTGATGAAGAATGGATAGCTAAGTTAGCTTATTTAGCGGACATAGTTACCATTTTAAATTATTTGAATTTAGCTCTTCAAGTGAATATAAAAAATATATTAACTCTCTGGAATAAAATGGATGCATTATAAAAAAAAAAAAGTTATGCTATAAGAGCAAAGTACTATCAAGTACATCATTAAAATGTTTCGGTTTAGGTCCGGTAATATTTTATTAATAATATTAATTTAGAATTCGTAAGAACACATTTAAATTCACTTTTAGCTTTCACCAATACTATCCAGAGAATGAAGACCCCAGAAATGAGTAACCAACCGTTTTATAACCTTCAATGAAGTTAATGAAAATTAAGTATTAATGAAAAAGAAGCTTTAAAAGAACTATCCTCGGCCTCGGAGGAAAGATATAATTTTTTTAAAAGATTGTTTAAGTAAGCCTGAAAAAGTTGTAGATAAAATTTATATGGTCGAGATTCAATTTAACATTTTCAGTCACAAAACGAAGTATTGGTAGGTCATATCCGTCATTCCCGCTAATTTTTGTCGACCGGTCCGCAGAATTAATCTAAGTTTTTACCTGTCCGCGTTCAAAAAAGGTTGAGAACCACTGAACTAGTAAATTCAGTGTATGAACCAATTTTATACAAAATATTAATTTTTTGATTTTACAGCTCGTCATATTTTTCTTATACATACTTCAATTTTATGCAAAAGGCAGCGAGCAAAATATTTTAGTTATAAGTAAGGAACACTATTTAAACAAATTACATCTATATCCTCAAAATTTTTGCTATGAATGTTGATCGGTTACCTGTTACATGTCTTCAAATTCTGTATGATCTCGACAATAAATCCTTTAACATACCCTCATTTAACCCTGGGGAGGGCGCATGGGTCTGGGAGACCCGGGGAGTTTTTTTTTAATAGAGTTTTTGTGTAGAGATAAAGGTTTAAAACCTCTGAATCACCACCATACCTCTTCTCCAATTTCTGAAGAGCCTCATTCGGCCATAAGTATCATTCCAGTGGTAGCTCAAGCCTTCACGGCAAGTATTATTCCTTCTAGATATCCGCTCCGGGTCGCTGAGACCCAGCACGCCCTAACTCGTACAATTGCCGCTCACTCGTTTATTACAGTAAGTATGAAATTTTTGTAAAAAAAAAATTGTTAATATATATTCTGCAACTATATACAATTTTAAATAAATCAGAATAGTGAGTAAAAATATCGATAATATATGTAGCTAGCCACATTTGTGGTTTTCGTTTTAGCCTAAAAAATTTGGATATTTTTGTCAAATTTTTTATGTTTATAAAATGTTATGTAAATGTTGTGTTATGTGTATGTATGCAATAGTTTTTTAGGATAATTTTTTAAAAGTAATTATATTTTTGCAGAAATGGATAAGAAAATAATGATATTTGATCTGGAAAATAAAGAAAGTGTTCANAACATTATTATTAGATGGTAAAATTCATTTTTTAGTTGCATCAACCCTAGAATTGTTAACTATACAGCCATTAACCTCCAATTACCTAATAATAATAAATACTATAAATTTGAAATATTTATTAATTAAATAATATTAATATTAGAACACTTTAATATTAGAGGACGTGGAACAGAAATTTAAGTAATTTTCTCAAATAGTTTGCTCTTACAAAACTATGAAATTTCTAATTTCAAAGTTTTCCCTATTTTACTTATAATTAAGAATAGAATTATATAATTTTAATCAGGCATCCTTAATTTTCATATGATTAGATCAATCTAATTTAATTATAACAATATGTATTCATTTTTTTCTTTTCTTTTTTCAGGTATTTTAGTAGCTTTGGTAGTCCAGAAAGAAGATTTAGTGTCGTATGCAGGAGTTGGAACTGTCCTATCAATTTCATTTTTAAATGGTAAATTATTTGTAATAATAATAAGGCGGAGAACAATATTTGATAACAATAACAATAACAATGTAACCCCTGTCCTGTAATGGCCTGAGCAGTCGAACTGGACTAAAACCCCAAAGAAAAAAAATAATAAGGCGGGAGGAATCAATAGTTTAACTAATATAGGTGTGCTTTTCAGCACTTCTTTAGACTGTTACTCCCCTTATAAAAACAGAAGCGTAATATTCTTTTGTCCTTGAAGTACATTGGAGTGAACATCACTTTGTCTTAATAGTTATTTAGTTAGTTATTACTACATTTTTATTAGCTTGCTTTCTTGTTTGTTTGTTTGTCCTGTACAAATATTGTAACCGACTTTTAACTAACTTCCCGAGTAGCTAGGAATTTTAAACTTTTCGAATAGCTCAGAGCACTATGACAATGCATTATTTTAATACTTTTAGCCATCTTTCAGCAGAATTTAATTCATTTTCAGCAAATTTTGCTGTATGGAAAGTTAGTTCGGAAAAAATCCACAAAGTATTTTATTTGTTTTACAAAACATAATTTCCTAACATTACAACGACCCATATTTACAATCTTCATTTTGACGGGTTTCAAATTTATTATTTTTTATTTAGTCAACAGAAAATTTAAAAACGTAGTATATAAAATGTTCTTTTTATCTTGTAATTATTTATATTCTAAAAACACACAGGGGAGTAACAATCTAAAAAAGTACCTGTTTTTCTCCAATGTGTGATAGTGACTTATTATGAAAGAGGTGTAGTTCTAAAACCAATCAATGTCTTCACACAAAATGTTGTTTTTTTTTTAGATGCATTATTTTAACTAATTTTCGAATAAGAATCACTGAATTACTTTAATTAATTTTTTTAAATTAACTTAATTTTATTGTCTGTTTGTCGTAGGTTGTTTATGGGCAACGGAAGGAATGCACTGGTTAGTCAAGCCTACTGGTTATGTGCTAAAGGCAGGGTTGGGAGTAGACCCTTACTTTAACGTCTCTCAGAAAGGATGGGGTTTTGCACATTGGGGCGTCGGAGATAGAATTCTTCTGCTGCTAGGAGAGAGTGCAGGACTGGGTCTATTGAGCTATGCTCTAGTCAAACTAAAATTAGTATCTTTCTAACTACTATAACATTTTATAAATAATTTATTGTAAGAAAAAAATATATTTATTTATATAAGTACATATTTTCAAAACAGAATTATTTTGTTATATTAAAATTTTTTAATTTCTACAAAAAAAAAAATAGTTAAATTTATTTATCTTTAATTTATTATAAGTACTTAGGCGCTAGCCTATTATTGTAATTACTTGCCTTCACCCTGCATGGGGCTCCTGATAAGAATTACTGATTATGTTTTCTCCTGCTGATATACTACATTAACAGGTAGGCCAAGCCATTGATGAAATACCTAAGTTGTTTAGTATCCAAAGCCTTAATAACAACTAATCAGAACTCCATAATATTTAATATAACTAACTATATAAATTTTTTAATTTATTCAGTTACTTGCAGAGCTACAAGGTTAAAGCACCTTTACGAGAGTTAAACTTATATGATTTATTTATTTTCATGCTACTTAAACAATACATATTCAAGCTCAAGCAATAAAACTGCATTGGAAATATCAAGTAAAACTTAAAAAAAAAACCACTTGAATTTCCTTAGTTCTAGGAACACATTTTACGCAACAAAGTAATTTTTCATCCTTTAAAGCAGTACCCGAATGGCTTTCTGGCTTCAGTACACCCCTTCTTCTACCGTATACAGGGTGACTGCTGATACATGCGAAAAAATAAAGTACGTAAGTAGTTCATTCTACGCCTCTGTGGCTACATAGAACGCTATATGAACAATAATGGGTCATTTTTCTTATTAAAAAATCAAGATTGGTTCATTACACTAACCTGTAGACCTAGTAGACAATTGCAACAATAAACATGTTTCTTTTTCACTTTCAGTGAAGTTTACTAAAAATTCCGCCTTATGATATTAATTGATAATGATATTAATATCAGCTTTGAAACGAAAGCAAAAATGTTGTTCTAGCTTTTATTCTTTTGGAGCAATAAGTGCTTTTATGAGCAAAGGTATCTTATGTGCAATCATAAAAAATATTTTACCAATTGTTTATGTTATGTTAGCGTTTTTTGTAGAACAACCTACTTCATTTTTCCACATATATTGTCAGTCACTCTGTATATAAATCTTCTCTAATTGAAGCTCTTTAAGCTATATTGTGTTAATCCTAGTCTTTATAGCCCATGGCAAACCAACATATAATTTCGTCTTTCAACTCCTTTTAATGGCCTCCAAGACAAGTTTAAAAGAAGTTGGAATCATATGAAGTACCGTTGTGCCGAGGGTAAATGGCGGGTTCCTTAACTGCAAGATTCCCTAAACTGTTTAAATGACCTATGACAAAATTAAGTTGAACTTTCTGCTCCTAACCTAATGCCTTTTTTGAAAAAAAGGAATCATTTATTTATGTTTCTAAAAACACGTGCCTCGAAGAATATTTTCTGCCAGATATTTTATTGATATATGTCAAATAGCTCCTGCTAAGATATATTTAATAAAGTATCAACGATTTAAATCATAAAATAGAACTATAATTTATTACAGATAAATTATTGATTCGGGTATTTTCCGACCTTTATTATGTTTAAGAAATCCCTTCCATTACATAAATATTTGATTCTCCATACCTTTCTCCTTTCTTAATTCACACCTTATTTTTCTTACGTCATAAACCTACTAATATTTCAACAGCAAAAACCTCAGACTAAAAAATTTAAAAAACAAAGTACATGTAAGTAATTTTTTCTTTACATTTACTGTCTTTTATGAGGTTGGTAAAATAACATTTTACATTTTTTTTAATTGAAGTCGATTTTTTTTTTTTAAACAATAGAACTAGTACAGTGTTTCTCATCCGCCAGTCTGCGGACCGGTAACAGTCCGTGGAAAATTTTGACTGGTCCGCGGAAAATTTTGACCGGTCTGTGGAAAATTTTGACTGGTTCCGGGGAAAATTTTGACCGGTCCGCGGAAAAGTTTGGGCAGTTAGGAAAAAGAATAATAAATTATTAAACTTAAAAAAAGAAAAAATAAATAAATAGAATAGGATAATTATGAAACTGTTATACTTAAAACTACCATTATT
>KZ651461.1:114612-125815 GCA_001010745.2 Gerris buenoi | reverse complement strand
CCCCTTGGGGGGGGGGGGGGGGGTTCCCAGGGAAATTAGAAGAGATCAAAATGTACGTAAAAAAATACAAATGACGCATTCCCACTTTGAAAGTCTCTTTTCCTTTGTGACGATTACTTGACATTGTATGGCGGTCCATTTGATTCTGTTCACTGCTATATTTCCCTAAAATAAATATATATTGAACTCAAATTTGATGTATGCAAATGTATAGGACCGTACTAAAATTTATTTAATCACATATATTTTTTTTCCATAATTTAATAACAATAGTTCTAACCTTATCTTAATAATCCCCCTAAGGCCTTCGGCGCCCCCTTGCCGAATCCAGATTATACTTTCTTTATAAATTATAACAGAGTAAGAAGGTGACAAAAGTTGAACATTGTTATTTTTGTATAGTTAAAAATTAAATTAAAAAGAAAGAAAAAGTTATTGTTTATCTACGTACAAATTAGTTTCATTTTTACTTTAGAGCTGTACTGCATTTACTTCTTCTAACTTCTTTGATGCTTTGAAAGATTTATACAAAAAAAGTTCATGAAAAACCATTCCCCCCAAATTTTCCAAAATATTCTCCAAAATCTGTCTCAATGGGCAACTATGTCACCCCTTTCTGGCTCCCATTAATCTTGAACTGTTGCAAATTGATAATTACACTGTTCTGCAACATTCTACAAACACTTATCTGAACTTTATTTTTCGAGGTTGCTGAATCCGAAAATAAGGTAAATAAATAGGTTCCTGAATATGAAGTCAAAATAAATAATTTTTTCACCTAGATTGTCCTAGATTTTAGATTATTATTTCTACACAGGGGCCAATCTGAGGTTACTTCCCGAACGGCCCATGTAATAAAATATTTATCACCTCTGATAAGTGGAAATACATTTTCAAGTTTGGTTTGAATTTAATTACTTTCAAATTAATTTTATTATCTATTTGTCACAGGGAGTTTGTGGCCTACGGAAGGGATGCACTGGTTAGTCAAACCTACTGGTTATATACTAAATGCAGGGTTGGGAGTAGACCCTTACTTTAACGTCTCTCAGAAAGGATGGGGTTTTGCACATTGGGGCGTTGGAGATAGAATTCTTCTGCTTCTAGGAGAGAGTGCAGCACTGGGTCTATTGAGCTATGCTCTGGTCAAACTAAAATTAGTATCTTTCTAACTACTATAACATTTTAAAAATAATTTATTGTAAAAAAAATAAAATTATATAAGTATTTATTTTAAAAACTACAATTTTTTATATAGTATAGCAAAAATTTGAAGTTCCTATTAAAAAATAGTTAAATGATTTTATCTTTAATTTATTATAAGCACTGGGATTATTGAGTTATACTCTAGTCAAATTAAAATTAGTATCTTTCTATTTCTAAATACTGTAAAATTTAAAAATAAATTATTGTAAAAAAAAGTATTTTTTCCGTGGTAGGCTGTGAAATAGTAACTTTAAGAGTCGAAAAAACAAAGCTAAAATCAATTTTTTCATTACGTGCACTTAATTTTTTTTTTCATTACTCCTGGCAGTAAAGAAATTTTTTTTACATCCTAGGACGGAAATTTTTTTTTCTGTACTGTCAGCAGTTATCAAAACTTCCGTAGTAGCGCTGCAATCTTAGTCAAAAGGCTTCTTAGTACGATTGAATTCCGCTAGATGTCAATGCGTTTTATTTATCTTTTCTTATAGTGTAACCTCTTTTTAAGGTTTCTTTTTTTTCAAATCTTAAGTTTGAACTAATATTTGTTATTATTATAATAATTATTTAGTTTTTTCATTGTCTGCTACCTCGGAAAAAATAGCATAGGCTACGCGACTATGAAGTGTTTTTTCTTTACCTTGGCAATATCCTTGGCAATACCTGTCTCGCTTCGCTCGACAGTAAATGTAATTGCCGCGGTAAAGAAAAAACTCACTTCACAGCCTAGTAACATAATATACTATATTTTAAAAAACAAAAATTTTTCTTATAATAAATATTTGAAGTTCCTATAAAAAAATAGTTAAATGAATTTATCTTTAATTTATTATAAGCAATAGGTTTATTGAGCTATGCTCTAGTAAAACTAAAATTAGTATCTTTCTAAATACTGTAAAATTTTAAAAAGAATTTAATGTAAGAAAAAAAAGATGTAGGTATTTATTTTAAAAACAACAATTTTTAGTATAATAAGTATTTGAAGTTCCTATCAAAAATAATTAACTATTTATCTTTAATTTATTATAAGCACTGGATTTCTAGAGCTATACTCTAGTTAAACTAAAATTAGTATCTTTTTAAAATATTATAGTAGTTAAACTAAATTACTCTACTAAATTACTAATATACTCTAGTTAAACTAAAATTAGTATCTTTTTAACTACTATAATATTTTAAAAATAATTTGTTGTAAGAAAAAAATAATAAAATAGGTATTTATTATAAAAACAACAATTTTTAGTATAATTAATATTTGAAGTTCCTATAAAAAATATTTAAATGTAAATATCTTTAATTTATTATAAGCAATGGGATTATTGAGTTATACTCTAGTCAAATTAAAATTAGTATCTTTCTATTTCTAAATACTGTAAAATTTAAAAATAANTTCACTGCTATATTTCCCTAAAATAAATATATATTGAACTCAAATTTGATGTATGCAAATGTATAGGACCGTACTAAAATTTATTTAATCACATATATTTTTTTTCCATAATTTAATAACAATAGTTCTAACCTTATCTTAATAATCCCCCTAAGGCCTTCGGCGCCCCCTTGCCGAATCCAGATTATACTTTCTTTATAAATTATAACAGAGTAAGAAGGTGAAAAAAGTTGAACATTGTTATTTTTGTATAGTTAAAAATTAAATTAAAAAGAAAGAAAAAGTTATTGTTTATCTACGTACAAATTAGTTTCATTTTTACTTTAGAGCTGTACTGCATTTACTTCTTCTAACTTCTTTGATGCTTTGAAAGATTTATACAAAAAAAGTTCATGAAAAACCATTCCCCCCAAATTTTCCAAAATATTCTCCAAAATCTGTCTCAATGGGCAACTATGTCACCCCTTTCTGGCTCCCATTAATCTTGAACTGTTGCAAATTGATAATTACACTGTTCTGCAACATTCTACAAACACTTATCTGAACTTTATTTTTCGAGGTTGCTGAATCCGAAAATAAGGTAAATAAATAGGTTCCTGAATATGAAGTCAAAATAAATAATTTTTTCACCTAGATTGTCCTAGATTTTAGATTATTATTTCTACACAGGGGCCAATCTGAGGTTACTTCCCGAACGGCCCATGTAATAAAATATTTATCACCTCTGATAAGTGGAAATACATTTTCAAGTTTGGTTTGAATTTAATTACTTTCAAATTAATTTTATTATCTATTTGTCACAGGGAGTTTGTGGCCTACGGAAGGGATGCACTGGTTAGTCAAACCTACTGGTTATATACTAAATGCAGGGTTGGGAGTAGACCCTTACTTTAACGTCTCTCAGAAAGGATGGGGTTTTGCACATTGGGGCGTTGGAGATAGAATTCTTCTGCTTCTAGGAGAGAGTGCAGCACTGGGTCTATTGAGCTATGCTCTGGTCAAACTAAAATTAGTATCTTTCTAACTACTATAACATTTTAAAAATAATTTATTGTAAAAAAAATAAAATTATATAAGTATTTATTTTAAAAACTACAATTTTTTTTGTATAATAAAAATTTGAAGTTCCTACAGAAAATAGTTAAATGTTTTTATCTTTATTTTATTGTAATCACTAGCCTTTACCCTGCACAGGGCTCCTGACAAGAATTACAGAGATTGTTTTCTCCTGCTGATATACTACATTAACAGGTAGGCCAAGCCATTAATGAAATATCTAAGTTGTTTAGTATCCAAAGCCTTAACCCTGAGAGTAATACATTGGGTCTACGGGGCCTACAAGCTGATTCAATCCCCCCTCCTATTCGTCGATTTTAATTTTTCAAGGTCAACAACTCTGGTATTCCTCAAAAATTTTGTTGTGAAAACAATGTCACTCAATTCCGATCTACACGCCTTTTGCAATGTCAGTATTTTACAAAAAACTAAAAAAAACTGGCTTAAATGTAAGGTTTTGTAGCCCCTCACGCCAAATGTTAACTACCTGTAAAATTTCTTGTATGTATATTTTTAAAAATTTAAATGATTTCTGTAAAATATATATTCTTTATTTTTTTAATATGATTATATTTCCCTAACATTGTATTTTTGCATTGAATACTTGTATATTAAGCGAAGAAACTTATCCCCTGCCTCATATATATTTTATAGGTCTTGGAAGCCTAGGGTGTACAAAAGGCGCTAAAAATCAACAAGTGTCGTTAATAACAACTAATCAGAACTCCATAACATATCATTCAGTAAACTAATAATGAAACACTTTGTGAATTGTAGTTAAAAAGCTTGTTTATTACATGCCAAAATTCTTCAATTTTATTATTATGTATAAGACCAGGAGATAGCGTGCAACAAATTGTGTGACTAACATCAAGCTAACATTTTTATATTTATTAGGATGTGCTAGATTTTTGTATACAAGCAAATCTTTTAGTACCTTTTAAGTAAGTTTGACAGCGGAACATAGCTTAGCAATAGACATTTGAAAAAAAAACAAAATGGTGGAGAGTGACCATGTCCCGCCAATCATGGTTGACAATGTGATTTTCATGATCCTGAGTACAAAATTAGTTAGTTGACTAACATTAAAGTTGATGTTAATTTATTCTTTGCTATGTGATTAAGAATAATATTTGAATAACTAACCTATTATCCAGGGGCAAACTAACACCAAATTGATTGTTAACTAACTAATTTTGTACTCAGGATCATAAAAATTACAATTTACAATGTCCACCATAATTGGTGGGACATGGCTGCTCTCCACAAGTTTGTTTTTGTCAAATGCCTATTGCCAAGCTATGTTCGGCAGCTAAACTCGGCAGACCATATATTCTTAAAAGGCACCAAAAGATTTACTTATCCTCAAAATTCTAGCTTGATGTTAGTCATAAAATATTTTGCACACTACCTCCTGGACTATTAAAGAAATAACAGTTTCTATAATAATTTTTTAAATATCAACATAACCTAGCCGACTTCATATTCTTGTTTTGTTGTAAAAGATTAACTTGAACACAAAATTCTAGCTTGATAGTCACACACTTCTTTTTACGCCATCCTCCATTTTTTTAATCAAATATATTAATTTTGCCTCTAAAAAATCATTCACATTCTTAATCTACAATGACAGACTAAATTTAATATGCACCATTTTCACTATATATATGCACCATTTTCACCCATTAAAAAACTGCTTCATACTTACAACCTCTAGATCTTTATTTAATATCCCCACTGTTTTGTACAGTTTAAATATATTGAATCCTGGTTTCAAAATTGTATATACTGAAGTGATTTCATATTTACGCGATACTCCTTTGTTCTTCATTCCTTTGTTCTTCCTCCTCCATGTCTTTGGATTGATTTCTTTTTCTGAAAGTAATGATTTTTCTTGTATGGTGAGTGAATTAAGCTGTAAAAAGTCAAGAGCTTTATAAATGTAAGAAACCAATACTAAACTGGGACTTAAAAGATTTCTCTTTAGTGTGGATAGATGATTTTGATTCCACTTAAACTAATAAAGGTAGAATAGGCAAAAATAATTTTATTTACGACTTGCATTGTAAGTGGACTTTACATTGCTAATAACAGTAACACTTCCCTCCCTTGGGAGTAAAAAAACAATCATACCAACTTAAAAGGTATTTTTTAGGTAAATTTTAAGTATTATGTTGTTTTTTTAGCTGTTTTGTTTACTTTTTTTCGGGAAGGTTACTTTAGGTTATCATACAAAGTCTTTAAATTAAAAACAAACTAAACGTAATTAAATTAAAAACGTATATATTTAGTATAAGAATTGTTATTTTAATAAATCAAGTAACTAAATATCAGTTTAAGGTGTTTAAATTACGTGTGAATTTGTAGGTAAAACTTTAATACCTATAAACTTAATAGCTATTACCCATGGTGCACTAGTCGTAGATAAAATTTAATACGCAACATGGATCGAAGTATTTGAATTAACATTGCTCTCGGGATTATCTCCCTTGGCAAGCCTCGAGAGCTAATACTATTTATTCACTCGGCTGCGCCTCGGGAATTAAAAACTCTAATTCCCTTGGCTTCGCCTTGTAATTTAGGGACCATGGTTCCTTTGGTGTCACCTCAAAAACCAACTTTTTGGCTCAGGGAATAATGGCTTACTTTACTCCCTAAGTGCATAAATAACTATTGTTATATAGAGATTTTTGTTGAGCAGAAGTTTGTAATAAGGACTGTATGCATAAAACACTTGAGATTTTAAACAAATATTCTTGTCTTATAATTGGCAAAGGAATTATTAAGAACAAAAAAATAAATTAAACAATTAATAAATGTGTAATATAAACATAAGAGAAGTAATTAGTACAAAAAAATTATTACAATTTATTAATGATAATGCCTATTCTTAATCACAATAATTAATGTGATTATGAACACATTAGTAGATTGAGAATAGATCTTTTAGTTGATTAAGAATAGATCTTTTTAAACAAATCAATAAATAAATAATAACAATTTCATTAAAGTAAAATCAAAAGATCTTGCATTAACATTTTTCAATAAAACTATAAATCCGGCAAAACATTTCTTAAGATAAACATAAATTTGAAGTGAAAACAAAATATAATAAGATAAAATAAATTTAAAAGCCTTAATAATGAAAGGAATATTTTATATTCTTCATTTGAGCTTTTCAGCATTATGGATAGATGAATCTCTGTCATCTTAAGTATTACATCAACGGGCAGAATATTGAAAAAAGAAGTAAAATTTTAAAATAGTTGAAGCAGGTTAGAAGAAGAGGCAGAAATGAATACAATTTAGAAATATATTGCCAATAAGAGACACCTATATGTAAGTGAATATAATGTGAGTATTAAATGACATATTGATGACTAAGAAGTGATACCTCGTAACTACCAAAATGGTGATTTTGAGGTCTTCGTTATTTTGGCCTTGGGAGGCTTGTCTGCAAGTACATGCAAGATTTCGTAAGTGAAAAAAAAAAAAAAAAAAATCTTTTACTTAGAAAATGGGGATGTGACACCTCGTATCATATTCGCAAACTATTTGTTATGTGATAGCAGGTAACTACCATAGACAGGTGTAGTGAGATCTCGTATGTGTTTCGGTTAGGTTTAGTTGTGACACCTCATAACTGAGTTGCTAATTTGTAAGTGAGACCTCGTATGTGTTTCTGGTGTATGTGTTTTGGTGAAGGTTAGTTGTAACACCTCATAACTGAGCTGCTAATTTGTAAGTGAGACGTCTTATGTGTTGCACTTTATTAAAGAAGTGACATAGTGATACCTCATTAAACTACATTATTTTATGAACTGTTTTAAATTGACAGTTACCAATATTTCAGAAGGGTTACATGCTACACAAATGTATAAAACACATAAAACAACTTAGGTCAGTTAAAGTAAATTTATTTATTTTTGTTCCTCCTGTAAACCTGTTATTTATAAGATATGAGAAATCACTTCTTAGCCATCGATATGGGTATATTGAAGAATAACCCTAAATATGACTAGAATAAGAATGAATGTTAGGTTCCTATTAATGGTCAGTGGTTCTATGATATACTTTATTTTTTCCCATATTTGTTTCTGGTAATTATAAAACGTACAATTTAAATATTAGATAGTGGAAGAATGGAGCAATAAGTAAGTGCAGTTTAAGATCAAACAAAACATTTTAAATGTATAGTTTATACACTAACAATGGCTGGGAATGTATTTAATCTAAAATATTAGAATTTGGTCCAGTAAAATAGCAATATTTATGTTAGTTTAGACTATAAACAATAACGGAGTTAAGTTTTTACAATGTACAGTAGAGCCTCGATAAGAAGTGTTTCAAGGGGATAAGGGAAACAGTCTTGTTATTGAGGTGCCCTTTTTGTTGAGGGTCGTGTTATCAAGGTTATTTTGGCTATCAGTCGTGTTATCGAGGTTAATGGGTGGGATTTTCAAGACTAGACTTGTTCATGGTACCTCATTTTTGTATAGAGTCGTGTTATAGAGGTTGACTTCTCAAAACGACTTGTTTTAGAGGTTCTGAGTTATGTTGTGAATTGGAAAAAATCCATGTTATTGAGGTTGTTCGGATAATAATAGTCGCATTATAGAGGTTAATTTAACATTATGTGTTATGGCAATCTGAAGGGGATTTAAAATTTGCACTTGTAATTGAGTTTGTCGTGTTATTGAGGGTCGTGTAAGCGAGGTTCTACTGTATTTGTTTAATTATATGCTTTCTCACAAATTAAAAACTATTATTTTACTTGCAAAGATAATATCTTAATATCCTTTTTGATGATATCCACTGACATTTTTAGTAATAATCGTAGAATTATAAAGTATATATTTATTTATAATTTAATTTATAACACTCATTTTCTAATATACTATTTGAAAGAAGTTTGTTTTTTCTTAAAGCTACTTTGAAAAAGAAGACATAATTATAACGAGAAAAGTTCTATTAAATTCTGTTTTTATGATACGACAGGATAAAAAGATAATCCCTCTTCATTCTTACACACTTAGGCCCTCTGCACACAGGTCAACTGATTTGCAACTGTAGTTGGAAACAAGTTGCAAAAATAATCACATGTGCAACCAGTTTGCAACCAGAATAAGACCCAGGTCTGCACACGAGTGCAACTGGTTTTAGATTAGTCGGTGACCTCTTTTCACAAAGTGTGTTAGATCATTCCTTCTTTTTGGTATTTTTCTTTGAACTTATATTTGCAACGGGTAGGGATGGTCTTGCGCAACCAGTTGCAAACTGGTCGACCCGTGTGTGGACCCCTACCTTCTACACTGGGCGTGTCACAGAACAGTTGCATGCTCTATTTGTTTTCAACTCGAGTTGCAAATAAGTCGACCCGTGTGCGGAGGGCCTTAGATGTTTCTAATTTAAAATCTTCATTCGGATATCAGCGGGGTAAAAAATGAGCAAATTATGTTAGATTATAAAAAATTAAAGGTTACATCTTATCATATCATTAAAAGTGAAATAATTCAACTAAGTGGTTAATTATAAGTAAAATCTGTGATTGTTGGTCACTTAAGTGCATTAATGACATCTGGATTAATTCCAGTAATCAAAATACAGTTAAGCCTAGTTAACACATATCCAAAAATTTGAGTTGGGTGAACTATTGTGGCGATTGCTTTAATTGAGATTTTGTTAAATAACAGTTCCTAAGCATTCGCAGCAAATAGTTTAGTAGAGCTGATTAAGAGGGGTAGTGGAAATTATAACAGTTTAGTAGATGAAGTTCAGTAGATGATAAAAAAAAATGGAAATATGTAAAATATTAAATAAATGGAAAAAGTCAAAGAAAATATGCTGTTTGTTTTCTATTAGCTCTCTCTCTTTTAAATGTTTAAGAATAAAGTTTATCGCTAGGTTGTACTCTCAAGACCACTGGGCCATATTTCAAATTCTGTCATAGTCATATTCATAAGCAATTCTGAACAATGTACAGACTTTTATACTAAATTAAACACACATGGACCCTGAACCAGTCCGCATGGGTTTACTAAAGAGGTAAGTCGAATTCAGAGGCCCAAGTGGAAGAGAACCTACTTGACTCAAAAATAGAATCGAATTCTATTCTATTTACTAAGCTTAAATCATGACTGGAATATTCAAGTTGGCATGACTAAAATGTAAGTAAACCCTTGATAAAATGGCTCTATTTTACTAAACTACTGGATATGTGTGAACTGGGCTTAACATTCAGTAAGGTAAGTGCCATTTAATGTTTCAATGACATTTAGATTAATTTTAGTGCCCTATCAATATTAATTAGTATCAGCAACGCATAAATCATTAGCACCCTTAAGGTCGCTTCGGAGACCTAATTATAGTTAGAACTGTTCAAAGGCTGATTCACACATACCAGGGCTGAGCCCCTTGGCCATGGTCT
The DNA here is from genome assembly GCA_001010745.2 of Gerris buenoi. Lineage (NCBI taxonomy): Eukaryota > Metazoa > Arthropoda > Insecta > Hemiptera > Gerridae > Gerris > Gerris buenoi. The sequence continues at coordinate 115,739 of KZ651461.1, read as the reverse complement.
CTCTCCGCAGCAAAAGCTTGGCTTACATCGTCCAGGCACATTGTGTCTAATGAAACCCCATAAGACAATACATGACTATGCTGAGAGATAGCAAAAGCTCAACCCTGGAAGGGTGTAGTGTGAATCATCCACAATTAATGTAGTTTACCAAAGAAACATCAATGTTTATAATAGGCAGACGGCATTGACAACAAATTTAATTTACAATGTTTTTAAAAGAATTCAAAGATGACACCAAAAAAAAAGTAAAAAAGAAAAAAAGGTAGTTCGTCACCTTCGTATCAATTATTTTAACACCTAATCAGTCATCATATATCTTTACTTTCTTTATCTCTTTGTACTTTTATACTTAATAAGTATACAAGTAATTTTTATTAGAAACATAGATATAAATTTTAATATAGGTTCATGAAAATTAGGATGTTTATCCTTGTTTTTTATCAAATGCTGATATAATTGACAAACAGAAATGAATAGAGAAAGATCAGACAGACTCTACGATAGAATATATATATTATAGAAAAGTTAAATATATTCTCTTTTAAAAGCTTTAAATGGAATGTTTCCATGAGAGAAACAGAAGATGTTTTTTAATTGAATGAATGTTTCGGTAAAGAAAAAACACGTAGTTTGTACTCGGTGAAGACCTACTGAGATTCGGTTTTCTCGGGAAGCAGATTGCCCGAGTTATAATGGTTTGAGAGAGCGAGGAGTTCTCTCAAACCTCTGTTCTCCGCAGTCAGTCTGGAAATAAGCTCGGCCGTCTTGATATCGTTGGCTTCGTCTAGTTTCACAGCTACACTCATAACAGCACCCATCTCTTGTATTTTCTCCGACATTTTCTGAATGGTTTCCATCTGGTGTCTGTTGTACATTTCAGGCAAGTTTAGTTTAGACGAACTTATGACTTGAGTGATTTGCTCGCGGTATTTGGACATGATCATTTCTAAAGCGGCGTTATACTCGTCTAAAGCGATTCTGAGTTCACGGTTTTCCTTTTGCAGCTGTCTTAAGTGTCTACTTTCTTGTTGAATGTTGGCTACGAACAACGTATGAGGTTTCTGCCTCGCCGCCTCATTTAGCTCGTTGACATCTTCGGCGTATTGCTTCCGAGTATCCAGTAATTT
>KZ651461.1:84729-95235 GCA_001010745.2 Gerris buenoi | reverse complement strand
TATAATGATAGCTATTTAGACAAGGTGAAGACATGTATTTCACTTTTTAAGTTTATACCAATCCTAACCTCACAAATTTGTTCTAGAATATATAAACGTGGTTGTTCCTAATATGAGACCCATCACGGGCCTAACATAGGCAGGGTCTCATATTAGGCACAGTTTCTTTTATATTACCAAATCATGCCTGATTTTTGTTTTTCAGATGTATGTATTAATGCAAATACTGCCATTAATGAGAGGAAAGTGTAAAACATTGGTTTAAAAATCATGCAAATGTTTTAAACAGAGGGTCTCATATTAGGACCACTTTAGTAAATCTCAAAATTTTGACTTTTTTTAGAAAACATTTTTTGTTTTAAAGAAATATACATTTTTAATTATTTTGAAACATTTGCCATTGAATTACAATATATTATTAATTGTTTTGTCACATCAACTGTTCTGTTTATTTATTTAAATCCTGAGTTACACCAAAACCAAAAAAGGGGTCTCATATTCGGGTCACTTACCCTATATATATGTATGTATGTATATATATTATATATGTTATACATTTTTTGTTTTACATTGATTAAGATTAAAAAGCAAAATAATTTCAAAAGTAATTATTCAGGTTCTTTTAATCTCAATTAGATTTAAGCTTTTGATGATATAAGAGTATGTTTCACTTTTTAAGTTAATAAGTGGATAAGGCTCGAGGGAAGTAAGCATCGCATGTAACGACCTCTAACTTGTTTTGAAAATTAATCTTAAAGAGTGTTGCAAGTTTTAATGTCGTAATCATCATCCGTAACAGTTAACGTAAAGAAATACACTTAAAACAGCTTTAACACTTCTTTTGATTCTTTATAAAACTTTTTATTTTACTTAATTCTATATATTTTAAATGTTAAATTGGATTTTTGTGTTATCTCTTTATGTTGGTTTCAGTTAAAAAAAATAGACTGCCAATTAGTGTGGCACATAGCTTCCTCGCATCTTATCACGTAATTTATTGTCTAAGTTGTTTAGTAGTTTCCCCCGTTTTTTTTTAATACGTCGAAATTGTTTTGAAATTTTACATGGATGGAATAAAGTATCAATTTGGCAATCGGTATTTAGAGCTCAGACGGATCGAATTAATCTGGGGCTATCTGCGGGTTACTTTCGATAATCTATAAAAATTTCATACTAATCAGACAAGTACTTTTGAAGCTATAGGTGTAAATAAATGTATGTTTGTGCGCATGTTAAAGGAAAAAAAATGGGCGCAGAAGGTTGAAACGTAAATAAGACCAACAATAAACTAATTATGACCTACCACCCAAATTTCATTAAAATCGGACAATCAGGTTTTAATATATTGACAAAAGTGTGATAAAGGTGATACGTGGGACTAAACTTTTTCCTGATGTCTGAAACGGATTTCTGCCTTGGAATTTTTGAAATCGGAGACAAAATTTTCTCGTTTTTCAGATCGATCACATAGCTTCTGTTACCTTCGGTAAGCTCTTAAGCAAAAATGGAGTAAACGATCAAATTAGACAGTAATGGCTTGTAAAAGAGAAAAAGCAACACCAATTGGCAATCTATTTTCTAACCCCTCCAAAGTTTTGAGTAACATCAAGGGAAGTCAATTTTTTTTTAATTAAACGCAAAAAATCATCCTTAGTAATCCGATTTAGTGATTTATTTTCTGTTTGTTTTTAACCATTTAAAAATGATAAAGGTTGGGCAGAAATATGGATAGAAAGGAAAGAATATAAATGGTATTTTTCGACAACTGCAGGTCCTTATAAAAAATTGTAAATTTAAAACCACTTTTATAAGACATGCACATTTTANAGACAATAATGGCTTGTAAAAGCATAAAATCAATAAAGTACGTGGACAGGATTCGAGGAAGCTATGTGCCACACCAATTGGCAGTCCATTTAATCAGTAGTAAAAACATAAAACCTTTAAAGTATAAGAAATAGAATGCGAAGAAGCTTTGTGCCACGCAACTGACGGACTATTTTTTTTTTTATAAAATATGAAAAATAATGTATAGTCTTAAAAGCAGTGAGGTGAATTGATCCGCTTAAACATTTTTTGAACTTTTGGCTTCTGTTTTGTTTGTTTTAATAGTGAAACCAGGCAAGTGTCCAGCTAAGCCAAGCGGACTTTGGGTTTGCTCCAACAGGTGTAGTCACGATGGCGATTGTAGGAGAACTTACAAGTGCTGTAAGAACCGCTGCGGAGCGCTGGAGTGCATCAAACCAGAGCTTGAGGAAAACAATACTGTCTAAATATATACAACTTAACTATTTATATATCTTAAAATAAATAAATAAAACAACTCAATCTCTTATCTTATTACTATTGTTAACCCCGTATAGTTGAACCAACTTAAGTTAAAAAGATTATATTTATGTAATAAAATATAACAAATATATTATTTTATTTCCTCAGATTTGTCTAAATAAAGACAATTATTTTATAACAATGTACAACATTCCTACAATATATAGTAAATAATTAAAACTTCTGCGGCATAACTAAGTGGTATAACAGTTACCTCTTTAGATTGTTAATCCACTATTTTATATTTTAGAATGTAAATGGAGATAATTACAATTTTTATAATTATTTTTTACTCCAATGTACTTTGAGTTAGAGGAATTATCATACCTCTTTTGTATAAGAGGAGTAAAAGTTTAAAGAAAAACATTCTGTACATTTTTTTTAGATTGTTACTCCCTTAAGTTTTTAGGTAAGGGGAGTAACAGTCTAAATAAGAACATTCCGTGTATATCTTCTTTAGATTGTTACTCCCTTAAGTTTTTAGGTAAGGGGAGTAACAGTCTAAATAAGAACATTCCGTGTATATCTTCTTTAGATTGTTACTCCCTTAAGTTTTTAGGTAAGGGGAGTAACAGTCTAAATAAGAACATTCCGTGTATATCTTCTTTAGATTGTTACTCCCTTAAGTTTTTAGGTAAGGGGAGTAACAGTCTAAATAAGAACATTCCGTGTATATCTTCTTTAGATTGTTACTCCCTTAAGTTTTTAGGTAAGGGGAGTAACAGTCTAAATAAGAACATTCCGTGTATATCTTCTTTAGATTGTTACTCCCTTAAGTTTTTAGGTAAGGGGAGTAACAGTCTAAATAAGAACATTCCGTGTATATCTTCTTTAGATTGTTACTCCCTTAAGTTTTTAGGTAAGGGGAGTAACAGTCTAAATAAGAACATTCCGTGTATATCTTCTTTAGATTGTTACTCCCTTAAGTTTTTAGGTAAGGGGAGTAACAGTCTAAATAAGAACATTCCGTGTATATCTTCTTTAGATTGTTACTCCCTTAAGTTTTTAGGTAAGGGGAGTAACAGTCTAAATAAGAACATTCCGTGTATATCTTCTTTAGATTGTTACTCCCTTAAGTTTTTAGGTAAGGGGAGTAACAGTCTAAATAAGAACATTCCGTGTATATCTTCTTTAGATTGTTACTCCCTTAAGTTTTTAGGTAAGGGGAGTAACAGTCTAAATAAGAACATTCCGTGTATATCTTCTTTAGATTGTTACTCCCTTAAGTTTTTAGGTAAGGGGAGTAACAGTCTAAATAAGAACATTCCGTGTATATCTTCTTTAGATTGTTACTCCCTTAAGTTTTTAGGTAAGGGGAGTAACAGTCTAAATAAGAACATTCCGTGTATATCTTCTTTAGATTGTTACTCCCTTAAGTTTTTAGGTAAGGGGAGTAACAGTCTAAATAAGAACATTCCGTGTATATCTTCTTTAGATTGTTACTCCCTTAAGTTTTTAGGTAAGGGGAGTAACAGTCTAAATAAGAACATTCCGTGTATATCTTCTTTAGATTGTTACTCCCTTAAGTTTTTAGGTAAGGGGAGTAACAGTCTAAATAAGAACATTCCGTGTATATCTTCTTTAGATTGTTACTCCCTTAAGTTTTTAGGTAAGGGGAGTAACAGTCTAAATAAGAACATTCCGTGTATATCTTCTTTAGATTGTTACTCCCTTAAGTTTTTAGGTAAGGGGAGTAACAGTCTAAATAAGAACATTCCGTGTATATCTTCTTTAGATTGTTACTCCCTTAAGTTTTTAGGTAAGGGGAGTAACAGTCTAAATAAGAACATTCCGTGTATATCTTCTTTAGATTGTTACTCCCTTAAGTTTTTAGGTAAGGGGAGTAACAGTCTAAATAAGAACATTCCGTGTATATCTTCTTTAGATTGTTACTCCCTTAAGTTTTTAGGTAAGGGGAGTAACAGTCTAAATAAGAACATTCCGTGTATATCTTCTTTAGATTGTTACTCCCTTAAGTTTTTAGGTAAGGGGAGTAACAGTCTAAATAAGAACATTCCGTGTATATCTTCTTTAGATTGTTACTCCCTTAAGTTTTTAGGTAAGGGGAGTAACAGTCTAAATAAGAACATTCCGTGTATATCTTCTTTAGATTGTTACTCCCTTAAGTTTTTAGGTAAGGGGAGTAACAGTCTAAATAAGAACATTCCGTGTATATCTTCTTTAGATTGTTACTCCCTTAAGTTTTTAGGTAAGGGGAGTAACAGTCTAAATAAGAACATTCCGTGTATATCTTCTTTAGATTGTTACTCCCTTAAGTTTTTAGGTAAGGGGAGTAACAGTCTAAATAAGAACATTCCGTGTATATCTTCTTTAGATTGTTACTCCCTTAAGTTTTTAGGTAAGGGGAGTAACAGTCTAAATAAGAACATTCCGTGTATATCTTCTTTAGATTGTTACTCCCTTAAGTTTTTAGGTAAGGGGAGTAACAGTCTAAATAAGAACATTCCGTGTATATCTTCTTTAGATTGTTACTCCCTTAAGTTTTTAGGTAAGGGGAGTAACAGTCTAAATAAGAACATTCCGTGTATATCTTCTTTAGATTGTTACTCCCTTAAGTTTTTAGGTAAGGGGAGTAACAGTCTAAATAAGAACATTCCGTGTATATCTTCTTTAGATTGTTACTCCCTTAAGTTTTTAGGTAAGGGGAGTAACAGTCTAAATAAGAACATTCCGTGTATATCTTCTTTAGATTGTTACTCCCTTAAGTTTTTAGGTAAGGGGAGTAACAGTCTAAATAAGAACATTCCGTGTATATCTTCTTTAGATTGTTACTCCCTTAAGTTTTTAGGTAAGGGGAGTAACAGTCTAAATAAGAACATTCCGTGTATATCTTCTTTAGATTGTTACTCCCTTAAGTTTTTAGGTAAGGGGAGTAACAGTCTAAATAAGAACATTCCGTGTATATCTTCTTTAGATTGTTACTCCCTTAAGTTTTTAGGTAAGGGGAGTAACAGTCTAAATAAGAACATTCCGTGTATATCTTCTTTAGATTGTTACTCCCTTAAGTTTTTAGGTAAGGGGAGTAACAGTCTAAATAAGAACATTCCGTGTATATCTTCTTTAGATTGTTACTCCCTTAAGTTTTTAGGTAAGGGGAGTAACAGTCTAAATAAGAACATTCCGTGTATATCTTCTTTAGATTGTTACTCCCTTAAGTTTTTAGGTAAGGGGAGTAACAGTCTAAATAAGAACATTCCGTGTATATCTTCTTTAGATTGTTACTCCCTTAAGTTTTTAGGTAAGGGGAGTAACAGTCTAAATAAGAACATTCCGTGTATATCTTCTTTAGATTGTTACTCCCTTAAGTTTTTAGGTAAGGGGAGTAACAGTCTAAATAAGAACATTCCGTGTATATCTTCTTTAGATTGTTACTCCCTTAAGTTTTTAGGTAAGGGGAGTAACAGTCTAAATAAGAACATTCCGTGTATATCTTCTTTAGATTGTTACTCCCTTAAGTTTTTAGGTAAGGGGAGTAACAGTCTAAATAAGAACATTCCGTGTATATCTTCTTTAGATTGTTACTCCCTTAAGTTTTTAGGTAAGGGGAGTAACAGTCTAAATAAGAACATTCCGTGTATATCTTCTTTAGATTGTTACTCCCTTAAGTTTTTAGGTAAGGGGAGTAACAGTCTAAATAAGAACATTCCGTGTATATCTTCTTTAGATTGTTACTCCCTTAAGTTTTTAGGTAAGGGGAGTAACAGTCTAAATAAGAACATTCCGTGTATATCTTCTTTAGATTGTTACTCCCTTAAGTTTTTAGGTAAGGGGAGTAACAGTCTAAATAAGAACATTCCGTGTATATCTTCTTTAGATTGTTACTCCCTTAAGTTTTTAGGTAAGGGGAGTAACAGTCTAAATAAGAACATTCCGTGTATATCTTCTTTAGATTGTTACTCCCTTAAGTTTTTAGGTAAGGGGAGTAACAGTCTAAATAAGAACATTCCGTGTATATCTTCTTTAGATTGTTACTCCCTTAAGTTTTTAGGTAAGGGGAGTAACAGTCTAAATAAGAACATTCCGTGTATATCTTCTTTAGATTGTTACTCCCTTAAGTTTTTAGGTAAGGGGAGTAACAGTCTAAATAAGAACATTCCGTGTATATCTTCTTTAGATTGTTACTCCCTTAAGTTTTTAGGTAAGGGGAGTAACAGTCTAAATAAGAACATTCCGTGTATATCTTCTTTAGATTGTTACTCCCTTAAGTTTTTAGGTAAGGGGAGTAACAGTCTAAATAAGAACATTCCGTGTATATCTTCTTTAGATTGTTACTCCCTTAAGTTTTTAGGTAAGGGGAGTAACAGTCTAAATAAGAACATTCCGTGTATATCTTCTTTAGATTGTTACTCCCTTAAGTTTTTAGGTAAGGGGAGTAACAGTCTAAATAAGAACATTCCGTGTATATCTTCTTTAGATTGTTACTCCCTTAAGTTTTTAGGTAAGGGGAGTAACAGTCTAAATAAGAACATTCCGTGTATATCTTCTTTAGATTGTTACTCCCTTAAGTTTTTAGGTAAGGGGAGTAACAGTCTAAATAAGAACATTCCGTGTATATCTTCTTTAGATTGTTACTCCCTTAAGTTTTTAGGTAAGGGGAGTAACAGTCTAAATAAGAACATTCCGTGTATATCTTCTTTAGATTGTTACTCCCTTAAGTTTTTAGGTAAGGGGAGTAACAGTCTAAATAAGAACATTCCGTGTATATCTTCTTTAGATTGTTACTCCCTTAAGTTTTTAGGTAAGGGGAGTAACAGTCTAAATAAGAACATTCCGTGTATATCTTCTTTAGATTGTTACTCCCTTAAGTTTTTAGGTAAGGGGAGTAACAGTCTAAATAAGAACATTCCGTGTATATCTTCTTTAGATTGTTACTCCCTTAAGTTTTTAGGTAAGGGGAGTAACAGTCTAAATAAGAACATTCCGTGTATATCTTCTTTAGATTGTTACTCCCTTAAGTTTTTAGGTAAGGGGAGTAACAGTCTAAATAAGAACATTCCGTGTATATCTTCTTTAGATTGTTACTCCCTTAAGTTTTTAGGTAAGGGGAGTAACAGTCTAAATAAGAACATTCCGTGTATATCTTCTTTAGATTGTTACTCCTTTNTGGTTCAAAATTGAGGTAATAGGTGTGCGATGAAACTTACAAAGCAAAGTAATATAAGACCAGTAAAAAACAAACATCTTTAGGGAATTTTCTTTTGGATTGCTCATTTCAGAAGGCTTTCATAGACTAACACCTTTATGTAACAACTGATTGCTCTATAGAGTATGTGTCTGTAGTGGAAGTGAATTGTTTTAAAATATTTGGTTCATATAAATGAATATTATACTTATTCAGTTTTTTGTGTGTGCTCTTAAATATTTTAGACCACAATTACTAATGATTTCACATTTTTGTCCAATTAACTTAAGGAGGTATTTATTGTAATCGTTCATTACTTTATTAGTCAACATTATTGGTCAACATCTTATCGTCTTATTGTCGGATGTTGGAACAGTTCCTATGTGTCACGTTTGCATGGCACATCCCTTGGTGTCTCTCACTAACACAATTTTTATTAANACATTCCGTGTATATCTTCTTTAGATTGTTACTCCCTTAAGTTTTTAGGTAAGGCGAGTAACAGTCTAAATAAGAACATTCCGTGTATATCTTCTTTAGATTGTTACTCCTTCTTGATTTTTATATGGGGAGTAACAGAAGTAGCACTCTACCAAGCTACTAGCCTAATGTGAACGATACCGATGGTAGAGGATAGTGGATAAAAGTTGGTCAAATAAATAAACTAGTGCGGTGGTAAAGTAACTCGACCACCGCTAGTAGACACCAAGGATCTTATACAAAGGGGATGGAATGTTAAGAAGGGGGGTTTAAGGCAAAAAAGTGACCCTATAGAGGTAAGAGAAATTGGAGAAAAAATCATACTGCGCATGCTCCACGACTTTTTTTCCCCCATCCCCTTCATATAAACCCCCATCCCCTTCATATAAACCCTCATCCCCTTTATATAAGATCCTTGGTGTCTACTAGCGGTGGTCGAGTTACTTTACCACCGCACTAGCTTATTTATATGACCAACTTTTATCCACTATCCTCTACCATCGGCCATCGGTATCGTTGGTACAGACACCCCACCCGACGTCCCTCCTATTATTTACTATCTCTTCTCCGTATTCATTGCGAGAATATTTAGAACAAAAAATGCTCTCTTTTCCGAGGCTACTATCTCAAAACCTAAGGGATTCATGCAATCTTAAACTTATTAAAAAATGGTTCACACTAATTGATACTGACAAAATGAGTAGCTCCTTTGAGCATGACTCCAGCAATAGGTTCACAAACAAAGGGATTCATTCAATCTTATAAACTCATTGTCAAATGGTCCACTCTAATTGCTAATGACATGATAAGAAGGTAGCTCCTTTAAGCATGACTCCTGCAATGGGTTCAGAGTCAAAGGGATTCATTCAATCTTAAACTCATGTTTAATAGTCCACACTAATTGCTAATGACATGATGAGTAGCTCCTTTAAGCATAACTTCAACAATATGTTCAAAATCAAAGGGATTCACCAATCTTAAATTCATTGAAAAATGGTTCACACTAATTGCTAATGACCTGATGACCACCTAGCTGTTTTCAGCATGAGTCCCACAATAGGTTCAAAGACAAAAGGACTCATTTAATGTATAAGCATGGCATCCTTGTACACAAGTAGATTTATCGAGGAAGGTCAGTGTGTTCAAAATAAAAAAAAAATAAAAAAACCGCTACAATCAGTATCACTACAAAAGTTTTTCGTGATCTAATGTTGGTGACCTTTAAAGGAATACGGCTTCTTATCTGCTCAAAAACATAATGAAGCATGTATAGGAAGTAAATGTCAATAGACTTCTTGCACGCGTTTTCCTGCATAAACTTGTAACATAATTGAGCACGTGACGACGTATAAATGTCACTACATAAGTTATAAATATGGATACATTACAATCATAACCGACCTAATTATGCACTCTTATAAACTTAATTATGATTTTTATATTTTAAATACATAATTTAAAATGTAATTTAATTAATTTTATATTTGAATATAATAGCGTGGATTAATTTTTTTTTCAAAGGTTTGAAAAATTATACAAGTGAAGCATATGATTAATAAATAATTTCATTATTACTGAATAATGATTATGTATTCCAGTCTAATCACTTGTCAAATGCTATCAACGAAAGTGTTCTGTAGTAAGTAAAACAAATAAAAATAGACTGCCAATTGGTGTGACACATAGCTTCCTCGCATCCTACCTATGTACTTTATTGATTTTATGCTTTTGCAAGCCATTATTGTCTAATTGGTTTAATGGTTTCCTCTGTTATTTTTAATGTGTCAAAATTGTTTTGATTTTTTTATTCGAATTAAAGTATCAATTTAGCAAAAGTTAAAGAAAGCTGAGGGTTTAAATTAATCTGGGGCTATCTGCGGGTTACTTTTGATAAACTCTAAAAATTTCATTCAAATCTTTATAAGCTATAGGTGTAAATATATGTATGTTTGTGCGCATGTGGAACAAAAACAAATAGCCGCAGAAGGTTGAAACTTATATGGGACCAACAATGGGATAATTATGACCTACCACCTAAATTACATTAAAATTGGACGTGTAGTTTTTAAGATATGGTGGTTTGCAAATATTGAACGACAGACCGACAGACAGAAACGGAATCAAAAATTACCAATTTTTGTTCTTCAGAACGACACATAGATTCCGTTACCTTCGGTAAGCTCGGAAGCAAAAATAAAAATAAAAAATATGAAAAGCATATAAAGCAAACATGATAAAAATAGCAAAAAAAAAAAAATATATATAAGATGTTTATCGTTAATAATTGTAGATAGCTTGTTCTCAATGTGACCGAGTTATTTTTTACTTTCTCATATAGAGAAAGTATTGTGATGGCTCGAAAATTTGAGGTTTTGATAGTCCAGTCAAATGGTGCATAAAAAGAGCTCAAAGTGGAAAGTTTTGGTGTAATTGTTGTTTGTGGTTTACTTTATGTTTTTTGGGGTGCTGAACACGAATCTAAAGTTGTCCAACAAAAATTTTACACGCAAATATGAGAAATAATCATAAAACCACTATCTTCTTTTATTTTTTTA
>KZ651461.1:34289-48535 GCA_001010745.2 Gerris buenoi | reverse complement strand
CTTCAGAATGGATATGTCCTTTTCTAAAGTGCTTTTGTGTGCTGAATCCGAATCTGAAGTCAAAATATCTCCCTACGGAAATGCGTACACTTTACCCGGAAAATGCGACTTCAGTAGAATGGTGTTTTGGGGGTTTTCGACCAATGTTTTTCCTCAAAAAATAATAAATATTGGGCGTTTGAATAAAAAAAATCTGCTGACCTTACTTTTTAAGAAAATATAAAATAAGAATTATAGAAATCGATTTTTCCTCGTATTGAGCCTTAGCAGTTTTGTTAATCTTTCAGTAATATATAAAAAATGTTTTGTGACTTTTTTTCTGACACTATTCTTAAGAATTAGAATATATCTGCCCGAGGAAGGGGGAGGGCGTTCAAGAAACAATGGGAGGGGGGGTGCATGTACTAAAATTATCGTTTTTTATACACTATTAACTATACATGCCCCCTCCCCCCTCCTCGGTTACATTTATCGTAATTCTCTAGAATAATGTCAGAAAAGTCACAAAACATTTGTTGTGTGACTGAATATAGAAATACCAAGACTCAATACGAGGAAAAATTAATTTCTTTGTTTCTTATATTTCAATTTTCTTGAAAAAATAAGGTCAGCAGATTTTTTACTTCAGATTCATGTCTTTCATGGTTTGAAGATATTCAAAAACTGTACGTACAGGATAAATTTTGGCTTCAGATACCTCGAAAACATTTTCTTAGAGCCCGAAACTTCGTTAAATTTTGTAGAACACTGTTATTGGAATTAATCACTCAAGGAATCGATTTATGATTTTTAATTATTCTAATAAAATATTAGGGCCTATAAATGCAGTAGGTACAGTATTGCTACTATTACTAAAAGTAGGCTATTTTAAATCTAAAATATGCTTCAAATAATTTTTTTTCAAGACGTCTGCAATTTATTCCCCCAATGCGCCCTTGGATCCTTGCGCCCTGGAGCGACTGCTCCATTCGCTCCCTTAGCGCTACGCCACTGCTGTAAGTCAATATTACTATTCGAGATTTTATCAGTTTGATGCAGTAAACATAATATTTTATCCTCTCTTGATAAAGTACGAAACGTTTGCTAATCGAATATAGTTATTTATGCACTTAGGGAGTAAAGTAAGCCATTATTCCCTAAGCTAAAAAGTTGGTTCTTGAAAAGAAGTCGAAGGAACCATGGCCTCTAAATCCCAAGGCGGAGTCGAGTGAATAACGCTAATTAGCTCTCGTGGCGCAGCCGAGGGAATAACGCTAATTAGCTCTCGAGGCGCAGCCGAGGGAAATAATTATCGCGAGGAGAATAATGGCACTTTACTCACGAGGTACATACAATATTTTATCTCTAGTAGAGAGAAAATACAAATTTTCAACCATTGCACAGATTTTATTTATTATTTTAATGAATAACAATAATTATTTGCACTTTTAATAGCAGATATAACAGATTCAATATTAAAAACAAAAATAAGAATTGGAATCAAACTGAAACAGAAGGTTATTTAGATGCAGGTAATAAAAAATGATAAACAAGATCAAAAAAGCAGTGTCGCCAACCTGATTTCAACAGCTTCATTACATTAGCCATTAATTTTCTATACTATTTGTAAAATAATTAAGTTGGTAATCCTTACTCTTTCGCCCTACTTTTACTTTTTCTCCCTACTTTTGTGTAGGGAAAAAAAATACTTAATTTAATCCTTTTAAACTCTAAACTAATCCAAAATCATAAATTTTTCTTCTTACTGGACATAAAATTATTTTGCTTTTTGATTTAGGTGCATTATGCTTTATCTTATGTTCTTCCATGTTTATTAAAGCGCAGGGATTTCTATGTTGAAAACGAAAATCGTCAGCACTGTGTTATGATATTGTTTTTAGTATTGGTAAGTAGGGAGATGTAAGGTAACTGTTTATATTATGTTCCGAGAGATTACTATTTGAGAAAGGTCAATTGCCATGTTGGAAGTAAAATGTTTTTAGTTAGATTAAACCTGTTTAATTTCTGAGTAAGGGGGGGAGGGGGGCAGAGAGTGTAGGCTAAGTAAAATGTCCAGGGGTTTACAAAGGGAGCCAGACAAACTCTTTCTATTATACAGGCTGTTTATTTTAACTTGTGTTTCTAATTAGAATGGTCGGACCGTGTGTGGGTGTTTGGGCCAAGGATAGGTCTATTGCTTTAGCCTGACTTATAACCCAGCCTCGTGGGTATTTGCAAGGTAGTCTGGTATCCCAGAGCAAAGCCTTTGAATAGAGAGTACCTCTAAGAATCCACCGCCAGAACTAGCATCTAATTGAATTGCAAGTGGTCTTTTTCAGATAATGAAAATACCGTCATTCCCTTCTTTCTTTTCAATCCACTTTGTAGAACTTTGTCGATGCATATACTTTAATCTCTTCACATTATAGTGAAAAAGAACAAGTCTGGTTTTGTTTACAAAGTAACAATAATGACGTTGGGATTATAACAACACTAACCTCACCTACTTCTTTAGAAAATACTCTGGTGTTTGTACAAAGTACTGTAATACCTTTTAAATCTACAAGTACTCCACTTATATGCACTATAAGTGGGGGAGAAAAGTTTTGACGAGTGGACAAAATGTAAGTGGCAGGGTGTTGGTGTAAAGCATTTTAAGGAATATCCGAATTGCAACAAATATATTTGGGACCGGAAAGTACTAACGGGATCTGAATGGGCCAATTCAATTAAACTTAACGTTAATTACGCCCCTTTAAGAGCTGTACCTGGTAATCAGTCAACAGGAGTTGTTGGGACCCTCTGTCGCAAATGTGGCAGAGAGAATGAAACTCCAGCACATGTGCTTGGAAAATGCTCATATAACATGCTTCTTGTGACTAGACGCCACAATAACGTTAAGCGCAAGATCTCGGAAGTCCTCAAGGAGAAAAAGTATATTTGTTACGACGAGGTTTATGCTATTGACTTGGAAGGTTTTTCTAGATTTTCCGATATTATAGCATTCCACCCGAACAACAAGACTGCCCTTATTATCGACCCCACCGTCAGATTTGAAAATAACGACATAGACCAAGCCAACAAAGTACATGAGGAAAAGAAGATCATCTATGAGAAGTGCATCGAGTTTTATAGAGATAGGTTTCGAGCTTCTCATGGTGATAGAGATTATCAAGTTCATGGATTGTGGTTTGGAACAAGAGGGACTATACCAGCTAGCACTAAAAACTTCTTTGACGAGATCGGTACGGACCAGAATTTTTTAAGACTACTGTCAGAAAATATCATTTTAGACTCATTAGGTATCCTTAACCACCATATATATTCTTGATTGTTATGTTTTATTATTATCTTTGTTAATTTTTAGTATTATGATTTAATGAATTTCTTGTTATATCATTATATCATTGACAAACTTATTTTTATTAGTGTAAACTTATTTTTATTGTATTAGTGAATTACCTTAGATTTGACTTTAAACTTAATGATTTATAATTTAGCTTATTATTAATTTAAAATGTTGTCATTAGATTGATAAGTACGCTGTGTGTGAAAGCAAACCTTAATATAAGGCCAGCCTCACTTGTTTATATTTTGTAAATAAAGTGTTTATATATATATGGGAGTACCAGTGATTCCAAAAGGCTTGAAAACTTGGCTTTCTGCAAGTGCAGAACCACATCATCTTGCTGCATTCAATTTTTCAGAAAGATTCATTTCTCATCTTCTCACTCATCACAATGTGAAGAATCAATAATTTTGTTCTTCTAAATGTCACCAAAAATTTTAATAGTATGGATCGAGATTTTATGAAATAATAATCACTAACTGAAGTATCTATCCTTCAAAACAAAAATGTTTCTTGAAGCTCGACACGGATTTCTGTCTTGGAATTTTTGAAAACAAGGACATAACAAATTTTTGTTCTTCAGAACGATCACATAGCTTCCTTTACCTTTTGTAAGTTTTGTAAACATATTTCTAAGTACTTTCTAAGTACATAAGGCGACAATCACCGGTTTCTGTACGATTTAGTTAAAATTGTTAAATTTAATAGTTGCACATTCCCTTTGTACACTTCAAGACCTTTAACTTGATGTATAACATGCCATGGTAACTAAATACTTTTTTTAGTCATCCGCCATATTGGCCGGGCCGCCATCTTGGAAATATTATGTGTAAAAACTCTAAAATGGGTCCAGTTGTCTAAAAGACCCCGTTAGGGTTGTTTCACACTACACGGTTTTTTGCCGTTAGCCGAGATGCACCCGTGTGCCAAATTTTATGTTTCTAGCTATAGTAGTTTAGGAATTGAAACAAGCCAACGGACAGACACCAACGGACAGAGAGACAGACAGAGCCGTTATATAAGGTTTCTTTTTGTACTTTGTACAGTAACCTAAAAGGTGAAAGTTATTTAAACAGGAAAACCAAGAAATTGTTGTGATTCTCTAAATCAGAGGACCAACCAGAGGCTCACGAGGAGCTTAGATCCGTCCCACCACGCAGCAAAAGTTTTTGCCAAATTATTACCTAAGACTGAGAGAACCTGTCAGGTAACCAGATCATGTGTGCTAGCATATTGAGACAACTCTAAAGTTATGATAGCACACAAGCTCTGGTTTATCTGTACAGCTTTACCTTCAGGTATACCGTAACGTATATGACCGGCTTAAGTTCTCCATCATCAAATGTCAATCTAACTATCAAAAGAGATCAACACGATTGAGTTTTTTTGGCCGAAATTCGAAATGGATAGTGCTTATCTCCGGATATTCCCTACTAGTGTGAAGTCTGATGGCTAGTGTTGCCTATATACTTCATACGGCTTACTTTAGACTACTATCAGGGTCCAGCCAGTCCACCAAAACCTTTGAAGNGATTGAGTTTTTTTGGCCGACATTCGAAATGGATAGTGCTTATCTCCGGATATTCCCTACTAGTGTGAAGTCTGATGGCTAGTGTTGCCTATATACTTCATACGGCTTACTTTAGACTACTATCAGGGTCCAGCCAGTCCACCAAAACCTTTGAAGAACCCCTGCTCTAAATTGCACAGCCACGTGTAATTTTTATGCACACATATGCTATTATTACACGGCTTAATTGATTTAAATTCATCAATAAAAAAAAATTAAAATTAATAGTTTTGTTAGTTGTGAATATTCATTAATTCACCACCGCAGAGGCGGGATTAACACATAGATAGTGGAACAAAGACAAAATAATATATATCTTTCATTTGGAACTTTTAAATTACGGGGACATGAATTGTTGTAGCGGGAGCCTTGTCAAACTTAATACAGGAGGACCTCTCATAATAAAACATCCCAAAGGATAGTGGACTTTTAGGTGGAAGAGAACGAGATAGACAGAGTAATTTGATTGAATTCAATTAGCGGGAGAGATGTAGCTGCCCTAGGGAACAGGGCCGGGGGCCTCTCTCTGAATATGAAATGGGGGGTGGCTAGCGTCCGACACGGTTCCAAGGAACCCTCAGACAAATTGTTAAGAGAGAAGCGAACAACCCGCCCTTGTTCGGCATGCTTCCCGTAGATAAGGCAATACCCCGTCCCACTAATCTACCTGATAACCTCTCTACTTTCCAACAAGTCTCTATTTAAATTAAACTCTATCCCTTGACTCGATGAAGTCTATTAGGCCCCTGTTCGTCTAAGGTTCAACCCCCATATCTCTTACTAAACAGAATTTCTCATCCAATCCCATTCAGTCCGATAAAACCCATGAATTTTCCCTAATCCCTTATTTCTTTTTTCCGAGAAAAATCAACTTCTTAACTAAATTAACGGGAATTGATTTTATTTAATTTATTTCTGACAGTGAAAAAAGAGGATTTATTACCTGAGCAAGGGAGAAAATTATTATAAAGGGCGAGGAAACAAATCAGTATTAATCAGGTTAAATTAAAAAACCGAGCTTGTGGTAAAACGTAAAAACCAAATTAGTTCTATAATATTAAGTTTTATTTCGATTTAATATTAATAATACATTTGAGTTCACTATAACAACCTTCTTGACCAAAGATTTCAAACTTGAGTTCGGCCTCTACCTGCTAGGTAAGATTACTTAAGGAACTTCTGCAAAATCACACGGATGGTTCGCTCCAGAGGAGTGGCGAACCGATGTGTAGTCGGTAGTTATTCATCTTCGCCGTTCGTGACCTTCACGCCAGGAGTGAGTGCGTGTTTCATTTGATGTTCATGGCTTCTCAAATTCTTCTTAAGACAGCAACCTTTACTATGAACGACTTGAAGAATCTTCGACTCATGATTGAGACAGAAATAGTTCAAATTAAGAATGGCAGAACAATTCTGGTGTATAAAGATTTTCAAATCCTTGAATTTAATTTATTATTGTACACATGTGTTGTTGATATTTGTTTCTACTTTCTTGATTACAGTCTTGTTTTGGTTGGTTATGTATATTTATATACCTGCTAGCTGACGTAACCATTACCCCCATCCTTTAGGAGGCGTTGCCCAGAGGATGGGGGTGGTTATTTTAAGGGGAGGTGAAGTGGTGAGCTTGGAATGCAACTGTAGATTTGTGTAAATGACAAACCCACACAATCTTTCATATGACAGGCCTATTAAAGTTGAAAAGGACTACAGCTTTGGTCCCATCACTATTTGTCGTTTGGAGATCAGTTATACCTTATGCCTCGTCTACATTTAATGACTTCCACTGGTCCTCACGCTGCTGAATATNTTTATATAAATACTTGAAATGATGTACAAAAGATTAATTAAAATAAAATTTTGTTATGTACTAATTTATAAATATCTTTTAATTGTAAATAAATAACTTATAGATAAAAATATTAAGAAAGGCAAATAAAAAAATATGTATTAAACAAATAAATAAATAAAATTTTAGCCGCGCTCAAGCAAATCGCTTTTGCGGCTAAACTAAGTAATGTTTTAGAAATTAATAAAACAAATTATGTAATTATTGTAATTATTTCACATATGTAAAACTTATTTAAATAAATTTATATTATTTATTATTATTATAAAGAGGTATAATTGCTGCAAATTTTAGCGCAATCTGAACAATTTTCAATATTTTACGAATCTTTGAAACAAATATTTGCTCAGCAAAATGTGTTGCACAAGTAAGTAAAACATCCCTTTATCTTAATAGTTATTTCGTCGAAGTCAATTTCATTCTAAAACAACATAGGGGAGTAACAATCTAGAGAAGTACCAAACAACTCAGGTCTTCATAAGTATAAAAAAAACTTTGGGAACCCCTGCTTTAGGCGTTGCCCAGAGGATGGGGGTGGTTATTTTAAGGGGAGGTGAAGTGGTGAGCTTGGAATGCAACTGTAGATTTGTGTAAATGACAAACCCACACAATCTTTCATATGACAGGCCTATTAAAGTTGAAAAGGACTACAGCTTTGGTCCCATCACTATTTGTCGTTTGGAGATCAGTTATACCTTATGCCTCGTCTACATTTAATGACTTCCACTGGTCCTCACGCTGCTGAATATACTCCCCAAAATACTTCTGTGGCATCAAAGGCTGTGAGTGTCTACATTATCGCTTCTCTTACTTGTCATTCTACCTCGGAAAATGAAGATGCGGCTTTAACAACATCTATCATTTTGTCCTTTACTTTAGGCAGTTTCTATCGATCTTCATTTTTCAATATCGTCGAATTAGTTCCGAAATTATTTAGAGTTTAAGTTTCAAAATGGCGGCAAATAACTAAATGAAATTTAGTAAGAATGTTTATCTTATAAATCGTCAACTGTGATTNAATTTTAGCCGCGCTCAAGCAAATCGCTTTTGCGGCTAAACTAAGTAATGTTTTAGAAATTAATAAAACAAATTATGTAATTATTGTAATTATTTCACATATGTAAAACTTATTTAAATAAATTTATATTATTTATTATTATTATAAAGAGGTATAATTGCTGCAAATTTTAGCGCAATCTGAACAATTTTCAATATTTTACGAATCTTTGAAACAAATATTTGCTCAGCAAAATGTGTTGCACAAGTAAGTAAAACATCCCTTTATCTTAATAGTTATTTCGTCGAAGTCAATTTCATTCTAAAACAACATAGGGGAGTAACAATCTAGAGAAGTACCAAACAACTCAGGTCTTCATAAGTATGGAGTTGGTCAGGTGAGAAATAATTATATCACTTCCTGTAAAAACATTAAATTTATAAGACCTCAAATTTTAAATATAATCACAAACAAAACAGAAATTAAATTATGGTGAAAAAGTCCCCTTATTCTAATATTATCTTAAGAAATACCCTCTCATTCTATTAAATGGTAAGAATGTCTCAAATAAGTTTTAAAAACATCGTAACGTAACAAAGAACAAAAGCAATTATATTAGAGAAGACAAAACAATTTTCTAAATTTTAAGCATGCAGAACTAGATATAAACCTACGGTGATTTATATTACGTTATATAAATCTTTATATGATTTAACTTGAGAACCGTTTCTTAGAAGTAAAGAAACATCATTATAACAATGTTCTTCAAGTTTAAGACAGTTTCTATCTTTGCTGCAAGTAAGTACTCAAGAAAGTAAACTTTTTTACAAAATCATTCCCTTAATCCGATATAAACCTGAATCCTAAATTTGGAATAAATCCACTGTCTCTTAAAAGAGTTTTCCTCAAAATTACAAAACTAGAACTTTTGTCATTAATCACTCATCAAAAGGTTGAAACATAATAGTTCACATTTTTGCCTTTCTCATATAAAGACAAAGTATTATGATGGCGCGAAAACTTGTAATAAGATTTTGATGGATTTACACATTTTCAAGTCCTTTAAGTCCAAAAAAGTGGTTTTTTTTTTGGTTTTTTTGTCTGTCTGTGCAGACGCCTGGAGCCTAAACTACTGGGCTGATTATAACAAAATTTAGCATACATGTAAAGAAAAATCATACTCCGTGGCGACATCGAGAATTGAATTTTAGCTCCATATTTGAGGGCGATACCGCCCAAAAACTCCGCAAAATCGTGAAAAAAAATATTCCTCGAAAATGGTTCCGTAATTTTGATAAAAAAAATCTAAAATGTAGGCCATTTTCTTTTCTTTTGGGTTTTAGTCCCGATCAACTGCCAGATAATTACAGGACGGGGGTTATCCGGCCACTTTACTCATCTACTCGATGAGATCATCAGTGTGAAACATGAATCACCTCTCTGGGATTCGAACTCAGAGCCGGGGTTTAGACCTATTGGTTTCAGAGTCGAGAGCGCTAACCACTCGGTTACGCCGGCCCCCAAAAGGCCATGTAGGCCATTTATAAACAAATCTAAGGATATAAGCTGCTTTTCCGGAAAAATTGTGATTCTGAGAAATTTTCTTACGGAGAGAGGTAGAGGGTTCGATTCCCCGCCGAGAAATGATTTTTTATGATAAATTTTGATAAAATGGTCAATAATAATTAAATGTATCTACGAAAACTAATTATTAATAATAGAAAAACACTGGGCTGTGCAATTATGAGAAAGTTAGTTTGAGTTGTCTCGGATCGATTTTTTAAAATAATTTTCTTGTAAGAATATTATGGCGGATAATAAGCAAACTATGACCCATTTTCTTTTTAACAGTTCTTTTCTTTTTGCTGAAAAAAAAAGGTTTTGAAATAGAGAGGCAATAAAGTCTTCCATTTTGGAAAAAAAAAACTCTTACAAAACAATAATTGTGCATACCATTCTTAATTACTGAAAGAGTAAATACATCAAATGACTTTTGAGTTATGGCAATTATACGCAGACTACTCGTATATAACCTTTTAGAAGTCGTGTTGTTTTTGTTTCTCAAAATAGTTATTTTTTCTCTCTGACTTCATACGTTGCACCGTAAAATCACCGAAAATTTCAGAGGAAGTCTATTTAAATTCCAATGAAAATAAGTTGCTTTTTCCGAAAGAAATCTTTTTACATAATGATGCAGAAAATAAGGGATAATTTAAACAAATAGATGTGTCATTTGTCTGAGTTGCCTCGACCCATGTTGCTTCCATGACTACCCATTGTAACGTCAGTGTTGTCATCATTATGAAGAACCTAATTTCATCATTCTGAAGAACCTAATTTGATCATTCTTAAGAACTAAATTTAATATTTCTGAAGAACTAAATTTTAATATGTATATGTTTTTAGCTCTAAGGTACACAATAAATTTCTATCACGCTAAAAAACGACACGAAAAATGTGACGCATTTAACATATCGTGCCAGGAAGTTAGAATATGACAGGCATTCACTTGTATTCATTGTAGTGCCATATTTAACCGATAAAGGTCTATTCACACACATCAGTCACGTCACAGTTCAGTTACAATTCAGTTGACGTTCCGTCACCGTACCGTCATCGTCTAGTGTCAGTAAAAATCGTGGGTCTATTCACACACATCAGTCACGTCACAGTTCAGTTACAATTCAGTTGACGTTCCGTCACCGTACCGTCATCGTCTAGTGTCAGTAAAAATCGTGGCTCTATTCACACACATCAGTCACGTCACAGTTCAGTTACAATTCAGTTGACGTTCCGTCACCGTACCGTCATCGTCTAGTGTCAGTAAAAATCGTAGCTCTATTCACACACATCAGTCACGTCATAGTTCAGTTAACGTTCCGTTACCGAACGCGTCACCGTCTTCTTCTTATCCGGCGCTACAGCCGAATGTCGGCTTTGGCCTCTAAAACAACCTTCCTCCATTTATCCCTATCAAAGGCTGGCCCTCTCCATCCTCGAATGTCCATCTTGTTCAGATCAGTTTCTATTCCGTCCATCCATCTTAATCTCGGTTGTAGAGTCTCTCTTTACACATCTGTTTGGCTAGTATACTCTCTGGCATTCTGACTAGCTGTCCAAGACACCTTAGTCTCTGCGACTTAATGAAACGCACTATGTCATGAACGTTGATGAGATGTTCCAGCTCGTTGTTTCTTCGTATCCTCCAGGTACCATCGACCTCTCTCACAGGTCCATATATCCTTCCGACGATACGTCTCTCAAAACTTCTTAGTTCCTTCTCATTGGTTGCAGACATTGTCCATGTTTCACATTCATGTGTGACCACAGGTTTTATCAGGGTCCTATAAACTTTCATACTTGTGCTTCTTCCAACAAGTTGGCTCTTAATCATTTTAACATTAGCATAAAAAGCTCTTGTTCCTGTCTGGATTCTTTCTTTTATGCTTTCACTCATAGAGTTGTCACTCATGAGTATGATACAAGAGCTCCGAGGTATTCCGAGGTATTCGCCCTCAATTTTTTTTATCTCCGATAATTATTTCGCGTGGACGCCAGCGGTCTTCTGATTTAGACATGCACAAATACTTCGTCTTACCCTCGTTCACTGAAAGACCAATTGCACGGGCGTACAGTTCAAGCTGACTAAACACCTCTCTTAAATTTATTTGTTGACCTAGAAGCTATAACAACATCATCTGCATAGGCACAAACTTGGAATAGCTTATTATAAATTGTTCCACCGTGATCAATTAACCGTTCTATATTCACACAAATCAGTCACGTCACAGTTCAGATAACGTTCCGTAACTGAATCGTCACCGTCTAGTGTCAGTAAAAATTGTGGCACTATTCACACACTGTATCAATTATATACATGCATACTAACTTTCTTCACTTTATTGGAAAAGCATTGAAATGTCGATATTTGGATTCATAAAACATTGGATCCATAATCCAATGTTTTTCTATGAAATAGAGAAAATTAGTATTTTATTTTGATTTATTTTGTATCTCTTATTTTTCTTTTGATCACAAATAGATTAAGAAAAGAAAAGAGAGTTTATATAACTTTACAATATATATTATATTGCCTTACTAGCTTTGTACTACATATATACATTACCAAGAGAGATTAAACTTTAAAAGGTAAATAACAAAATATGGTTTATGCTGCACATTTTATAAATAGTAGAGTTAAGAAGAAAACGGTTGAAGTTAGTTGGTTCTTGTCTTCAATCGCAGCGCTCTACTTCTTCTCCAGAAATCCGTATAATTAAAATCTTTGATCTCTTTTCTCCATCTCTGAGTTTCTATTGTCCTCTTATTCATAGTATAACAATAACTGGAATATCGGTTAGGGTCCACTCCCTTAGGGTCTGAGCAGAAGATGAGAAAACGACTTTAAAATCCCTCATTCCATTTATTAAAAGCGAGAAATAACATTTTTGCTTCTATTCAATTAGTGAAATGAGTTTACCCCCACTCCTAAAACAATAATTACATTCTTTTCATTCGGTAGCTTGAAAGTTATTTTAATATAAATAAAGGTTTCTATTAATTAAATTATATTGAAAATTTATTATTAATTTCCCGTTATTTTGATAACGAAAATGGACATTTAACAAAGAGCAATTGAATTAGGGTAAAGTTTGACTAGTTTTCCGTAACAATACGGTTTAAAAGTTGAATTTTATTTAAAACATTTTATTTAATTTTCAAATTATGACGTCAATCTTTTTGTAATGATAAAGCAAAGTTAAATAAATGAAATTTTATTATTTAAGGTAACAATAATCATTATTATTTCACTAGTTGTACAAAATTTTTAGTGAGAGTTTAACCGCGGAATTAAAGTTTCTGTGAAATATAGTTTGGTAAATTTATTTAATTAAAATAAATAAAGAACAACATGATATTATAACTTGTATAGTTATAATAGCTCAGAGTATGTCAGTGTTATTATTTTGTGAACCCATGGAAAAAATTAATTATTTTATTACTGATAATAGAATTCAAAATTATAAGTGGGAGTGTTTGTGGTTTAAACCTAGATTATTCTTATGTACTAATGATGACTTTATGAAAGCTGATAACTGCTATGTTAAACAATTATCAATAAACAAACTTTTAATATTTACAATAGTTATGACCACATTAGTGATACAGCATAATCAAATTGATATAACATTCTAATACAAACAATACGCAAATTAGTTTAAGACACATATAGAGATTCAAATGGTTTAGTTGGTTTATGATAGAAATCAATTTGTTGAAGGAATCTAAGATTATTGCAGAATTGAGTTTGAGGATTATTTCGATAAGTGAAACTAAAATTGCACTGTTTCGAACGATATACTGATAAATTTCTCTCTATCTGTTATTTTTCACTTCGAGTTCCACGAAATATCGGTATTAACACTAAACTACAAGTTTTAGTATTTGTGTATTTTTTATTTTAATTAAAGGGTCATTCTCAAATTATTTGGCTTTTTACTGTTCCTTCACAATTTTAGGATGACTGTCTTAAAAAAAAGTTTAATGCACCAATTAGCTGCCAATTAATGCATAGAAACTAATTATTAACTTTAAGGCCACCAAATATTCACGATTTATTACTATATAAAAAAAGAAGACGAAAAATCATGGTAATTTTACAAGAGTGTTACTGTAACTATGCCTACATCCTCAGGTTTAAGTGCGATTTTCAATTGTAACTTTAAATAAATATTCAAAAACTTTGTTCATAATTAGTTCCACACATTCTGAATTTTGAAGTACTGCCAGTAACTAGTATTTCAACTCCAGGAAACATAGAATATACTTTTTATTAAGAATTTTATTTTGTACCCGACCTCTGACAATAGTGTTACAAATAATATAAGAACGTTTTATCTGGGGATATTTAACAATAACATTAGTAAGATTGACACCAGTGCTTCCCTACTCCACGTGCTAATCAAGCCTACAGGGTTGAGTAGTGTTCCATTTACCTCCTTGGGGTAAATTTCGCAGCTCTTCAACAAGGTGGTAAGTATTTTTATTCTCTTACAAGAGTGTTACCTTATTTTTATACCTACAAATAATTATTTATTTAGAATAAAGATGGGGATCACATACTAATTACGTATGTATACTCAGAAACACTAAAATCTCTATAAAATTCTATTAATAAATAAGATATTAAGGAAGTTAAATGGCTATTTTACAAGAGTGTTACTGTACAAGAGTGTTACTCCACTCAAGTAACACTCTTGTAAACGCTGGTGATATATTCTGTATGGCTTTGTTTTGGAGTGCTTGATTTATTTTGTTTGTTTATTACTTTTCCTATCAGGCACTGAGTAGTGCTGAAAAGAAAAGAAAGTTCAGAAAAAAGAAATCTCGACCCTGTCAGAGATCTGGACTACAGGCAAAAACGAAGTCAGACAAGAAGAACAGACAAAAAGTGCCTTTTTATTTTTTATGGACATATGTATTACTATGTCCTTTTCTTTTT
>KZ651461.1:3143-20302 GCA_001010745.2 Gerris buenoi | reverse complement strand
CGAAAACGGCATTTTGCATTGCTCGTGTGGTTTTACTACCCTCGCTATCGCTCGGGTGTAAACTCCACACTCGCATGCAAAATGCTACTTTCCACACTCGACGCATAATGTACTATTCCAAATTTGGCAAAAATTTAATTTCTTGATTTTGCATCTAGGTATGAGTTTTCTGAAAATTCGTAAAATTCCATCGCAATCAACTCCACGCTTCTACAAGAGATGATATGTTGTTACATAAATGTTATTTTGGTTTTTACAATCTCAAACTTGTCTTGAATTTTTCAACGAATTAAAGTATCAATTTAACAAAATTGAATGTGCGCAAAAATATAAGGGCATATCTATGGGCTGTTTTTAATAAGCCATTATAATTTCCTAAATATTGGATGAATACTTTAAAATATATGTGTTGATATTGATAAGATCGAATTTAAATTAATATGTGACCAACATTGAGCTAATTCTGACCTACCATCTAAATTTTATTAAAATCGGCGAGTAGTTTTTACGATATGTTCGTTCGAAAAAAAATTGTGAACGCACTGAAATATCTGTCTGGAACCAAAAATGTTCTCTGATGTAAAACGAATTTCTGGCTTGGCATTTTTGAAATCGGAGACATAAAAAATGTTCGTAAACAAAAGATAAAAGTTGCCTGGAAGAATTGCTTGCTGCCAAGAAATGATCCAAACAAAATATTTTTGGTAATGTAATGGAAAATAACCATATTCCTGGCAAGGAAAATTAGAAATAAATAAAGAGCAAACGGCGACATATAAAAACGCTGCGTATATTACGTTACAATTTTTTTTAGCAATGATGGAGTAAAATAAAAGAGATAGGATTGCTAACAATTAAAAGTTGATTTAAAAATAATACTGTTTCCTCCAAAATTGTTATACCCGAAAAAAAATTAATTACAATACTTTTACTACATTCATTTGTATACTGCGATGGAAGTATGAATAGATATACAATTGGAAATTATTGTAAAGGCACGGCCAATTTGATTTGACATTTTTAAAAAAGAAAAACATGTATTTCCTGTATTCAAAATATTTTCTCTGGAAACTGTTCAGAAGTAAATTTAATTAGACAATTTTTTTAATAAATTTGGTAGGCATATTCAAAAAGTTTATCCGTCAAGGTTAAACTTCGTTGTTTGCTCGAAATTGGAGGCACCCTTTTAAAAACATGCTATAAAGAACAGGTAAACAAAACACCTAACCAATTATATTTTTCAAATAATTAACAATTTTCATGTGATACCAGGCGCGATAATTCTTGTGACTGCCGAAAGAGTACTCTGTTGCGGTCGTACCCTCAACTATTTCATCAGATGAGATAGTGATCGCCGAGGCATTATGTATCACTGTTTAAATAAGCCTTAACCGAATCTGGGCTCGGCCAAAGAGGTCGCAACCGCACCCCCGATTGTCCCACAACACCACCGAAGATTTACAAATGCAATTGGTTGTGTAGGTTTGGGAGATCGATGTCGATGTATCGAAAATATCGATGTTTAAGTTTTGATTTATCGGATCAAAACATCGATATTTAAGTTTGGATGTATACAAAAAAAAAAAAAAAATCTATATTTAAGATTCGATGTATCGGCAAAATTGACGTTGTCCAAAGTCCTAAAGGCGCGTCCACACTATGCCGATTGGCATTATTCGCCTTGTGAGGATCGGCAAAGCCGAATTAGTGTGGACGTGCCGGTCGGCTTTGCGAACACGCCGAAAGCCGAACCGAATCGTGCCGAATCCAACCCGAATTGGCTCGGTCCTGATCAAAGAAAGCCGAACCGAACCGAACCCAAGTTCGTAGTGTGGACGATCGGCTTCAGTCGTGAAATCGGAGATTTGTTTTTGCTCCTCGAGTCGAGAAGTAGATGTCAATGTATCGAAATTTTCAATGTTTAGTTATCGACGTCAAACCCTAGTTGGTTCTTAAGACTGTTTTCGGTTACTTCTCGGTCGACCTAGTTAGTGATTTTGAACTTACCGTGAACAAATCAGTTTCCATGCAGTAAATATCCATAGTTCCCGAGGTAATAGCACTCAATGATACATAAAAATCGGAAGAGTGACAACTAAAAATGTGTCGAAATGTACTTAATTGTACTGAGAAATCTGTACAACGAGTGTTTTATTACAAAAAGAGGATCAGATATCAGATAAGTTATTTGCTATATTACTTTTCGTTTATCATTAAAGGTAGAATGTTGGAAGGTTGTGGGCCTGAAAGGAGATGATGCGGTGTATCCAAGTGACAGGTCATTAGAATGAACAGGCGAGAAGTTGCCACCTGACAGGCCAGGAATATAGTTGCGGTTGCTCCAGGCAACATCAGAGCGGAACAACCTCAACTATATTACTCTGCTTAATCAGCACAGAGGCCGACTCTGATTGGTGAATCGTGTCTCGATTATGCGGAAAAGGGACCGATTTAAATGTGATTTTGATGTTGCATTATACCGGTGAGAGAAATCTCATTTAAATGAACAACTATGCCTGGGGATTATTAACCGCGTGATACAACATTTCTACACGTTTCTCCGGTGACAAACATTTTAGTAGCAATGTAAAGTTAGTCGAAGAACAATTGAAAACATAATGTTTATCAAACAGTTATCATATTCATTCGTAAATACAATGTTATAACATAGATTTAAATATTAATGCAAATTATGTTAATAGATAGCATAGCTCATCAACTGTTTCCACATCTTAAGTAAAATATAATTTTGGTAATACTAAGAATGCTTTCATTTGTAAGTACATATATATACTACTAGCTGGTTACCCGTGCTTCGCTACGGAGTATTTTTATATTTGATAAGTTTATAAACTACCGCAGGAAAGCATACAAATTATTTTACTATGCGAGAATATCTAGATTCTATCCCTCCTACTTATATCCACCTCCTCTTTGATAAGATAATTTGCAAATATCCTAAATTTACTCCCCTCCTAAATGAAAATATGACAAAACTGTACATAACAACAATTACTGTACTCTTAAAGAGCATTTCAACGATATGCATCATGAAGATGAAGGGTATTCATTACTTGTACCCCGTACCCCTGTGTACCAAAATTTTAATTTCGTAATCTCATGTAGGCAGTGACCTTCACCTTGTTTTGAAGAAAAAGTGTGTAAATATTCATCAAATTAGGATAAAAGACATACCCTCATACGGATACTCTTCTTTTTATATAAGATATAGCTATATTTTTCAATTTTACCCCCCTCCTAAGTGAAAATATGATAAAACTGTACATAACAACAATTACTGTCCTCTTAAAGAGCTTTTCAACGATATGCATCATGAAGGGTATTCATTACTTTGACATTTGTACCCCGTACCCCTGTGTACAAAAATTAAATTTCGAAAATTCATGTTGACAGTTTTTTCCCCTTGCTTTGTAGGCCAATTGTGCAAATTTTCATCAAGATCTGACTACAACTGTAGATTTTTATAAAGAACATACATTCGTTAACTTTTATATATATATGGCCGCCATCTTGAATCAAAATGCCCGATTGGTAAACTATTTATCAAAAGTTACTAATTTCATAAAAGGAAGCCAACTTCTAAATTTCAAGGTTCTAGTACAATTGGTTCCGGAGATATCGTCTTGTCGAATTTTGTATATAAATGGCCGCCATCTTGAATCAAGATGGCGGATTTTTAAAATATTTCTTAGCGAGCACCTAGGAGGTAAGAGGAACACACCTACAAAATTTCATGGTCGTAGGTCCAGTGGTTTCAGAGATATCGTGATGTGTCAGTCAGTTAGTCAGTGAGTGGTATTTGGATTTTATATATATAGATGTAATAATTAAATCATTGTGTCTTTCACGATCTAAATATCAATCAAATCAATAGGTTTCATTTGCAAGATTTATTATATTTATTGTCTTGTTAGTTCTTTCTAACTATTCGCCATTAACTGATCAAGTTGCCAAAGAGAATTTCACATTTACGATTCTCAAAAATGTTCGAGGAAAAAGATATTATGTAGTCTTTTAAGTCAATAAAAAGTAAAATATGGCAAGAGTTATTTAAAATTTGTGACAGAAGATGAGGGTGCCACTAAAAAGCATCTGGAAGACGAAATTTATTTAAAACATATCCAAGTTAATATGCCGTGCCACTATATATTATAACAGTTGAAAACAAAGTAAATTAATAAATTGATCAATATAGTGGTGCAGTAAATTTGTTCGACAAAAATTCGAGGCAAATTCTTTTTATTTTGCATACATCGCTTGGGGCTTAACTCCAACTTTGCCGTACCATTTCGAAGGTGGATGGGGGGCTTGAAAGTGATAAGTGGTAGAAATAAAATGTGTAGACAAATAATTGCAGGGGGATGTTCTTTACAATTGATATTATTGAGTACTGAGTACTTCAAAAAGAAGGTAGGTGGCGCGTTAAGTGATAAACCCTTCATGACGCATGTCGCTGGAAAGCTCTTTAACTGTATTGTAATTGTTATTGTGAACTTTTTTGTTCATAAGAGTGAAAAGATCATGAGTGAGAGATTTTACATAAGGGAGAGAGATGAATGTAGGTATTTGGTTAAACCAACCCCATTGATTCGGATAGTGGAGGCTTCCTTAACATCCTCGACGAAGTTGGAGGCAAAAACACAAACGAACCTTTTGGAAGGGGGATGGTAAAAGAATATTCGTCCATTAGTTAAAATGAGCAAGTCCATAGAAGCAATTTTGGAAGGAAACGGATTTTGAACTCGGTTCGATTTGCATTACTGCTGAAATTAAAAGCAAACATAATTTATAACTAGTAAAAATCAAACAAATATTCATACCCATGAAGTAACATCTCTCCGTTGTTCTTGAGCCAGTAGTTGATAGTGTTAGGAAAGGCTTCGACGTAACACTCTAGCTGAACGTCTGTACCCAGTGGAGCTCCGAGTAACTGATTCGGCACTCTGATCAGTCTTGTCGAATTTTGTATATAAATGGCCGCCATCTTGAATCAAGATGGCGGATTTTTAAAATATTTCTTAGCGAGCACCTAGGAGGTAAGAGGGACACACCTACAAAATTTCATGGTCATAGGTCCAGTGGTTTCAGAGATATCGTGATGTGTCAGTCAGTTAGTCAGTGAGTGGTATTTGGATTTTATATATATAGATGTAATAATTAAATCATTGTGTCTTTCACGATCTAAATATCAATCAAATCAATAGGTTTCATTTGCAAGATTTATTATATTTATTGTCTTGTTAGTTCTTTCTAACTATTCGCCATTAACTGATCAAGTTGCCAAAGAGAATTTCACATTTACGATTCTCAAAAATGTTCGAGGAAAAAGATATTATGTAGTCTTTTAAGTCAATAAAAAGTAAAATATGGCAAGAGTTATTTAAAATTTGTGACAGAAGATGAGGGTGCCACTAAAAAGCATCTGGAAGACGAAATTTATTTAAAACATATCCAAGTTAATATGCCGTGCCACTATATATTATAACAGTTGAAAACAAAGTAAATTAATAAATTGATCAATATAGTGGTGCAGTAAATTTGTTCGACAAAAATTCGAGGCAAATTCTTTTTATTTTGCATACATCGCTTGGGGCTTAACTCCAACTTTGCCGTACCATTTCGAAGGTGGATGGGGGGCTTGAAAGTGATAAGTGGTAGAAATAAAATGTGTAGACAAATAATTGCAGGGGGATGTTCTTTACAATTGATATTATTGAGTACTGAGTACTTCAAAAAGAAGGTAGGTGGCGCGTTAAGTGATAAACCCTTCATGACGCATGTCGCTGGAAAGCTCTTTAACTGTATTGTAATTGTTATTGTGAACTTTTTTGTTCATAAGAGTGAAAAGATCATGAGTGAGAGATTTTACATAAGGGAGAGAGATGAATGTAGGTATTTGGTTAAACCAACCCCATTGATTCGGATAGTGGAGGCTTCCTTAACATCCTCGACGAAGTTGGAGGCAAAAACACAAACGAACCTTTTGGAAGGGGGATGGTAAAAGAATATTCGTCCATTAGTTAAAATGAGCAAGTCCATAGAAGCAATTTTGGAAGGAAACGGATTTTGAACTCGGTTCGATTTGCATTACTGCTGAAATTAAAAGCAAACATAATTTATAACTAGTAAAAATCAAACAAATATTCATACCCATGAAGTAACATCTCTCCGTTGTTCTTGAGCCAGTAGTTGATAGTGTTAGGAAAGGCTTCGACGTAACACTCTAGCTGAACGTCTGTACCCAGTGGAGCTCCGAGTAACTGATTCGGCACTCTGATCACTGGACTAACTGCAATATAAAACAATAAATTAATAAATATATAAATTTACAAAAAAAAAAAATAATAATAATAAAATAAAATTGAATATGTAGTGGAGTTCAACTTAGTTGTTAATTACTATGTACAAGAACATACATGAATATACAGTCAGAGCAATTCTGATTGCAACTAGTACAGGGTGGCACAAAAGTATGGAAACTCCTGAATAACTCGTCAGAAATGCATTTTTTTTTAAAAAAAAAAGTTAAATACAAAAGTTTTAGGATTTTTCCTTAGCTATTCAATGGTGACCTTGGATTTGACCTTAACCTTGCCCTTTAGGGTCATTTGAAGGTCAAATTTGTTATTTTAAATGGGAACTCCCATTTTTTATTGCAGATTTGAAAAGAGCAGGACATTTTACGTAAAATATGACCTTGACCATGTCCTTGAGCATGCTTTTTAAGGTCATTCCAAGGTCAAAATTGTTTTTCCAATGGTAAATCCTAATTTGTATTTCGGATTGCGAAATAACCAAATTTTTCCCTTCAACAGTGGCCTTGACTATAGCCTACACAATGCCCCTGACCATGACCTTCAAAGTCATTTCAACCCTTCCTTTTCAACTTCATTCACATTCAAACTTGCATTTCTGACGAGTTATTCAGGGGTTTCCATACTTTTGTGCCACCCTGTATACTTATAGTCCAGGAGATAGCGTGCAAAAAAGTTTTGATTAACATCAAGCTAGAATTTTGTGTACAAGTAAATTTTTTGATGCCTTTGAAGAATATGTAATCGGCTAAGGAAAATAGCTTGGCAATTATGGTGGACAATTTGATCTTCATGATCCATACTAACTAATTTCATTTAGTTAGGAGACCGAAAATCAAGTTGATGTTGGTTGACCACTTTGATGTGGAGTAGGTAATATTTGAATAACTAACATACGAAATGAAAAACTAACATCAACTTGATTTTCGGTCTACTAACTAATTTTGTTCTCAAGATCATGAAAATCACATTATCTACCATAATTGGTGGGACATGGCTGCTTTCCACCAGTTAATTTATTTCAAATGTCGATTGCCAAGCTATGCCGACAAACTTAGCCGGCTAAATATTCTTAAAAGGCACCATATACAAAAATTTTATACACAAAATTCTAGCTATATGTTAGTCTGACACTTCATTGTGAGCCATTTCATGGACTATAATGTAAACAACACAACAAAAGGAAAGAAAGATATGCCATATCTAAAATCAACAGTTTCAAATATATATCTGGATTAATAAAATATAACCTCAAATATCCCAAGTAGATATTTGGTTAAACCAACCCCATTGATTCGGATAGTGGAGGCTTCCTTAACATCCTCGACGAAGTTGGAGGCAAAAACACTAACGAACCTTTTGGGAGGGGGATGGTAAAAGAATATTCGTCCATTAGTTAAAATGAGCAAGTCCATAGAAGCAATTTTGGAAGGAAACGGATTTTGAACTCGGTTCGATTTGCATTACTGCTGAAATTAAAAGCAAACATAATTTATAACTAGTAAAAATCAAACAAATATTCATACCCATGAAGTAACATCTCTCCGTTGTTCTTGAGCCAGTAGTTGATAGTGTTAGGAAAGGCTTCGACGTAACACTCTAGCTGAACGTCTGTACCCAGTGGAGCTCCGAGTAACTGATTCGGCACTCTGATCACTGGACTAACTGCAATATAAAACAATAAATTAATAAATATATAAATTTACAAAAAAAAAAAATAATAATAATAAAATAAAATTGAATAAAAAAAATAACCATACAATTTAAAAAGAAGNGTTAACCCTGCTTTTTTTAACTTCACATTATATTTCAACTCGAAATCATCCAGATAGCTGACATGTGTAAGCGAAAATCTTTTAGCATAAAGGTGGCGCTTTCGATTTTTTTTTTTGGGCGATTACACTTCAAGCAATAAAAGTAAATGTCTTGCAGGCATACGAAACTCTCAAGCATTAGAAGGCAATACAACAATCTATTTAATAATAAAATCTATTTAATAATCTAATCAATTTTTCGAGGCAGGTTTCATCTAGACAAAAAGAAACACAATCTTTTTATCAGAGGTGTTGAAATGCTTGGGGGATGTGACTTGGGTTAATGATTGGTGCAGTAAATTATAACGCTGGTGGTGTAAATGATCTATTCGTTGCAGTATGTAGCCGCTACTATTCGTTGGGCAAGTAGTTTCCATGTCTTTAGGAGGAATAAGTGTGATTAATACACCCAGGGCTGGGTAAGCGGTCGACGCGGAAAACAACAGTCTATGCTAAGCCAAAATATATTGTACGTCATTATATATAATGTCATTAAAAAATAATAATAATAAAAATAAACACTAATATAATATAATAGTAATATAGTGTAAAAAAAAGTCTTCTATACTGTATATTTATCAGAATTATTCAATAATCTGAGGTATGATTCAGATTTATGTATAAAGTACAGCAATTTTTCAAAACGAATATACTATATGAGTATATTTTCAATAATTGGGCCATTAAACCTTTAACGCTTGATAAATTTAAAATTTGTCATAGTTACTCGACTATAAGTACCGTATTTTTGAATTTTTTGGCATACAATTACTTTTACATTTTCTTACTAATAGCAAACAATTTTTCTTTCATACATTATCAAAATCTAATAAATATATCAACATTACTTCTACTTGTCCGATTTTATAAAATATTTCGTTTTAAGCTTCTAAAGTTTATATATTTTTATTATTAATTCAAATCAAGATGTTTTCAAGAAATAGAAGGGCATTGACAAAATGAACGTGGTAAAACAAAATGAACGTGGTAATACAAGATGAACGTGGTACATTGGTAAAATGAACGTGCGTACCAAATTTCAATTAAATCGGTCATCTTTTACTCATGTTCCCGTCATTGGTCGATTTTGAGACGCTGGTTTTTTTTCGAATTCACTCCAGGGCTCGGAACTTCGCTCCAAAAATATTTTCTATTTTAGTTTGACAATCCAAGTCTAATGGATGTGTGTAAAACTGATTTAAAGAAAAAAAAAATACATGTGGTGTCGCGGGACACCCGGTAGGAACGAAGTTACTTACATTTTTCATTAAATATAAATTATATTATAATCACACTGCTAAAGACGTATACATTGCTAACTACTACTTACTTTCAATAGTTATAAAACCAAGTGACATAATTTGACATATAACAAAAATAAACATAACATTAACAGGGTTCCATAATAACATTTTTCCCGTCTTTTTGAAGCATACGTTTACGCGAGCGTTGCGTGTGAACGCTCGGGCGGATAACGTTTTCCAACGAACTCAGCCTGGGCATAGCTAAAATGAACATGTGTACCAAATTTCAACTAACTCGGTGATCTTTTACTCAAGTTATCGTCATCGGTAGATTTCGTGACGGATTTAGCGTGACGGTGATTTCATGACGGTTATTTTGTGACGGTGATTTTAGTCGTTTTTTTTCGGATTTACTCCCGGGCTCCAGAACGTGCCATAAAGAACTTCGTTCCAAAAGTTATATGTAGCTGCTAACGCCATAATGAAAAAAAATATCTAAAATAGTTTAGATCGAATTTAGTGAATCACCAGCAGAAGAAAAATATTTTGTCAATTAATGTGGCACATAATTTCCTAACGTCCTGCTTCCTCTCTAATAGGATTTTCCACTTTTAATACCAGCTATTGTCAAATTTACTCTACTTTAAGTTAGGACCATAACAACAAATACTTTATTACTTGTGGAATAACTCAAAAAGACTCTTCACGAAAAGAGATTTAAGAGGAGGGGGAAGTTGTGTTATTGCTTTGATGACCTCCAGACGCTACAATATCTAACACTTTTATTACCTGTTTAAGAGCTTTTAGATTTGCTTACTTTATAAGAGTGTCAAGTTGATAATTATAATCAGAAATTTATATGTTCAATTCTCAGTTGGGTGACTTAGTTTTTTATCTTTTTACTTGAAAAACCTTTTTCACATTTCGTTCCACCTGAATTCACTTAATGTCCCTAAAGAGGTTTTAACTTCAAAAACCGAGGGGGAAAAATATGATTTCTTGTCTTTGGTTAACCCTGCTTTTTTTAACTTCACATTATATTTCAACTCGAAATCATCCAGATAGCTGACATGTGTAAGCGAAAATCTTTTAGCATAAAGGTGGCGCTTTCGATTTTTTTTTTTGGGCGATTACACTTCAAGCAATAAAAGTAAATGTCTTGCAGGCATACGAAACTCTTAAGCATTAGAAGGCAATACAACAATCTATTTAATAATAAAATCTATTTAATAATCTAATCAATTTTTCGAGGCAGGTTTCATCTAGACAAAAAGAAACACAATCTTTTTATCAGAAGTGTTGAAATGCTTGGGGGATGTGACTTGGGTTAATGATTGGTGCAGTAAATTATAACGCTGGTGGTGTAAATGATCTATTCGTTGCAGTATGTAGCCGCTACTATTCGTTGGGCAAGTAGTTTCCATGTCTTTAGGAGGAATAAGTGTGATTAATACACCCAGGGCTGGGTAAGCGGTCGACGCGGAAAACAACAGTCTATGCTAAGCCAAAATATATTGTACAGGATGATGCGTTTTAGGTTTCTGTACAATGTAAAAAAAGAAACCTTATATAACGGCTCTGTCTGTCTGTCCGTTGGCTTGTTTCAATTCATAAACTACTATAGCTAGAAACATGAAATTTAGCACACAGGTACATCTCGGCATTTTAGACAACTGGACAAATTTTGGAGTTTTTACACTTAATATTTCCAAGATGACGGCCCGGCCAATATGGCGGGCGACTAAAAAAAGTTTTTAGTTACCATGGCATGTTATACATCAATTTAAAGGTCTTGAAGTGTAGAAAAGGAATAATATGCAACTATTACATTTAATAATTTTAACTTAATCCTACAGAAACCGGTGATTATCGCCTCACCTACTTACGTGAAGCGCGCCTTACTTGTTTAGTGTAAGAAAGGACAACACATACAAGATTATAGTGTCATTGGCTAGTCCAAATGTAAGAATTCAGTTGTGAACGAATTGTTTCAATAATCACCAACGTCGACGACATCGTTTGCATTCGGAATAATACGTCAAGCATTCAGCTCACAAAATTGGTTTCTAAAATATCTTTTATTCACATATGTACTGTATCATAAACATGATTTGAATTGTTTTTTTTTTTACTCTAATTTATTGTTTTAAGTCTGAAAAAATGGTCGATGATTTCGAGAAATAAATAGTATAGAAAAAGGAACTAAGGATATCTAAAGGTGTAATTTTCATTCATTATTTACTTCAGTTTCCGACCAAATCATTGGTATGGTAATGTTTAAGGTCAAAGGTGAGGTAATTTAGGTAAATTATAGAAAGAAAAGAAAAGAAATTAAGGCCACTTTTATTAAAGTATTTTTTTTTATTTATTAAAGTAATTTACACGAGGGTTTTAACATAGCAGGTATGCATTCTTCTTAAGAATTAGTTACAAATACCTACTGCACATTTATATATATAAAGACTTATTAGTATATAAAAACGTCTAATATAGAATTTAAAGCTCTAAATTAGACGCTTTTTTTCTCTATCCAGAGAAGAATTAGTAAATTTGTTGGTGTAATTGCTTACAAATAGTCTAAAAAGGTATGACTGTCCTCCAGTCATCCTTAACTAAGCTCTTATTCCTCAATCCGATACCTTGGTTCTTATCCTCCATTGGTCTTATCTCACTTGGCTGCAGCCCACGAAAACAAAACGATCTGACATAACAAGACGATACAAGTTACTCCTTCGTCTTCTGGACCGTAGGCCCAAGCTTTCTCTTAATAACAAGCCTAAAATTTATAATGTAGTCTTAAAACCAGCTTGGACCCACGGCTTGGAAGTGTGGGGTAGCACCAAACCTTCCAACTCACGTCGTCTCCAAATCATTCAGTCCAAGATCCTGAGAAAAATCACTGATGCTCTCTATTCCATGTCTCCAACCTCACTCTCCACAATGATCTCAACGATCCTGTAATCCTCGCACCAAAAAGGAGTAGTCACTAGACTACTTCCTTTTACCATGTCGAACCAACCAAACAAACTTTAATAAACTGTAAGCATGCTCATAATTGTAGTTGTTAAACGATAACGAGAGACATAGAAAAAAAAGTGGTAACAATGATGTGTAGCACACATTTGAAGAAGCTGTTATGAAGACCAAACTAGTAGATAGAGTATAATAATAAAATACTAGGGGGCTCTGCCCCTTAACCGCTTCCCTCGTTCAATTTGTCAATTTGACTTTTTTTTTAATACGACACATTTGATTTACAAAACTTTCTTAATAATATAGATAGATTTTTTTGATTGATTCAGGAATTTAAGAAAAGCTTGCGATTGGGCATTATCACAATGGGGTTGAAATAACGCCAAGAATTAGAATTATGAGAACTTAAAAGATTTTATTTATACCACACATTAGACCATAGAAGGATTTTCTTTATGAAACCAAAAATATCGATAGAGGTACAGAACTTCTACATAAAACAAATGTTTTTTCATAATAAGATAACGTATATGCATAACCTACAAAACAATAAAAAGTACTTGGATGCAAGTTCTTCCCTGTGATTTTCCTACGTTTTTATTTGCTTGCTTTCTTGTTTGTTTGTTTGTCCAGTACAAATCTTGCAATCGATTTTTAACTAACTTCCCGAGTAGCTAGACATTTGAAACTTTTAGAATAGCTTAAAACATGATGACAATGCATTATTTTAACACTTTTAGCTATCTTTCAGCAGAATTTAATTCGTTTTCAGCAAATTTTGCTGTATGGAAAGTTAGTTCGGAAAAAATCCGCAAGTTATTTTATTTGTTTTGTCATGACTCATATTTACGATCTTCATTTTGACGTGTTTCAATTTTATTATTTATGACAAAAAGTTTAAAAACGTAGTATAAGTATAAAAAGTTCTTTTTATCTTGTAATTATTTATTAGACAAATTATCTCGTTATAAATAGTATAAATAATACGAGGATATCACAGAAGGAGGAAATCGAAATTTGTTGCACTGTTATCTCCCTAAAAGGCTTTAGTCACATGCTGCATGTATTTATCTTTCATTATAAAATGATTTATTTGTCTTCCAGTTTAACTCTGTAATCTGATAACTTCTATTTTCCATTTAAAATTGGTGTGTGTACCTTTCCCTATACTTTAAAATAGTAATTCTTTAGATTATTACTCCCCTAAGTTTTTTAAGGATATAAATGACTGCCTAAATAACTATTATGACAAAGGGATGAGTCCAATGTACTTTGAGACAAAGAAATATCACACTTTAGTTTTCATAAGGGGAGTAACAGTCTAAAGAAGAACATTGCTTACACCTTCTTTAGATGTTACTCTCCTCTGTTGTTTTTATAAAAGGAGTAACCATCTAAAGAAGTGACTTTAATATTTCCCTAATTTCATCATATTTTCCGTTTAGTTACCGAAACCCCCTATATGAACAGGAATATTCAAACATGACAGTAATCCGCTTTACCTTGTTATGTTGCATATATATTTTTTGGGAGGGGGTGAAGCAATCTAGGAGTTGTGTTCCGATACCAAGTAGTTGGTTTGCAGAGTTCCGTTCTCTCGTTCCCCCCTCAGACCGATTCTATTGATTATTTCTCAAGAAATCTCCCCTCGGGTAGCTCCCAGACACCCAACTGACACTGACATTCCGATATTAAATCTCCTCTCTCAGACTCTCTACAGATTTTTTTTTTCTATTACTTTTTCCGTTCTTTTCTTCTTGCCCCAGACCGGGAACCTAGTGTCAAATCAAGGGAAAAAAATTCTAGAAGGAGAAAAAAAAATTAAAGGAATTTGTAACAAAGAATAAATACTTTAAAAAAATCAAATATTGTTTTTTCTCTTAATACAGTTAATAAAATATAAAAAAATGTTTTAATGAGAAGTCAAATTGTCAATAAACTCGATACTTTTTATCCAATAAACTGGGTTCTCTTCTTTCTAAAAATTTACGCTCTTATATGTTTCTTTTTTTTTTTTAGCCCAATGGTATAGTATATGCAATAGGTTTGTTCCAACCACACTTCAAACTGTACGACGCATGTGCATTAGCGAAAAACGATCAAGTGTGGTTCGATGCGCATGCGTCGGACAGTTCCAAACCAGTTTGATGTGTGGTTGGAACAAACCTTATATTTCTAAAGTATATTATATAGCTTCCAAGTCCAAGCTTACCAAAGGTAACGGAAGCTTAGTGATCGTTCTGAAGAAAAAACATTTTTTCCGTGGTAGGCTGTGAAATAGTAACTTTAGAGCCTAAAAAACAAAGCTAAAATCAATTTTTTCATTACGTGGACTTAAAAAAACTTTTTTCCGTGGTAGGCTGTGAAATAGTAACTTTAGAGCCTAAAAAACAAAGCTAAAATCAATTTTTTCATTACGTGGACTTAAAAAATCTTTTCTTTACTCCGAGCAGTTATCAAAACTTCCACATTAGCGCTGCTTTCTTAGTGAAAAGACGATTGAATTCCGCTAGATGGCAGTGCGTTTTATTTATCTTTTCTTATAATATAACCTCTTTTTAAGGTTTCTTTTTTTAAATCTTAATTTTGAACTAATATTTGTTATTATTATTGATTATGGATTAATATTTAATGTTTTTTCATTGTCTGCTACCTCGGAAAAAATAGCATATGCTACACGACTGTGAAGTGTTTTTTCTTTACCTTGGCAATATTTCCTGTCTCGCTTCGCTCGACAGTAAATGTAATTGCCGCGGTAAAGAAAAAACTCACTTCACAGCCTAGTAACATAATATACTATTATCTCCAGTAGGGTAAAAAAGTTATAATTTTGAATTAGTTTAGAGGGACTAAAGCAGGTCTTTTCATCCCTGAATCAAAAAGTAGGGAGAAAAAGTAAAAAGTAGGGCGAAAAATGAAGTTGGTTTCCTCGGCTTCGCCTCAGGAACCAACTTCATCGCTCAGGGTGCAATCACTTACTTTCCTCCCTAGGTGCGTAAATAACTATTCTTTTTGGCTAGGAAAATTAAAAAATGAAGAAACAATTCTTTCAAATAGTCTAACTACATGGATCAACTGCTTAAAAATTAAAAAAAAAATAACCATACTCATAGATATTTATTCTGTGTTAAATTAAATATGATAAGTGAAAAAAATAATAAAAATTTCACACTCCATTCTGTAACTTGAAGTTGTGGCTTTTTTTTTTTTTTTAACGATGTGATTAAATAAACAGACCGCAATAAAAACGGGGGAAGAGGAAGTCCTGGAAAAAAACCACAAGCCATTCCAAGTTGCAACACACAAAGCCGCTTTGTTGTTGATAATGAAATTACTGTTCCGGCGTTAAGCTTTCTGGCAGAGCTCGGAACGACTCTTAATGCTTGTAGAAGAGAAGTGTTTCCGACCAACCCAAGCCGGCGGAATTTCGCAGCCAAGTTTTCGTTCAAAGTCTCTTCCCAGTTCTGGGGAGGGACAAATCGCATTAGGGAAGTTCTCAAGTCGAGTTATCAAAACCACCTGTTTGTCTTCGTACTCCATACCCTATTATCTATTTAGACTACCTGTTCATTTGCTTTATAAACGTTATAACCAAGTTATAATTACAATTGGAGAACTTGTATAACTTCACATTTCCGTAAGAGATTTGTGTAATGAAGAACAATCACTTGTGAGTGCCAGATAACTTTATCTTAGATCTATTTAGTAGAGATCTGCAAATAATTAATGATATTAGAAACTATAGTAACAAGTAAAGCACCTGATAAGAGAATTTTAAGATGTTCTGCATTGTGACACCTAATTCTCTGGGAAATTCGAAGCACTGATATTCGTCTAAGTTTTCATTACATTGAAGAAAAGATGTAAATAATTTATTTTAAGTTAGTTTCAATGACATTTGAGTTTGAGTTTATTGTTTCAAACTATTTAAGTTAAGGAAAAATATTTGAGCTTTAAATTTAATTAAAACTTAAAAACTTTAAGACATCGACGAATCCTTCAAATCTGCGCCATCACAATACTTACAACGAAGAACAATTGTGGCATCTAACTTTAAACAAGAATTTATAGGATTTAGATATTATTTCGAGCTTCAGACTTTGTATCTAAATTATTTTCTACGTTTCCACGAGTTTTCAAAACCGTTGTTTTTGTTTCGGTTTCAAAACGGTTTTCAAAACTGTTTCGGTTTCAAACCGATGAGGAGTTCCCGAAAACAGTTTCTACAACAATTTTCAAAACTATAAACTCCCAGACTAGTTCCAGTTAAGTCAGCTTATCACATCTCTGCTCCTCACACTAACTAACAACTGCGTGTGTCTGAATTCTGTTTTCATTTCTATTCCCGTTTCCGCATGTTATTTTGCATCCGAGCTTACCGCAGGTAACGAAAGCTATGTGATCGTTTTCGAAGAACGTAAATATTTTGTCTCCGATTTCAAAAATGACAAGACAGAAATCCGTTACAGATATTAGGGAACATTTTAGGTTCCGTGTCTGTCTGCCTGTTGCACACTTTTTGCGAACCAACATTATATTAAGAACTACACATCCGATTTCATTGAAATTTGTATGGTAGGTCATAATAAGCTAATTATTGGTCCCATATAAGTTTCAACCTTCTGAACTCATTTATGTCACTTCAACGTGTATTTACACCCTTACATTTTAGAAGCACACCTGATTTTTATGACATTTAGATGGGATTTGTCGAAGTACACCGCAAATAGCTCAAAACTAATTAATTTCAACCGTCTACGCTATTTAACTTTTGCTTAGTTTATACTATTCAT
>KZ651460.1:537930-555960 GCA_001010745.2 Gerris buenoi | reverse complement strand
TGAACAGTATAAGGAAAAACTGGAAAAATTCAATTAATGATTATAATTTGATTTAAATTGAAATTCATTCATTAAAATGAGATGATTACTTTTGAAGATATAGGTGTAAATGAATGTATGTTTGTGCGCATGTGAATGAAAAACAGATAGCAGGGACGCCAATTATGACCTCCAAATTTCAATAAAATTGGACGTGTAGTTTAAAGACTGAACGACAGACCTACATAGACCGACTGCTAGACCTAGAGCGGATACGGGACCAAACATGTTCCCTGTTGTCTGAAACGGAATTCAGTTTTCGAATTTTTGAAATCGGACATATAAAAATTTTTCATTATTCAGAACGACCACATAGCTTCTGTTACATTTGGTAACCTGTTAAGCAATACTATTATTTTTGAATTATTATTAAATACAAGGATAATATATCATATCACGAGAACTAGTTTAGTATCTTTATTATATTGAATATTAGGCGCTTTTGATTACTTAAGATAACGTATAGTCACTTAGCTTCGAAATATATATGAAATATATGTAATTCCTTCTAGGTAGAAAAAGCAAATAAAAAGAATGAGGAGTAGGGAAGTAATGCTGTTTAAATAAGAGACAAGTTGACAGGTTCTTAACCCTGAAATGAAATAGATGTCAACAGTGGTAGCAGAGCACGGAAAAGAGCCGAGCCTCTTACTAAAATTAATAGTTACAGCACCTTTTAACCTACTTCCCTTTAAACCTATTATTCGCTCAATTCTACTGCGTGAAATTTATTCCATTTCAATATTTGCATACAAACTGTATTCAAGTATTGTTAGAATATATTTACTTTCCAGACATGCGCAGAAGTCCAATTGTTCTACTCTGTATTCTCTTTCTTATTTTTGTTTTTAAGTGTTCATTACTTAACCGCAGTTATTGTAATATGCTACACTTTAACTGAACAATACATATTTATTTGCTATATACACATTTTTATGTAGTCGTGTGAATATTTTATACATATATTCTGCAATTAGTCTTGAAAGGTATGTAATTTGCATAAATTATTTATCTTAGGGTAAGTTTTATTTAATCAAACCTCATTTATTTTGATTCATCCAATATATAATTAATCCAATATATAATTAATATATCCAATATCTGTATTATTACTTCCGT
Organism: Gerris buenoi; assembly: GCA_001010745.2. Classification (NCBI taxonomy): domain Eukaryota; kingdom Metazoa; phylum Arthropoda; class Insecta; order Hemiptera; family Gerridae; genus Gerris; species Gerris buenoi. Next base: position 554,802 of record KZ651460.1, on the reverse strand, counting down.
AATATATAATTAAAAAATACGAAAAAATTATAGAACGAGCGCAGTGAGTTAAAAAGTGATTATTATTACAATTTCAGACTTAATATTTTCAATATGGCGGCTAATATGACGGATGAATAAAACAAAAACGGTTGTAGTAAGCATGACATGTTGTATATCGTATTAAGAAGTTATAATATTAACCTATAATAAATGAAATTGGCCGATAATATGGATAGAATGAACCTATAATATGGAATTTCCATTACACTTGTTCTTAAAAAATGAAACAATTTCCTGTCCGTGTTAATTCATGGTAGAACGCCTTCTTAATAATTTTACGTTTTTATTGTATTATGACAGAATTTACAAAATAAATGAGCCATTCTATTTCATTTATTTTTATAGCATGTTTTCCGTTTATTGAATAAAAAAGAAAAACTATAAAATGAAATAAGTATAAATTGAACAGTATAAGTAGATTGAGTGATACTAATCCCTATTATAAAACAAAAAAGATCATATACACTTTAACTAGAATAATCATTATGATTTCATTTTAGATAAGTGAAATCTTTAATGCCCTATTAAAATTGTTTAATGGTTTATTGCTAGTAAAAATTACAGCTTAATAATAAAATTCTTTAAATTTCCTAAAGAAACTGTATAATAAAAAATATTATTTACATCCAAGAGAGAAAATATAAAATTCACGAGAATTAATTAAATTTATTCCTCCCCCCCATGATATTGAGTTGTTTCATACTTTATTTTAGTATCTTAGATATAGTTTTTGAATAAGTACGGAGTACAAAGCTCCCGGAAGTAAAAGTCATACGCTTGAAGCGTTAAATTTTAATCTGAATAGCATTAGAACAGGGTTAGGAAAAGCAATAAAGTTGATATTACACAACTAAAATTAAGTTATTATTCTGGTGTGACGGCACAGTGGGATAGAGTAGGACCTCCGAGTCCCTAGGGTGGATCTTGGGTCCAGAGCAATATCAAAAACACAAAGTTCAAACCTATGCACACCCCTCCTCAATTCCTTTTCCTTCTCCGACATTCTAAAAAAAATACTGAATTTCAATCTGTATTAGTACTTCCGTAATTATCTCTCTCTGCCTTTTCTGTTTTACTTCATGAATAATAATGAGATTCGTAGGCATTCAAATATACTGAAATTTATAGCTAAAAATACTATTTAGATTCAAGATAATTTTTTCTAAGAAGAATTAGTCGACAAACAAACCGTTAATACAGAATATATATATATATATATAATGATGAACGAACTCCTACAACTCAGCTCGGTCGAGTCGAGTCGCCTGGCGTATACCTTTATATATATATATAAAGAGTTTATATATTATATAGAGTTTGAGTTTGGGCTTCGTTGGAACGCCCTGTTCCTATTGCGCATGCGTCGACAATTCCAAACCAGTTTGAAGTGCAGTTGGAACAAACCTATTATACTCTTCTTACAATTAGAATTATTTTTTGACACTCAGGTTGACCAACCTATGTGAGGGAAGAAATAAAGCCACTAGGCCTGTAGGAGGGGTGGGAGAGCATTATTTGTTCGTCAACAGAAGAAGGTTATTTTACTACTTCAACAAATCGCCATCTTTTTACCTGATTTTGCCACTTAGATTTTCACTTTAGTTAATTATAGTTAATTATAGGTAATTTCCTTTATATAGAACCATAAAACTTAATGTCGGTAACAAAACTTTATGAAAAATGTAGCCTTAAAACTACTTAGATGAAGAATAAATTCAACAGATGTTGAATTACATATAATGAAAGGAAAAGGAAGTATAAGACCCTTTGTTAATTCAGTCGAGGTTTACTTTTGAATGTATACATTTTTGAATTAATGTACAGTGCGAAAAAGTTGTAGTTATTAATTTTCGGTAAATAAACAATAATAGTACATTACGCGTCAAAAACCACACATTACGCGAGTAAAACCATACGAGCAATGCAAAATGCCATTTTTGCACGAGTTGCGTACCGTACTTTATCTACGATTGTTAGATTTTAATTACTTTAATAAATTTTAATAAAATAATTATTAATTATTTTAATTTAGATTGCTGATTTTTGTAAACCAGTCCGCAGAATAAATCTTAGTTTTTTACCGGTCCGCATTCAAAAAAGGTTGAGAACCACTGAAATTTTAGAGGATGCTAGTTTAAAAAAAAATAAATGCTGTCTATCCAGAATTACTATAAGTTAATAACAATTAAAGTTAAGTCATTGCTTGATTTATACAATCATACATATACAATAACATTATATAACAATGCATATCAAATGTTAACACCACGAAGGTGATTTAAAGGACAAATAAGTCTACTTTTTCTGCTGTAGATGTACGGTAAATACAAATAGTAGGGAGTTAGCAGTAGAAGTCTAGTATTTCCTACTAGAACGGGTTGGACAATTTACTTGCAATTAGGCCATCACTTAGGCCCTTTTTACGCCCCGTGGTGGTGAGTTCCAGCTACTTCACACATCATACATTTATACATTGTACCGCCGAAGCGAGTATGGTGTGGTCATTAGTAAGCTATATAAGCGTGGGGGAAGAGTGCCCCATAGAGCCTCGCCCTGCACCGTCCCCGATTTATCGATGCAATTCAGAGTATCACGGCACGGGATCGAACCCACGACCTCGAGTTGCCTCAACATATTGATAGCTGAGCGAACGCCTTAAGATGTCGGTCACCCTGGCTTCTTTATAATTCTAACTTTGGTAAGCTCGGAACTTGGAAGCGAAACTTATTCATAGGAACATGACGTTTTTACTTGAGTTTTTTATGCACCGTATAACTAGTTTAAAATAAACTCTCCGTCAAAATTAACACACCACTTTTATATTTTTATGCTTACACAAAAGCCGTTGAATTAGGATCTTTTTTTCTATAATTTTCATCTCGGGTGGACCTATTTCGCCTCTGTCGATCATATCCACACTCCTGGATCCGCCGAAAAGCTCGGCTGATTGTAGTGAGATGCACACCTAGCCGACAACCAACCTTTTGAGAAAAGCCTTTCTTAACCCATCACTACGGGTTTAATCGCTTCCTCCATAGTTAAATTTGGAAGTGTATTCATGCTGAAACATACAAAAAACTGTATTAATGTAATAAATACGTTAGAGCTCTCAATTAATCAATCAACATGGCAAAAAACATTGAGTCATTAATGATAATGATTAAATATAATTAAAGATGATGATTAAATACGATTAACGATGATGATGATTAATGACTTAATAATCAGTAGTATAAATTAGAGATAGTCAAAACAGAGAAATGTAAAGGTGGTGCGTTATTTTTGACGGGGAGATATATCTATNCTTGTGTGGTTGTTCTTAATACGGACTTGTGTGGTTGTTCTTAATACGGACTTGTGTGGTTGTTCTTAATACGGACTTGTGTGGTTGTTCTTAATACGGACTTGTGTGGTTGTTCTTAATACGGACTTGTGTGGTTGTTCTTAATACGGACTTGTGTGGTTGTTCTTAATACGGACTTGTGTGGTTGTTCTTAATACGGACTTGTGTGGTTGTTCTTAATACGGACTTGTGTGGTTGTTCTTAATACGGACTTGTGTGGTTGTTCTTAATACGGACTTGTGTGGTTGTTCTTAATACGGACTTGTGTGGTTGTTCTTAATACGGACTTGTGTGGTTGTTCTTAATACGGACTTGTGTGGTTGTTCTTAATACGGACTTGTGTGGTTGTTCTTAATACGGACTTGTGTGGTTGTTCTTAATACGGACTTGTGTGGTTGTTCTTAATACGGACTTGTGTGGTTGTTCTTAATACGGACTTGTGTGGTTGTTCTTAATACGGACTTGTGTGGTTGTTCTTAATACGGACTTGTGTGGTTGTTCTTAATACGGACTTGTGTGGTTGTTCTTAATACGGACTTGTGTGGTTGTTCTTAATACGGACTTGTGTGGTTGTTCTTAATACGGACTTGTGTGGTTGTTCTTAATACGGACTTGTGTGGTTGTTCTTAATACGGACTTGTGTGGTTGTTCTTAATACGGACTTGTGTGGTTGTTCTTAATACGGACTTGTGTGGTTGTTCTTAATACGGACTTGTGTGGTTGTTCTTAATACGGACTTGTGTGGTTGTTCTTAATACGGACTTGTGTGGTTGTTCTTAATACGGACTTGTGTGGTTGTTCTTAATACGGACTTGTGTGGTTGTTCTTAATACGGACTTGTGTGGTTGTTCTTAATACGGACTTGTGTGGTTGTTCTTAATACGGACTTGTGTGGTTGTTCTTAATACGGACTTGTGTGGTTGTTCTTAATACGGACTTGTGTGGTTGTTCTTAATACGGACTTGTGTGGTTGTTCTTAATACGGACTTGTGTGGTTGTTCTTAATACGGACTTGTGTGGTTGTTCTTAATACGGACTTGTGTGGTTGTTCTTAATACGGACTTGTGTGGTTGTTCTTAATACGGACTTGTGTGGTTGTTCTTAATACGGACTTGTGTGGTTGTTCTTAATACGGACTTGTGTGGTTGTTCTTAATACGGACTTGTGTGGTTGTTCTTAATACGGACTTGTGTGGTTGTTCTTAATACGGACTTGTGTGGTTGTTCTTAATACGGACTTGTGTGGTTGTTCTTAATACGGACTTGTGTGGTTGTTCTTAATACGGACTTGTGTGGTTGTTCTTAATACGGACTTGTGTGGTTGTTCTTAATACGGACTTGTGTGGTTGTTCTTAATACGGACTTGTGTGGTTGTTCTTAATACGGACTTGTGTGGTTGTTCTTAATACGGACTTGTGTGGTTGTTCTTAATACGGACTTGTGTGGTTGTTCTTAATACGGACTTGTGTGGTTGTTCTTAATACGGACTTGTGTGGTTGTTCTTAATACGGACTTGTGTGGTTGTTCTTAATACGGACTTGTGTGGTTGTTCTTAATACGGACTTGTGTGGTTGTTCTTAATACGGACTTGTGTGGTTGTTCTTAATACGGACTTGTGTGGTTGTTCTTAATACGGACTTGTGTGGTTGTTCTTAATACGGACTTGTGTGGTTGTTCTTAATACGGACTTGTGTGGTTGTTCTTAATACGGACTTGTGTGGTTGTTCTTTTATTCAAATTTCATTATTAAAGAATGACCATACCGTCACGCAATCGACCCTAGTTTCTAGTTGTTAAGCAGGAACTTCAGACAACCTTAAACTCAAACCATCCCCTTCCCACATTTTTAGGAGCTGTAGCTTTATAAATTTTCCAAATTTTTTGAGGGCGTCAGAAGTAAAGGGATGTAAGTTAGCAAAAGTGCATTTTATAAAATAAAAATCAAAATCAAAGCGTTCAAATGAAAATATGTGTTCTATAAATCGCGGCACTACTATGAATACACATAAAAATGCATTTATCTATTTTTCAAAAATTTTACTGACCATGTTGCATGCCTTTGTTTCTAACCCCTTCACTCAAGTTATCTTTACGGGGAGGGGTGACTACATCCTTTAAAGGTAATAAAAACACATGAAAGCATCAGTTATAAAATTAATATAGGAAGTATAATATGTATATTAAGGGGTACGATTCAGAATAATTGAACGCTAAGGGGTACGCGAGTTAAAAAAGGTTGGGAACCGCTGAACTAGAGGATTAGGATGGTCTAATAAGGATTCATGGAATGTGTGATATCGGGGTAAGGATAGATCTCGAATAAAGGGAAGGTTAAGAACATTGTGGAGACTGAGGTTGGAGACATAAAATGGATCATCAGTGATTTTTCTTAGGATCTTGGGCTTGATGATTTGCGGAGGCGACAGGAGAAAGAAGATTTGGTGTTATTCCACACTTCCAAGCTGGTTTTAGGACTACAATATAAATTTTAAGTTCGTTATCCCTAGGGCTTGGGTGTTAGCTACTAGGCGGGTCCGCAAGGTGGTAGATAGCGGAAAACCCTGTACATCAGGGCAGCCCTGAATAAAAAATAAAGGGTCCCGAACCAAACACTCCACATACATATATACTAAGCACACACAAACAAGCAACAGATGGATTACACTCACAGGTACACTGTCCATCTGTTTACACAACACTTTTTCACTACATACTCGGTAAAGGATATTATGTCCCCCGTACACACATACACAAACACCCAAGCCAAGGTGGAACAGCATATGCCGAGGGCTGCATGGCTGTGGGGGAGCACAGTCTATAATATGCGAACTCTGGATATTTGGCGACCTCCAGTTTAAAGTAGCCTTACTGGAACATGCGGGGCTCTGTTTCAGGTGACCTTATATCCCTAGCTATTCGTGGGAACCTAATGGAAGCTAACAATACAAAAATTTCAAAAATAAAAAACCTAGAGGCTGATGTGCCTCCCAAAACAGCAATAGAGACGGATAACCCATCTCCATTATCCTATATGGAAATTGAGCAGTTAATGGAAGAGGACTTAGGTCCTGACTACACTGCTCAAGAGGTGGTCTCACCTCTTTCAGATGAAGGGCAAGAAGTAGGAGAGAGTGCCCAACATGGTGCAGAAAGCACTGCCGGCCTAGAAGACTCTATAAGTAAGCTTTAAATAAAGGCACAGGCAAGAGTGAAGCTAAGTGGAGCTGCAAAAAAGAGATTGCACTGGCTACTAAAAAATGGGTTTCCTATTGAAGAAGCCCGACGACGTGCCGTAAATAAAATTTCTGAAAGCGAAAAGGCTAAAAAAAGGAAACGATCAGATAATGTAACGCCTCCTCTCCGATCTAGCAAAAAGAGGAAAACTGAAGTGACGGAAACTGTCCCAAATAAGCAGGAGGTTCCCTCTGGAAGCAAGAAAACTCCCGGGGCCCTTTCCTTCAAGCAAGCAGCTGAGGCAATAAAGATAGGTATTCTTTCAGCCGACTTTCCAGAAAGGTTTTTAACGACGGAACAGTTGAGAGCTATCGAAAAGGCCATTCTGGAAAAATTATTGGAAATACCAAAGGAAAGTGACCAAAAAATCCAGTTCCTAGGTAATACCTAAAAACCAGGCTGGCTAAATGTGCTGTGCGCAAATAGAGCCACTGCGCAATGGGTGATGGATATCACATCACAGCTAGAGCCTTGGGAAGGAGCAGTCTTAAAGGCAATGGAGGAAAAGGACATTCCACGAGCCCAGATTCTGATAGGCTACTTCCCAAACAGTGCAAATGACACGAATGACGTTATCTTAGGATACTTAGAGCGCCAGAACATCGGATTGAACGTTGAGAATTGGAGGGTTCTCAAAAGGCAACAGAAAAGGAAGTAATTATCCTTACTTTATCTGTAGATTTTGACTCCTCGGAAACCCTTAAGAAACGAAGCTGGAAGGTCAGCTATAAGTTTGGCCAAACTACACTCCGCCAAAGAGGTGGGCTCAAAAAGGATGAGGGTAAGATCTCTCAGGCTAAGGCTGAATCCCTTAAAGGCTCCTCAACAGCCTCAAAAGGAGAAAGCTTAACCAAGGAGAAGGAACCCACTTGCAAAGAGGAGGTTAAGGCAGAATCCCCTAAAGGCTCCGTAACAGCCTCAGGGGAAGAAAGCCAAACCATGGAAAAGGAGCCCACTAGCGAAAAGGAAAACAAGGATGAACCAAATGAAGGGTCTTCAACAGCCTCAACGACAGAAAGTGCAACCAGGGGAAAGGAGCCTACAAATAGAGGCGCATAAGAACTTCCCTTCTTAAAAACAAAGGAAGACAAACCCTCATTGTCAACTCCTAGAATATCCAAGAAGGAGGCAAACAAAAATAAGGAATACTTCCTTAAAACACCTTCGGGTTCCTCTCTAAATAAAGGACAAGAGGGCTCAAAACCCTCAACAGGTCCTAATTTAGTTGGAAAGGAAAAAGAAAAGAAGTCACCTTCTAAAGGCACTAAGAGGCCTAAGAAAGGACTAAGGGGGACAAATCTCCACTACGAGCAAAACCACTAAGGCCTTTCTTCAGATAAACCTCCATCACGCAAAAGCAGCCACTGCAGTACTATCGGAGAGGTTTATCAAAACGAACATCGATATAGTGCTCATCCAGGAGCCTTGGATACATAGAGGCCGACCGCGGGGTCTCCCAAAAAAGCAGTGTAAGTTATTGTATTGTAATGAGGTTGAGCACCCCAGAACAGCAATACTTATAAAAAATTGTACTAATTATTTTCCTGTTTCAGAGTTCATCACTAGGGACTTAGTTGCAGTAGAAGTAGAGGTGCCGACAGAAGGGGGTAGGCAAGAGGTAATCTGTGCCTCAGCCTACTTCCCAAACGACTCGGAAGAACCGCCTCCGGATGAAGTCATTCGTCTTATAAACTACTGCAAAACAAAAAACAAATCCTTTATAATAGGTTGTGATGCAAACGCCCACCACACAGTATGGGGAAGTAATGACATCAACAAACGTGGTGAGAATCTCCTAGAATACTTAATGTCTAACTTTGTAACTATTCTTAATAGGGGAAACGAACCTACTTTTATAAATGCAATTAGGCAGGAGGTCCTAGATTTGACCTTGGCCAGCAATTTCATAAGCTCAAAAGTAACAAACTGGCATGTATCAAAAGAAGCCTCACTTTCTGATCATAGGCATATATGCTTTAATCTAGAGGCGACTAAGAACATTCAAAATGTATACCGAATTCCTAAGCTCACTGATTGGAATGCCTACCGGGTACTTCTCAAATCAGAGGCTGAAGGAATCGGAGAAAGAATTACTTCTACTGATGCGATAGATTTGGCTGTTCAGCAACTTACCGAAGCAATTATCAAATCATATGAAGAATGCTGCCCTGTAAAACGCAAAAAGGCGAACAGAGATGTGCCTTGGTGGAACAGGGAGCTCAGTAAACTTAGATCTGAAACTAGAAAGCAGTTTAACAGAGCAAAGAGTACGGGAGAGTGGGAGATGTACAGGGCAGCTCTAACTGCCTATAATAAAGAATTGAGGAAATCCAAAAGAAGGTCATGGAGACGTTTCTGTGAGAGCATTGAGGAGCTTCCCACAGCAGTCCGACTCCAAAAAGTCCTATCAAAGGATCACTCAAATGGAATTGGTTTCCTTCAATTGCCAGATGGCAGCCACACTCAGAGTCGGGAGGAGACAGTAAGGGTGCTTTTGCAAACTCATTTTCCTGATTCTGAGGAGATAGAAGCCTTAGACCAGGATCCAAAGGAACAGGACTTTTATAGACCTGCAAAAACGGATCTAAGTCTATCTGGTAGGATTTTCACTCCTAACAAAATTAGATGGGCTGTTGGAAATTTTAAACACTACAAATCTCCTGGTAGAGACGGTGTCTTTCCTGCCCTGCTAAAACAAGGCATAGAAGAAATTTTACCTTGTCTGGTAAAAGTCTTCAGAGCAAGCTATGCATGGGGATATGTCCCTCATCTATGGCGAGAAGTCGATGTAGCTTTTATACCAAAGGCTGGCAGACGATCTGCCGTACAGCCTAAGTCATATCGACCTATCAGCCTATCTTCTTTCCTATTAAAAACTATGGAAAAAGTGTTGGACCAACATTTGAGAAGTGAATGTCTGGTGGGCTTTCCACTTCACAAAAACCAATTTGCCTATCAAAAAGGCAAATCAACTGTTACTGCCCTACACAGTCTAGTCAAGAGAATAGAGGGGTCGCTGGTAAGGAAAGAGGTAGCTCTTTGCGCTTTCCTCGATATAGAAGGTGCTTTTGATAATGCATCACATGAATCCATGGAAAAAGCTGCTAGCAGGAAAGGATTTACACCCTCAACTATAAGATGGATTAGATCAATGCTTAAGGGACGTAGGATTACTGCCAGTCTGGGAGGAAAGTCGGTTACGGTAGCTACATCTAAGGGGTGCCCCCAAGGAGGGGTCTTATCACCCTTGCTGTGGTCTATCATAGTCGATGAACTTCTGGATAATCTAGCTCAAAAAGGCTTTGAGGCCTTGGGATATGCTGATGATCTGGCAATTATAATCAGAGGAAAGCATGAAGGAACTATTGTGGACCTAATGCAGACTTCCCTCGATATTGTAAAAAGATGGTGTCAGAAGGAGGGCCTAAATGTCAACCCTGACAAAACCATCATTGTACCATTTACCAAAAAAAGGAAACTGAATTTAAAATCCTTAAAGCTTGGTAATACTACAATACCATATTCAAGTGAGGTTAAATATCTAGGAGTAATTCTGGATCAAAAGCTCACTTGGAACCCACAAATCGATAAAATTATTGGAAAAGCATCAATGGCTACATGGTCGTGCCAAAGGCTTTTTGGGAAAACTTGGGGTCTTCAGCCCAAAATGATTTATTGGACGTACCTTACGGTCATTAGGCCTATGGTTACCTATGCCTCATTAGTGTGGTGGCCCAAATCCCAACAAAAAACCGTACGAATCAAGTTGCAAAAACTGCAACGGATAGCTTGTACAGGTATTACAGGTGCAATGCGCACCTGCCCAACCGCAGCTTTAGAAGCTTTGCTAGATATACCTCCTCTTGAGTTACATATAAGGAGAGAGGCAGCAAAAAGCATGCTAACAGTGCAGAGGGCATTTGCTTACAAAATAGGCGATCTAACTGGACACTTAAAGATATTACAGGATCTAAAAGATTTCCAAGATCACTATGAAGTAACAGATATAATACCAAAGACACTAAACTTTGGTCGATCATTTGAAGTGACTTTTCCAAGTCGCCAATTGTGGAACTATGGTGGTCCTACACTTGAAAGAGGGGCACTTACATGGTATACTGATGGATCGAAAATGGATGGAAAGGTAGGAATAGGAGTAAATGGCCCTAACTATAAGCTCTCCAAATCCTTGGGATCATTTCCCACAATATTCCAGGCGGAAGTCCACGCTATACAAGTGTGTGCCCAGGAAAACCTAAGGAAAAGATTGAAAGGGGCTAAAATCTATATAATGTCGGACAGTCAGGCAGCTTTAAGAGCTCTAAGTAGTTTTATTTTTGAGTCTAAGCTTGTCTTAGAGTGCTTTAAAACTCTAAACACCCTGGCTACTCATAACAAAGTTAACTTAATGTGGGTACCAGGTCATGAAGGAGTTGAAGGAAATGAGATTGCTGATCGCCTTGCAAAAGAAGGTGCAGAGTCTCTTTTCATCGGTCCAGAGCCTTTCTGTGGTACGAACCGTAGCCACATAGGAAAGGCGATTAGCTTATGGGAGGCTAGACTCAAGGCCTCGTACTGGGAAAATGTCCCAGGATTAAAGCAATCTAAAAGGTTTTTAACCTTCTCAAAGAAGAGGACAAAAATGTACCTCTCTCTCAGCAAACAGGAATTGAGGCTATTGACGGGCCTCCTCACTGGACACTGCCCTCTTAAATATCATCTGAAAAAGATGGGCATTGCTGAGGATGACATTTGCCGCCTATGCTGTGAAGAAACGGAAAGTGCGGAACACATATTGTGCAACTGCGAGGCAGCAGCGCAAAAACGGCTGCTAATGTTCGGTAAGGCAATTCTGGTACCAACCGACATTCGACAGGCAGCTCCCAGAGATATTCTCAGCTTTGTCAAAAGTCTGAGTATTGACTGGGAAATATAATAAGTATGGGTTTTACTCACAATAGACCATCTTTGGTCGCAGTGATAAAAGGTATTACTAAGCCTTGTTAACCCTAAACAAAAAAAAAAAAAAAAAAAAAAAAGTTCGTTATCAGGAGAAAGCTTGGACCTACAGCCCAGAAGGCGAAACAGTAAATTGTATCGTCAAGTTATGTTGGCATTGTTTTCGTTTGTTGCTGCCAAGTAAGACTCCATTCAAGGATGTGAAGGAGGTTTCAGACTGAATTAGCTAAGGAATAAGAGCTTGGACTGGAGAACAAGTGCTATGGCTAAGAGCAAAGTGCTTTTATATTTGTTTATTTTTATCCTAAATTTCCTTACCCAAGGTCCTAGGAGATGAAAGTGATGTAATAATAATAATAATAATAATGATAATAGCTATTTATTATAGAATTACAATATCTTTAAATCGGCATTTTGCCGTGGCACCCTTACTCGGGTTTTGAGTTGCCTTGGGTACATGAGCAGAGCACACTAACGCAAACTTAATTACACACATGTAAAGAAAAAATACACACATTATTAATAATAGTATTTACATAAAAATAAAAATAAATATATAATTCAATTTCATAATTTAATTTCTATAAAGCCAGACTTGGTTGTACACATTTTTCATACGCTTCCACTCGCTGCTATCTAGTGCTACTCTCTGCCAAGTTGTTCTACCACAAGATTTTCTCATTTCATTCTCCCACTTTAAACAAGTTCTTCCTTTTTTCCTTTTTTGATCTCGGGGGTACCAATCCAACATTTTCTTTGACCACCTATTATCCTTTATCCTAGCTGTGTGTCCTGCCNAGCAATCTAAAAGGTTTTTAACCTTCTCAAAGGAGAGGACAAAAATGTACCTCTCTCTCAGCAAACAGGAATTGAGGCTATTGACAGGCCTCCTCACTGGACACTGCCCTCTTAAATATCATCTGAAAAAGATGGGCATTGCTGAGGATGACGTTGTACCATTTACCAAAAAAAGGAAACTGAATTTAAAATCCTTAAAGCTTGGTAATACTACAATACCATCATCTGAAAAAGGTGGGCATTGCTGATGATGACATTTGGCGCTTATGCTGTGAAGAAACGGAAAGTGAAGGAGGGCCTAAATGTCAACCCTGACAAAACCATCATTGTACCATTTACCAAAAAAAGGAAACTGAATTTAAAATCCTTAAAGCTTGGTAACACTACAATACCATATTCAAGTGATGTTAAATATCTAGGAGTAATTCTGGATCAAAAGCTCACTTGGAACCCACAAATCGATAAAATTAAAAGCATCAATGGCTACATGGTCGTGCCAAAGGCTTTTTGGGAATACTTGGGGCCTTTAGCCCAAAATGATTTATTGGACGTACCTTACGGTCATTAGGCCTATGGTTACCTATGCCTCATTAGTGTGGTGGCCCAAATCCCAACAAAAAACCGTACGAATCAAGTTGCAAAAACTGCAACGGATAGCTTGTACAGGTATTACAGGTGCAATGCGCACCTGCCCAACCGCAGCTTTAGAAGCTTTGCTAGATATACCTCCTCTTGATTTACATATAAGGAGAGAGGCAGCAAAAAGCATGCTAACAGTGCAGAGGGCATTTGCTTACAAAATAGGCGATCTAACTGGACACTTAAAGATATTACAGGATCTAAAAGATTTCCAAGATCACTATGAATTAACAGATATAATACCAAAGACACTAAACTTTGGTCGATCATTTGAAGTGACTTTTCCAAGTCGCCAATTGTGGAACTATGGTGGTCCTACACTTGAAAGAGGGGCACTTACATGGTATACTGATGGATCGAAAATGGATGGAAAGGTAGGAATAGGAGTAAATGGTCCTAACTATAAGCTTTCCAAATCCTTGGGATCATTTCCCACAATATTCCAGGCGGAAGTCCACGCTATACAAGTGTGTGCCCAGGAAAACCTAAGAAAAAGATTGAAAGGGGCTAAAATCTATATAATGTCGGACAGTCAGGCAGCTTTAAGAGCTCTAAGTAGTTTTATTTTTGAGTCTAAGCTTGTCTTAGAGTGCTTTAAAACTCTAAACACCCTGGCTACTCATAACAAAGTTAACTTAATGTGGGTACCAGGTCATGAAGGAGTTGAAGGAAATGAGATTGCTGATCGCCTTGCAAAAGAAGGTGCAGAGTCTCTTTTCATCGGTCCAGAGCCTTTCTGTGGTACGAACCGTAGCCACATAGGAAAGGCGATTAGCTTATGGGAGGCTAGACTCAAGGCCTCGTACTGGGAAAATGTCCCAGGANCTAATTCCTTAACTTTCTTTTTGAGACTCCATTCTTGCAATTTTTTCCTAACTGTTTTTGAAAGTTCTGTAAATTCTATTTTCTTGTTCTCTTCCCCCTTCAAATGTCTTCTTTTTTGCATCATTCTTCTTATTTCCTTAGGGATCTTTTTATCTTGCTTCATAATTTGCATTTTACTGCTCACTGAGTTATCTGACAACTTTTTAATCGAATGCCTTATTTTCTGTTCAAGTCCATTAATATCTGTTTCATCCTCTACTTTCATCTCAGTCATTTCTTTATACAATAATCGCTCAAAATTTTCGGTATTTTCATTCAGAATTTCTATTGCGTTCCGATTTGCCTGTGGGTACTTTATTTTCTTATTGTTTTTTATGCCTATTACTGTTTTTAAAGCCCTATGATCACTACCTATGTCTAATCTAGTGTCTACCTCTACATCCTTTACTATCTCCTTCCTATTACAAATTACAAAGTCGATTTCGTTTTTACTAAGACCGTCAGGGCTTACCCAGGTCCATTTTTTATTATCATGTTTACAGAAAAAAGTATTCATAAGAAATAGTTTATAGCTTTCGGTGAATTCCAGCAGTCTTGTTCCTCTAGCATTTCTGCATCCGTACCCATGAGGTCCGATGGATTCGAATCTTTAATAATAATAATAATAATAATAGCCATTTATTAAAGAATTACAATCTTTAAATCGGCGTTTCGCCGTGGCACCCTTACTTGGGTTTTGAGTTGCCTTGGTTACATGAGCAGAGCACACTAACCTAATCTTTTTTATCCACATGTATAAAAAGAAATAATAAATACAATATTAATAATATTATTTACATAAAAAAATAATATACCTATACTTCAATTTCATAGTTTAATTTTTATAAAGCCAGACTTGGCTGTACACATTTTTCATTCGTTTCCACTCGCTCCTATCTAGTGCTACTCTCTGCCAAGCTGATCCACCACAAGATTTTCTCATTTCATTCTCCCACTTTAAACAAGTTCTTCCTTTTTTCCTTTTTTGATCTCGGGGGTACCAATCCAACATTTTCTTTGACCACCTATTATCCTTTATCCTAGCTGTGTGTCCTGCCCAACTCCACTTTCTTTCTACAATGGTCTTCACCTATGTCCTGAAGATTTGTTTTTTCCCTAATCCTCTCATTTCTAATTCTATCCTTCCTAGTAATTTTAAGCGTACTTCTCTCCATTTGCTTTTGGGCTACCCTCATTTTCTTGATCGTGTTCTCGTTTAATAATATTAAATGAGAAGGTGATGTACGCTGTCGGATGCAATTTAATAACTTTCCGTAGTCATATCTAAGGGTTATAGAGACAGACGGTAAGTCGTATCATAAAGCGGATCGATCCGTCAGTAACTGGACTTGAGAGATCTTCAAGTTCGATCCTATAACTTGTCGTTTTTCCGTCGGTCATAACTAAGATAGGGCTAAGTATTTGTACATTTATTTAAATGATTTACTTTTTCTAGAAAATATTTATTTTTTTAATCACTTATAGGAACAACTATAATGATGAAATTTAGGAGGCACATTGCCACATCTAACCGCAATAATAGTTCCAAATTGTACGATTTTAGCTCCTCAACAAGTACGGAAAATGGAAAAATTAAGACAATGTGTGAAAAAATGTACAAAAACTACACTAAATCTATGTTTACTCTTGCACAATCTAAGGTATAAGCTATAGAAGTACGAAATATAATTATATTACCAAAATTGTAAACATGTTCTGCTTTGACAATCCTTCCGTATAAAAAAGAGTGTCTATCGGTTTGTCTTTTTATACAAATCTACATTTTTATTCCAAACTCACCATCCTTAGAAAAAAAACAAGTAAGGCGCGCTTCACGTAAGTAGTACCTGAGGCGGTAATCGCCGGTTTCTGTACAATTAAATTTAAATATTAAGTGTAATAGTTGCATATTCATTTTCTACAATTCAAGAGACCTTTAAATTGATGTATAACATGGTCATATTGGCCGGGCCGCCATCTTGAAAATATTAAGTGTAAATTTGTTATAATATTAAGTGTAAAATTTTAAGCAAAATTTGTCCAGTTGTCTAAAATGCCGAGATGCACCTGTGTGCCAAATTTCATGTTTCTAGCTATAGTAGTTTATGAATCTAAACAAGCCAACGGACAGACACCAACAGACAGACAGAGCCGTTATATAAGGTTTCTTTTTTTACTTTGTACAGAAACCTAAAACAACCTCATCTTTCAGGCAACAACGCCGGGTTCGTTGAACAAGCAACAAAGCTAATCATGTTGACGTTGAAAGAAAGATTTCTATAATTTAATGAAATGTTCCGTTAAGGCCCGTTTACACGCTCAAACTATTTGCACAAACATGGTTTATACAAGCCAGTTTGTGCAAGTACATCGTTGCGTGTAAACACAGGCATGAAGTTTGCGCAAGCCAAACTGAATGTCTATTTCATTCAAGCCATTTGCACAAACTGGCTTGCGCAAACCAGTTTGTGCAAATGGCTTGAGCGTGTAAAACGTGCTTTAAAGCACCGAAATTAAGTCACTAGCGCTTTCTAGTAGAGAACAGAGAAACTAAATTCTCGATCAATAGAAAACCGTTTTGCTTTTAAAAACCTCAAACAACTATTCGAATAAGTTATCAAATAATAATTATCGTCAAAAATACAATTCGAATATTCTTATAGATGCTGATTATTTAAAATAATAGTTACTATAATAATTATCGTCAAAAATACAATTCGAATATTCTTATAGATGATGATTATTTAAAATAATAGCTACTTTGAAAAAGTATATTATCCGCATTATACTTTTAAAAAAATAAGAAAAGTCCAAATATTAGGCTTTATTTATTGTTTATTTTACAACGATTACTATTTACATATCTCATTCCTGTGACTCGATTATTAAAAACCAGCCCTTAGGCTCGTGGTAACGGGCTTGGCTAAAGGTGGGTTCACAGCTAGCGGATACTTATTTGCGGAGGGCTATATAGATAACAAAATATTGTCTGAG
>KZ651460.1:482937-496218 GCA_001010745.2 Gerris buenoi | reverse complement strand
ATATATATGTATTGTTATTCTAAAAAAAATGTTTTCTTACTTCTTAAAATAAAGTTCAGGATACATTTTAAAAAATGTAAACATCTTGTTGACAAACAAACTAAAAAATACATAAAAATTTTAAGATGTGATAATGCTCTGTAATATTGAAATTTTAAATTGAAACTCACGGTATTAAACATAATGTTACGACTGACTAATTGAAACTTCAACTGAACTAATATATTACTCGAGGCCCGCCTCGAGTCCCGACTCACTAATAATTTACGGGCTGAAATGATAACAACCGCTAGTTAGATACGCAAACGATATCCATAACAATATTTAGAATACCAAGCCCCTCAGGAAATTTGGTCAAAACAAAAGATTATAAATTTGTAAATCAAAATTCAGAAAATTAAATAAATTTTGAATTCCCAATAAATTCCGGTCTCCAAATTTAAAACATGGAAACTATTATCGCAAATGATGTTGAAAATGAAACCGTTACATG
Source organism: Gerris buenoi (assembly GCA_001010745.2). NCBI lineage: Eukaryota > Metazoa > Arthropoda > Insecta > Hemiptera > Gerridae > Gerris > Gerris buenoi. The sequence continues at coordinate 495,725 of KZ651460.1, read as the reverse complement.
TGAAGAGAAAAATTCTGACGAACAAAGTAAGTGTAAAGAAATTAATGGAGAAGTATATAAATATACATATTTTCAAATTCAAACCAGGAAGACCTAAAATCTTAAGCCGCGTCCACACTATGTCGATACACTATGTCGATACACTATGTCGATACACTATGTCGATACACTATGTCGATACACTATGTCGATACACTATGTCGATCGACAATGTCGAACATGTGTGTACGTGTCACCTGACTTTGTTGAACCATGTAGGGCCGATTCGAATGCAACCCAATCAAGTCAGTACAGATCAAAGGAAGTCGAATCGACAACAGTAGTGTGGACGTGAAAAACATGTTTGATTTTTCGGTAGGTAAAAAATATTAATCCTGTTCAGTTTTGGTTTGCTGAGAGCATTTTAAGTTTGATTAATTTTATCATGATGAATTGCTTGCTTTGAAATCTTCAGGAAGTAGCCCGATGAAGTGTAAAAATATCCAGTTGCCAAAAAACGCAGCGCTACTACAAGGCGCTGGCACACTGGAATGGCTTGTCTTAAAGTGTCTTTAGTAATTATTTTAGGGGCAATCATACTTAATAAAATTTCAAAATCGGAATTATTAATTCTAAAAAAGTTTTGAAAGCCCATGTCACACTTTTACTCCAGATTTAACTCATCGACCTCATCAAGCAATAAATCCTTCATAAATTTCTCTGTACAAAACTTTTCTACCTCGGACAATGCTGAGCCTGACCCAGAACCTCCTTGGTTGGTGACGACGATCTTGCTGGCTTCCAACAACTTCAATGATAATTGCAGCTGGACTGCAGTATCTTCTAAATTACTCATTTTAAAACTAAATTAAATCCAATGTTTGTCGCTCGACCACATATACTATACTAAGGTAATTTGGACAAGTCAAAAAGTCGATGGGCAAAGTGTGGACTCGGCTTTAAGAACGGGAAATAGAGGTAGACTAAAGAAAATATAAAAACACTATTAAGGTAAAAATAGAAGATAAAACTATATCTGATCCTATAAAGGGGAAAACTGCATTGGAGGGGCAAAACAAAAAAAATGGAAAGCAACCACGGACGAAGAATATTATTCACTGATGAAGAATATGACTTGGGAAATTGTAACTACCTGCAGAGAAGAATGAGATAGGATGCAAGTGGATTCTAACTAAAGAATATACATCTGAAGAAAACATTGATAAATACAAGGCAAGGCTTTGTAGCATAAAGCTGCAATCAAAGATATGGCACAGACTTCATACAAATCCATTCAGCAGTGCTCTGGTTCAGTTCTTTAACATTAATTTTAACAATGGCGTTTAAGCATGACCTTTAGAACAAATGGATGTAAGATCTAAGATCAGCGTATTTAAATGGAACTCTGGATAAAGAAGTCTACAAGGGGCTTCCAGGATGTTTTAAAGAAGACAATGATGTTAATGTTTGTCTTTTTTAAAAAAAAAATCCCTTTACGGTTTGTAACAATCTGGTCGCGAATGGAATAAAAAATAGTGGATGAGAAAGTTAAAAAGATAAATTTTAAAAAATACAAAATATGACAACTGTGTATATTGAAAGAAAAAGAAAAAGACGTTTTTATGGGATTATAAGTTAACGGCATTGTTTTGGCATCTATGATTTAGGAAATTTGGCTGCATTTTTAGGATTAACCACAACAAAAAATAAAAATCACAGGGAAGTACTAACCAAGTTCTAAGAGTTCCAAGTTCTAAGAGTTACAGAGCATATTTTAACATATTAACTGTGCGGCACTCGTGTTGCCCAGTGCTAAGGTTTTGTCGCCCAGTGACTAGAGGTAGCGCCGGCAGTTGTTTTATGCTGTAAATCAAAAGTTTACTATCAGTTTAAATTATTTTTTGTTACTAGTTATTAGAAATCCGTGAAAGTAAAGTGATGTTATCACTTAATTACTATAAGCCCTGAGCCCAGCTGGAGCAGGCTAGGACTGCAAATAGGTGAACTTCCAAGAACGGAATTATAAGCAAAAGCGGGCTGAGTCAGCTGACAGCTGTAATATTGGGATTAACACATCGCATAAATCCGCATGGGATCAGTTTAATGTTACTCCATATGAAGTACTCTTCATATGGAGTAGCCAAAGTAGCGCACACTGTTAACCCTGCAGTGCACGGGTGAAAAAAAATCACACCAGTGCACGGGTTGGGTCTGTCTGACCCAATATTTTAAAAAATAATTAAGATGGTTTATTGTATGGATATTTTTTTATTTGTTTTAGTATAGAAATAATCTTTATTTATTAGTAAAAAAATACAGAATGCAATATATTAATAAAATTGCATTATAAAAAAAATAAATATTTGTTTTAGTATAGAAATAATCTTTATTTATTAGTAAAAAAATACAGAATGCAATATATTAATAAAATTGCATTAAAAAAAAAATAAATATCTTTTTTCGAAAGAAATTAATTTGGACCCAAAAATCCCTCGAAATAAGAGATAAAAAAGTGAATTACACGGAGAAACTAAAAATGAAATTAGTAGAATTTTTCCATTCTTTTTTAACCCGTGCCAAATCGTTGCATCTTGTCTGAGATTTTTTTTTATTCTAAAACATTCATTTATTATAGGTCCATATATAAATATAAGAGAAAAAATAAATTGAAATAAATGACTGTTTTTATTAAATAAATTAATAAAATATATTTATCAAAATAAACTGCAAACAAAACAATTTTATGAGAGACAGAGTGAGAGAGAGAGGGAGATATTAAAAAAAAATGAATAATTAAACGTCAGAAAATTATCAAGATATTTATATTAAGGTCATTTGTAATCTAGTAAAAGAATTAGATAAGTAATGAGGGGGAAAAACATTAGTTTCATNCATTTTATAAAATATTAACTTTGATATTTTTGTACCCCTGTACTTTGAGGTACCAAAATTATTTTTAAAAAACAAACAATACAAAAGGGCATTAATTAAACTAATAAATAAATATAAATAAAAAAAACCAAATAACAAAAAATTATTTAAACCCTTTAACCTACAGCGAAATTATATATCGGTACAAAAGTGCGTGTACATAATTTTTATAAATAAATAAATAAAATAGCTTTAATGTACATGTCAAGGTCTTTATAATGATATATGACACAATATTAAAAACCAAAAAAAGTGGTCACGTGACACGGCACGCTGAAAAGAGTTTACTCTTAAGTTCTCAGCAAAAATAATGAAATAAAATATACTCAATTTAAAGAGCATTAGTGTGGGATTCAACCGCCTCAATCAGAAATAAAGTTGGTCAGCTATTATAGAAACTATGGCCATTCAAAGACAAAAAGGAAAAAAATAAACCCCAAAAAATACCAAAATTAGTATCATCTAAGGTGCAACCGATGATGATACGACAAAAAGTCATAGGACTAAAGTTGTAGATCTTTTAAAATCAGTTACCACTTGTGTTATCCATTTTCTAGTACGACTTACCGTTTGGCTGCAATAAGCCCTCAAACCAGCTTAAAAATCAAGTCGGCCATTTTTATTTTTTAAGGGTGGAAGGAGGGGGAAAAGTGAACTTTTTATAATTATTTTGGTTCACAATGTAGACGTTGCGCGTCGAATGGCGCAAACCGCAAGTCTCTAGCTCTTCTGGAAGTGGGTAAACATTAATGTCAGTCAGTGAGTCAGTGAGCCATGAGGCTTTGTAGTATAAGACATATTAATTTAGTACGATTTGAAGTGCGCAGGTGGTTGAAATTTGGCAGGTGCTATCTGCAAGCTACTCTCGACAAACCATGAAAATTTCATCAAAATCAGATGATTACTTTTAAAGATATAGCTGTAAATAAATGTATGTTTGTGTGCATGTAGAAGATGAACAAATAACCGCAGAAAGTTGAAACTTATATGGGACCAACAATGGGCTAATTATGACCTACTAACTAAATTTCATTAAAATCAGACAAGTAGTTTTTAAGATATGTTGGTTCGCAAAATTGAGCGACAGACCGACCGACAGACAGACCGACAGACAGACAACCGACCGACAGACAGACCGACCGACAGACAGACCGACAGACTGACAGACCGACAGACTGACAGACACGAGACCAAAAATGTTCCCTGATGTCTGAAACGGATTTCTCTAACTACCTCTAACCACCTCTGTCTTGGAATTTTTGAAATCGGGGATGTAAAATATTTTCGTTCTTCAGAACGATCACATAGCTTCCGTTACCTTCGGTAAGCTCGGAAACAAAAATCAATTACATCAATATACATTCAGGAATGGCTTAAGAATACTTAAGCCATGAAAACTTACAAATGATTCTCATCTCGGGAGCACCAACACATCATATACAATCTAAAATTCCCCATATGAGACCATACAGGTAACTTACTCCTGGAAAATTAAAATAAATGTAAAATACTAATAATGCAAGCCGTTCACGGTCCAACGGACGTACTACAAGAATCCGAGCTAAGGTACTGGTAGCGAGGTAGGTGCTGTGGTACGTCAGTGTGACTTTGAATCGGGTGGAGGGCAGCATGACAGCATGTACGTCAAGGTCTTGTCGGACTCCCCGTGAATCCTACACGGATCCCACAAGCTACGCCCCTAACCCCGCGAGCGCGAGTCGTCTGTAGTACGTCCCGCGCACCCAACAACACTACAACCCTTCCCCGGATCATTTGTTTTTATTGTTTTCAATTTTTTCTACCTCTAAGTATGCAAAACATCAGCTGTTCATTCGTAAATAGTTCTTGTAATCTTCATCGTCTATACAATTTAAACATTTGGTGTCACTGTAATTTATTCTATCACGAAATAATTTCTTGATCCACGTATTTTTTTCCTGATAATGAAGCCATGAAAAGACAAAAAAAAACCCTTTCCGTTGTTTTTTATGGTTGTGCAACGAACAATTTTTTTTTTTTTCTAAAAAGAAATACACACAAATATTTGAATTAAGTTATATATAGTTGTTAAATGTGAGGGGGAGTTGTTAAGAAATTCACAACTGCGGATTTATTTTATTCTTAGCTAACAAATTACGTGTCAATAAATGATTTCTTATATTAAATATAAAATTTGAACTTCATCTATTCAATAAGACAAGCAACTTTTTTATTTATTTTATTATTATTATTTTTTTTTTTTTTTTTTTTTCACAAACACGTAAAAAATACACACGGGCACGTTCTGGAGCCCGGGAGTAAATTCGAAAAAAACGACCATCACAAAACCAAGCGTCAAGTAATTTACCGATGGCGATAACTTGAGTAAAAGATGACCGAGTTTGTTGAACTTTGGTACACCATGTTCATTTTACCAATGCTCAGGCTTAGTTCGTTGGACAACGTTATCTGACCAAGTGTTCACGCGCAACGCTCGCGTAAACGTAAGCTTCAAATTCAAAATTGGAATTTTAGAAAGGGAGAAAATTCTAACTTCATCTATTTTATGAGACAAACAATTTTATTTTTTAAAAAATAATTTAGTAAAACCAACACCGACACTATATCCCTGTTATAATTATTGATTGAGAAGTCAGTCAAGGTAGGTAATTCTATGACTGCCTTGTGGCTTCGTTCCCTCTTACCATATCTCCAGTTTCCTCAGCCTGCTTAGGGATCCTACTGATAAATATTTAGGGTCGTCGGGCATTTATATGTTTGATAGAAGGGATGACGAATCGAGATTCGAGATAAAGTCTGGTAAAATAATCTTTGAAAGTTAAATAAGACGTAAGAAAATACTGAATAATCTTTGGTTTATCTTGTAGGAAGGCGCTTTCTGGTTCAATCGCATCCAGATATCTTATTTCTGTATTGAAGGGGGGTTTCTTTCCTTGTGATCTTTGCTAAGAAGATTAAGAAATGAAAAATCCACCCTTCCAAGTTATTTAAAAGAGCTACTTTTTTTACGGACTCTATCATGATTGCCTTTAACAATACTCAAATTCTAATATGTACTTTGATCTTCTTACTTAATATTCCTCCCACTTTCCTTTAAAAAGCGGATTGCTTTAGATCTACACAAACTTTCCAATGAACAGGGGACAGATAATATACATATCGGTAAAGAAATTCTGACGAACCAAATTCTTCCTGATTTTTCCCTCGTATATTGACTATGCATTAAAACAAATTGTTAAATTAACTTGACCAATTAGTAATTTAAGAAAGTAGAATAATATATACTTACATATTTTTATTGTTGATAAAATCAATAATTATTGAGAAATTATTATAATTTTAAGAGCTGTAGTGATCAAATTTTAAGAATATAAAATTTACCAGGACTGTATTTTTCCCTACATTGCAAGATCTTCATCTTGTACAGGAGACTAAAATGCGTTTCAACCTAAAAAAAAATTGAGAAAAAATATAATGAAACCCTGCTTTTGGCTATATTTCGCGTGTATTTTTAACTTTTTTTTGGACAAAACAAAAATAGAAACTTAATTTTCAGGCTTAAAAAAATCTTAAACCCTTGTTATATTTCGATTGAGGACTTAGGCGGCTTTCGCACTGCGTGCGAGACCAAATAAGGCCGATTCCGTTTAAGAAGCAAATACATGTATTAGCATGTATTTGATCATGGTATTTGAGCATGGTATTAGCATTTAAGGGCTATTCACATTAAACGCCGATCGAGACCGGGCCGAGTGAGACTGAGAGAGAGCGAGCCGACTCAGGCGTTTTTTTCGAACGTTTTTGTTAGTTAAGCGTTTTCGGCCGCCGAAAACGCTTAGCTAATAAAAACGCTCGAAAAAAAGCCCGAGTCGGCTCGGTCTCGCTCGGCCCGGTCTCACTCAGCGTTTAATGTGAATAGACCCATGCTAATACATGTATTTGCTTCTCAAGCGGTCTCGCACGCAGTGTGAAATCCGCCTTACTTTTACAGGTAATTAGCAACAAGCCAACAAATGGCCCTCTACATCCTACACCCAGATAAAGGGGTAAACAATTATTGAACACGGGCCTGGTTCTGAGTTATTCCCATCCACGCTGACTATCCACGAGCTCACCTCATCCCATGATCGTTTATGAAGGAGCTCTGCCTCGTCTTCTCGTGCGATCCGTTGGCCACCATTCCAGGAGTACTTTGGTCCACCTTCTATCCTTAACCCTTGTCATGTGGTTAGCCCATTTCCATTTTCTTACAGTTATTAATTTTATGACATCCTCCATTCCGGATTGCTCTCATCCATTTCTTAGTTTTCCTCTCTAGTCAGGTTACTTCCAACATACTTCGTTCTATACTTCTTACTGCCTACTTTCTTAGTTTCTTTATGATTACCTTGCTGACAGTCCATGTTTGGAATCCATATATTAATACTGGCAGAACGACCGAGTTCCACAGAGAAGTCTTCTTCGTTTCTATGTTGGCCTTAAAAATATATCAATATATACAGTAGGCTCTCCATGATAATAATGCAATCCTTCTTAGAACTTCTTCCTCGAGCAGGCATCTTTCTATTTCATGCTCTTACATCTGATTGTTTACAGTATTGTTTATTTTCATAATTTTAGTTTTATTTAAGTTAATTTTGTCTGGCTTTTCCTGCTTCTCTAACTAGTTCTTCTGACATTTACACTAGTTCTTCCTATGTAGATAAAATCAAAGCAATATCGTCTGCTAAATTTTATAGGATTTAGTTTTCTGTCGATAATATTAAGATTCCAGTACATTGCAGGTATAAAGAAAATAAATTAAAGATTCTGAGGTAATTGAAAAGAAGACCTATAACTTTGCAACGTAAAAAATTATATTAGAAATAATAATTTAAATCCGTACTAGCCCTTTCACGCAGTTAAAGTAACTTATTTGATAACTTTATTTGATATAATTAAGTTGACTTGATTTCTTTCCACTTCTCTAAAATCGCTTTTCAGCCCTTTTGAACTCTGCATGATACTCCCTTGCCTAGAGGTCACCACCTACCGTTTGTAGTAAGATCAAAGGCAACTGATACCTTTTAAATACTAACCGCAAATAAGTTTTAGGCTTCAGTGAAGAAAACTCTGCCGAGTTTCATTGTGCTTGTGTTAAAACTTTATGCAGATCCAACAAAATTTAATAAAAGTCAGTATTGGAAAAATTTTATTAAATATATTATACAGTCTGTCTCCGGATCGACGCTTGAATTGGTAAAGAATACTAACATTTTTTAATTGAAATTTCATCTTCTGGGGTTCAGCCCTGCTTGAATGGAAACTAATTTATGACATGACATCGTTTTAGTTTCGAAAAATCAAGCATGTCTCGGAAATTTACAACATAGTTATTTATGTTACTAGGCAGCAAAAAGGAATTTTGCCGACATGTTTTTAAGTTTTAGTTCCAAAGTTTAGTTTAGTTCCGAAGGCGAGGATAGGCTAAACAAACATACNCTCTACAGTCTTTTTTGTAATTGAAGTTATTTTCATTTTTTGATATGTTTAAGGCCTCTAAGAGAAGTCTTTTTTTATCATTGCTTTCTGAAATTAGAATTTTGGTTTCCGAAAAATTAATTTGATGGTTCATCTGTTTTGAATGTGTAGCAAGGGTAGTTTTATCATCTTGTGCTCTGATATTAGCCATGTGCTGCTTTTGCCGGTTGCCCCATGTTAGTCTAGTTTCACCTATGTAAAGACCCGGACAATCTTTACATGGTACTTGATACACTACACCCATTTTCTCTTCTAGTTTCAGTTTATCTTTTAATTTAGTGTGATGTACGGTTTCTAATTTATTGATTGGTTTGAAACCAAAACTAAGTTGGCAATCACATTTTTTGTATAATTCTGCTATATCTTCAGAAAGTCCTTTAATTCAGGTAGATATTAATACCCTTCTAGTCAGGTAGATATTAAAAACAATGTAATTATGTAATATGTTATAAAACAGTACAATATCACTGGAGTTATTGACAATATATATGTTTCAGCCTGAAGATGACCCAAAAAGGGGTCGAAATATTGCAAAAGTGAGCGTTTCATTTCTTTCCTACAGACCCTACTATCAAATAAATAACTATTTCGTTAAAATAAGATATTATATGTAATGTTTATACACGGTTTATAAATGAAAACATCACATTACAACTTTGATCAATTTTATCGACTGATTTCGTCTAAAGCTATTAAAGAAAAATCACAGGGAAGTACTTAGTCCAAGTACTTTTTAGGGTTTTGTAGATGAGTAAGCATACCCATTATGTAAATAATGATTTCTTGTCTTCAATNGTGAAGGGGGGGGGAGCAGGAGACTTCAGGGGATGTCAATACCTTAAGAAAGGAAACATCAGAACGCCTTGGCTAGAGTTTTGTATTAGATGTGTAAATAATTCTAATTTCCTTCACAATATAACTGTAAAATTGAAGTCACAATACGCGCGTAATCTATCATTATTGTCAACTGCTAAAAATAAATACGAACCAAAGCACACCCACATCACGACTCACCTTTCTGATACGTTTAATTCTTTCAAATTTAAACATAAAATACGGATCTGCTAAAGGAAAACACGACCGAAATTATAAGAATCCTAATGAAATAGGGACACGGGACTGAATTAATTGTGAACGTGTTATTTGTGGCAAGATCAAATTTACCAAGACTCTTAACGGGGGAAAGAGATTTTTCTTTTAAAATGTCCCATATCCTACAGTTTATCAGGCAAATTTAATTCGAAGAGAGACAACGTGGAGATTAACTGGTATATTTACGAGATATTTGTAATCTTTCTATGTTCAAATGGAATAAACTATTGAAGCTTGAGGCAATGCTGATAACTGCACAGTAATGTCAGTTTCTTTTTGCAGACAAAAATTAAGTTCTTTGACACTTACAAGTGTTATGAAAAATGGAAGCACTTGATTCACATGCATATATGCATTATATAAAACTAAAAAAAAAAAACGAAATTTATTATCCCTTATTCTAAAAGTACCTACAGAAAAAAAGTGAAAATTAAATGGAATCACGGAAATTATGGGATATAAATTAGTAGAAGTATCTTGAAAATCTAATAATAAAATCTTATGTATGTCGGAACTACAAATCGATGGATTCCGGTAAAAGTTGACCACCTCAGTAATACTAAGTTGCTATTTTCTCCGCACTAGTAATTGGATAAAGCCATCAATAATGATATTAACGTGCTTGGTTGTATCTTGGTCTAACAATGCTATTTCTGAAACATCTAGTTAAGATAATGTTTGTTAAGAGGTAGTGAAACGTTCAAGATTCTGCATGAATTGAGGAGGGAAACCTTAACCTGGTTCCCCGTCCTACCTTTACAGCATTTAATTAGTGCTTCGCAATTCAAAGTATGCATTCAATTAATATCAAACAATTTTGCCTCTTGTTCTTTGCTGAAACTATATTTATACGAGCCAATCAATAACTGATTATTCAAATACAATTTAATTATGTTTGTTTCATTATTATTAAATCGGCACACATCGTGTATGTTTTTAGTGAAAATAATTAAAAGGTCAAATCATCTTGACATCAAACGATTTTTGTTGATTATTTTACCCTAATTGGATTGAAACGGAATACAAAATACAGCATAAAAGGGTTGAAAAATCATTACTTTATTCACCCATCATCACTTCATCACTACGCACATTAGAGCTGTTCAGCGTGCAGCCCAGAAATTGTCTTACAATTATCCGCCAATGGGGGATCCCAAGTGTTCTTTGCTCTCTCCGCCCAGTTTGAAAAACAATTTCCTAATAGAATTTATATTCAACCTTTTTCTTGTACGTTGTTCCGTCGATATCTGTATTAGCAGGCCTAGGAACTCCACGTGCTGTTGGATTATTATTTTCTATCCTCATCTGGTATTTGCCGTTGAAAGCTCTCTATTATTTTCCATCCTTATCTTGTATTTGCTGTTAAGAAACGCTTTATTATTTTTCCATTCTTATCTGGTAATTGCTGTTGAAAAAGGCATTTTATTTTCCTTTCTAGGCTACCCCGGGTAGGTCTAGTGTGCATCATCCTTGAAAAGTAAACAATACAAATCCATAAGAACAAAGTTTTTATTATTAATCCTTTATATTTATGCATTTTGGTTGTGTCAGTTAATTAGTTATTTACAAATTAATAAATTACATAATAGAATATTTTACCTCAATTAAGTTAGTTGGACGTTCCAACCACATAAATATGGAACAAGTTAAATAAGGAATCCATCGTATTGTTTTACAGCTAAATATGATAGTTTTTTAAGTATTAAAATGTAATTAATGTAATTAGCGATTGATTTCAGGCGGCGAGGCAGCGGGGACAGCGAGAGCGGTATTTTCGAAGAAAGCGTATTGAAGGGTTCGCTGACGAACCTCGCTCTCCGTTCCAGAGACTCCAGCCAGCAGTTTACCATCAACCCGTTGTTCCTGGACGATTCCTGCTACTCGCCAGTCGACGAGCGTCCTAAACATCAATACACATCTTTGCAGCATCCCATTAAAACCAAACGGAAATTGACTTTAACCTCTCAGCCTTCTTTAGTCCGAACGACATTGAATTCTCTCACCGCCCTGCGACAAACCCGCCCGCTTTCTTGACGATGAAGAATCCAAGTATCCTGAATTATTATCTGAGACTTTCGAGTCAGTCGTTATAGAGTTTTAGGTGACTTGTTGCCCGCGTCTTCCTCACCAGGCCTAGACGGCCGCCTTCTCTTCAGTTAACCATTCCCACGGAAAAGTCCTTATTGTTAGTTACTAAAGACTCCGGCCGGCCATCATAGAAATACTATATGAATGTAATATTTAAATATACATAACTATGAGATTATAAAATTAAATGTATTTTTTGTAGCAGCTTTTTCTTTAATCTACCTATAATAACATAAAAGAAAAATAACAGGTTTGTTTTAACACCCCTATTCGTATCGTCCTTTGTATTGCCCGCGGATCGTTCGGGAATCGTTTAGGACAGGTTTTATACGCATGCGCTAACATTGTACTGTAATAAAATCATGTCAGGTTGGAACGGGGTTTAGGACTATAATTCTCACCGTATTAGAAACATTCAAGGAAACCTAACAGTCAGGGAACCTTCCTGTTGACATGAGTGGTGATTGATATAACTGCGCATGTCATACGAACCAGTACTTGGTACTGTCAGAGGATCGTTTGGACCGTACTGTAAACAGTTCGCAAACGATCTCTGCTAGGGTTAAAACACTTTAGAAGACGGTACAAAACACTGTCACAAGTCAAGTAGGAACGGCTGTTATCTATTGCGCATGTCCGTGACGATCCTGCGGACGGGACATTGCTTGGTTGGAACAAACCTAATATGTATCTATAATTGTATATAAAATCCAAATACCACTCACTGACACATCACGATATCTCTGAAACCACTGGTCCTATGACCATGAAATATTTTAGGTGTGTTCCTCTTACCTCCTAGGTGCTCGATAAAAAATGTTTTTAAAATCCGCCATCTTGATTCAAGATAGCGGCAGGGGCGTAGCGGAACATTTCGGCCCCCCCCCCCGCAAGTTGACGAAGTGAGGGCCCTATAAAATATGCGTATATATATAGGGGAGACTGTTGTACCTTGGATCAAAATTTACTTTTGTATTTTTTAAAAAGCCATTTCTTAAGATATAATAACGTAAAGTGTTTCTCCCGATAACACCGCTATTTCTACACACTATGTATTTTTTGACAGTTTAAATATTAAACAGTTATAGGGGAAAAATATATATTTCTATTTTATTAATATGTGATCAATGGTACAAGACCATAATGTACCATTGATCACGTCTTAGTATTCCTTATAT
>KZ651460.1:454168-464493 GCA_001010745.2 Gerris buenoi | reverse complement strand
ATCCCCTAAAAATTGGGTTTTTGGTACAAGCGAGTTACTTAAGAAATGTAAAGATAAAGAATGTATATGAAGTTTTTTTGCAAGTGGGAGTAAAATAATTGACATGTATGAAGGAATATGTGTGGGGTTAATGGGAGGAGGTGGGAGAGTATAGGAAGGGAAGGGAAGGAGGGGGGGGCAAGGAAGGGGGTTGAAACCTTTGTAGTGTACGGAACATAGGCAAGCCTTCTCGAGGGTTGCAGTACATTGGAGGGTGCGGGCGGTTCTGTCTCGGTATAGCCACAGATAATCTCAACACTTCTTCTCCTCCGGACCACCGTCTCTATTCGCTTTTCGAGTCCAGGTCCGATCGGTTCTTTTTACCCTTATTTCTGCCTACCTACCACCGGCGGTAAGAATGTAAACAATAGCGACTCTGTGTACCACGCGTAGGGGAGGCGATAATCGGCGGTGGTCTGGGGGAGCTTGCAGCTGCTCTTCAGTAGGGTAGGTATGGAGGCTCGAAGAGGAGTGCCGGTCTAGTGGCCTCCCCTACACCCGCCCCAGCGAGTATTGATCCGCCGCCCCGGTTGTGCAGTAGCCTACCACGCAACCGTGTCCCGGAGCGCTCTCCGAATCTACTATATCCTTCCGTACATTCTCATTATGTGTCTGAAATCGGTCTGATACGGGTCCGTGTGTCGCGTCCGGCGGTGAGTCCAGTGCCGTCCGGGGGCCTCTTGTGTCACCTACATGAAAAGCCATGGAAACTATTGTCGAAATGGCGGAGAATCAGTCGTTAGGCGACGGGCTTGTGTCGGTAGAAACAGTCGAATCGACGGGCATGAACGCGCACGGAAATACGCACGGCGGTTCGCACGGTCACGGCAATACGCACGGCGGTTCGCACGGAAATTCACACGGCGGCAATTCCCACCGAAACTCCCACGGCAATTCTCACGGCAATTCTCATGGCAATACCCGCGGCAATACGCATGGCAGTTCGCACATACACACCACGGGAGCTCGGAACATGGACTTCTCACGTACTGTCGTCAACAGAAGAGGAGTGTTATCTGCTGCAGTCTGTGGCGATGTCCTCTGCGAGGAAGTGGACGTCAAGGAGGAGAGTGTGGGGGATATGTCGGAATGCGAGCACGACTCGAAACAACTGTCGGTCATTGTACAAAACCACGAACAGGACGACTCGAGGGACTCCAGGTTACTCAGTCCAGGCAAAATGTCCCCTGCTTCCGTGAATGCCATTTCGGTAAGCGTAGCCGGTATGATAGAGTCAGGTGAGTTTAGAAATCTACACCCGGAGCCTACGTACCAGACCCTTACGTCGGTTAACGGTAGAATGTCGCCCCCGTACGTCAGCCCAGGTTCGTCCTACGCGACGTTGACCCCTCTTCAGCCTCTACCTCCTATATCTACAGTGTCGGATAAATTTCATTACGGACATCCTAGCAACGTAAGTGGTTCTTTTACAGTAATGCAAAATAACGGCCTCGGAATGGGCATGGGAGTGAATTCTCCGTACGGATACGAAAAGATGTCGGCTATGGGTATGTCTCCACACCAATCTTATTCACCTAACCATTTGTCCGCAATAGGACTTTCACAACAGCATTCTCCTATGTCTCCTCAAAGTAATTACAGTCAAAACGGACTTAATTCGCCGCCGAAAAGTATGTCTCCTAACGGTTACGATTCGCCGTATAACCAAAGAGACCTGGTCCGTGCTAACCTAGGCGGCCAAAGTCCGCAGCTCAGTCCTTCGGGGTCTCTGCACTCTTCTCCGCAAGCTACCCTTACCGCGGTGGGATTCGCGACAACGTTAACCGGTCTAAACGGCATGGCCACGATTACACCTCACCCCGGACCCCCGCAATCGGTCGTAGTCTCGCCACACCATTCCCCTCCGGCTCTCGTCCAACGGGAAGCGGTCGTCGTGACGGTACCGCAGAAGTCCCAAAACCAACATCAACAGACGCAAGCCCAACAACAACAGACTCTCTCGCTCAAGGCGGTAGCACCGTCCCCCTGTCCCCCCGTCGGATCTACCAGTAACGAACTGGAAGAGATCAACACCAAAGAACTCGCTCAGAGGATATCCGCCGAACTCAAACGTTATAGCATACCTCAAGCGATATTCGCTCAAAGAGTACTGTGTAGGTCGCAAGGAACTCTTTCCGACTTACTTCGAAACCCGAAACCTTGGTCCAAGCTGAAGAGCGGCAGGGAAACGTTCAGGAGGATGTGGAAATGGCTACAGGAACCGGAGTTCCAGAGGATGTCGGCTCTTCGACTTGCAGGTAATACCCATATCTACGGATGTACATAATATTTATTTCTTAAATACCGCAATAACGTACTTAATTCTTATAGATATATTTTACTAGTCGCCTTTATGCAAAAATAAGGAAGACGAAAGGTTAAAGTCGCGGCGTGCACCGGATGTATAGCACAATACATATAGGCGACGACATTGTAAACATTGTCACGTGGTTTTCCCAGAGTAATATTATTGATCTATAGTCATGTGGTTTAGGAAAGTGGGCCAAACCTTCTGGCCCATTGAGTGGTTCATTTTCCTACTCATGTTTTAATAATATAAAAACTCATTTACTTTAATTTAAATCGAATCTTTCATGAACAATTAAATTATACTTTTAGTCTAGTTCTGTTGTAGACAGTGGATAAAGCAAGTCAATGACATTCAAGCACTATCTAGAATATAAGTGTGTACCTATTATTTTTGTTCGACTTGTACGTCGTATAATTGTATTATAGCACGACGGTTCTAAAGTGATTTGTCTTCCTTTTTCTTTTACATTTCTCTGGCAGATTTTTATTTATTTTATTTTTGCATTGTTTTATTTTATAGTTTGTATTTAATCGAGCCAATCTCATACACAGAATGTAGCTAGTTTCACTTTAATCTCACTTATCATTTAAACTGTTGTTTTCTCAGTAAAATATGTAAATTCGTATTTCTACCTTGTTATCTGAATAATTAGTCTTTAGGAAAATTATATGCTCTGGAAATAACGATAATTGTTAAATAAATAAATAATAATTAAAAAGTAGAGCTAAATACCTGCCGGAGATCGAAATATATTATCATTTTCATATTTTTATTTCTTTATTTTTACAGACATTTGCTTTTGAAAAATTTAAAAAATAAAACATGTCAAAATTTAATTAAAAATAAAACCTCACTGTAGCAAAGGATTAGGATTAAGGCTACATAATATACTCGAACTAAAATACATTAAATAAATAAACAATTGACTTGCTTTTCCACTGACTGAATCTTCTACAATCGAAAAATTAAAACACCCTGCACTTGCAAAGGCTAAAATATAAAATCTAGGATGACGTAGTAAAAACAAAATTTCCTTGTGAAAGGTATTTACTATAGGTTCGTCTACCGAAATTCTCGGGCCAGTTACATACACAATGGGTATTTTTGTATATTTATTAATTTTTGCGATAATCGCAGAATTTAATTTTAATTCAATTGTACCCTGCATTTTGTTTATTTTAATGTGAGCATTTATTCGACTTCCTTACCTTCTTTTTTTTCTTTACGATATTAAAAATGTTATCACATATTCGTTTGCTGTACCTTGAGTATTGAAGCATATAATGAAATAGACGTTTTAATTTGCTTTCAAATAAATATATACACAGTAAATATCTAATTAAATCCCTCAGTTTTTCATACGAAACAAAGAAATCCAAAAAAAAAAAAAGGATTTTGACACAACTAAATAACTCTGGGTTACCCAGAATAAATACCATCGTTAAGAATGTCAAGTGTGATGTGTAAATACGCATTTCTGTTAACTTATTTAGAAGCCTAGCAATTTTAAATTTCTCCAAGTAAATTTGATGATGGTACTTGATTCATCACAATTATTATGGGACTGTGTGGGTGATCAAGTTTTCAAATACTCATCTTCAGTTTGTGCTCATCACTTGCTCAAACGTGTCTTAATCATGAATGATTTCAACTCCTATCTATATAATAAAAGCTTAACAACAAATTTTGACTTTGAGTCCGAAATGATCAAATCTTTTTGGTATAATATATGTGCACTCCGCGTGTCCTCTATATCCTCTATACTACAGCAGCCCCAAAAAAGTATACTCAACAGAAAAACATTGTTTATTTTCCAGTTTTTTTTGTTTGCGAATTTTCCAAGAAAATTAAGCTATTGCAATGGCTTCAAAATTTTGGAAAATTTTCCCCATTAAAATCCGTTTTAGTCCATTCTTTATCGATTCCTGAAATTTAACACTTTTTTTAAATGTATGTATGTATATTATATATCTATGTATAAATATATGTGTCCCTCCAGACGATATTTTACCTTAAGATGCACCTAAAAAATCCAAACAAATTTTAAAATGTCAATAATTGGCCGGCATTTTTGGAGTCCATTAAAGGGACAAATGTTGGCAATTTCTTGTAAAAAATAGCATAAAAATGTGTTTTTTCCATTTTACCTCCCTCTTATATGATAATATGACAAAAGTGTACATAAAAACAATTGCTGTACTCTTAAAGAGCTTTCCAACGACGTGCATCTTGAAGGGTAAATACTATTTTGACTTTTGTACTTCTACCCGTGTGAACCAATTTTTTTTTTCACCCATCCAAATTCTAAACCAAAATCTTCCAATATTATCATAAGCCAACAAAACGCAGATTTCTTTGAAAATTCTCTCATTAAGTCATGGTGCATGACTGGACCTTTTTAAAAAATAATTCGCCCTTTTAAAAAACTTCTGCTTGTTCTTAAACATTAAAACTAATATAATTTCTTTGAATTGATACAGTCAGAGGATAATGGTGGTTTAATCTTAGTTATATTTTAATGTTTATCAAAAAATTCGTGCAATTATCACAAAATATTTAACATGATATTAACAGGATATTTAATAAGATATTATACTTTTTAGTAACAAAACAAGAGTCGCACAAAAAAATGAAAACACTCTACGTTCACACAAAATGTTTTCCCCTTCAGTATTCTATGAAGGGACACACTGTCTATACGGGAAATATTTTTTTACATAAGGCTGAGATCTATCTCGTATAAGTTTCACATTGAGAAGTAGATCTGACTTACCCATTAACCATTGAGAAGTAGATTTGACTTACCCATTAACCATTGAGAAGTAGATCTGACTTACCTATTAACCATTGAGAAATAGATCTGACTTACCCATTAACCATTGAGAAGTAGATCTGACTTACCCATTAAGCTAAAAAAATATGAAAATAATTAATAAGACATGATCCAATTTCTTTACTGCACCCTACATACTTCGAAATCTCACCAATGTGTGAAATGAAGACAAATAAAAAAAAATAGATTGCCGATTTGTGTGGCACATAGCTTCATCGCCTCCTATCATGAACTTTATCTATTTTATGCTTTAACAAACCAAGAACCGGGGAACGAGCGCCCACGGCGCGGCGCTCGAAAGGAAGAGCTATTTTTTTAATGTGCTGGAAAAATTAAGAAACAATTCAATTTTTAGGCATGTAATTACTTAAATGTGCCTAATTGTATTGCGCATTGAAAGCTGTCACTTTTGATTATAATACGTAATGTAAACAAACAATGCGCCTTCTTATCACACTGAGCCAACCGTCCCGGTCCCGTGGTTTTGTTTACCTTATAGGTTAATTTTTTCTGCATCTGTACAATCTTTACTTGTACCCGTACAAGGCCAAAACCTTATCAATTCCCTTGACATTGGGCTCATTTTTCTTCTCTCACCGTCCCCTACACGTGGACATATCGTTGGCTCGGTTTTGATTCGGCGTTATTGAGATCCCAGGTACAAAGTTTTATGCTTTTATAAGTTAAAGATTTAATTTAATCTGTCGAAATTGTTTTGATTCTTTACATGAATTAAAGAATCATTTCAGCAAAAGTTAAAGATTGGCGACTGTTCAAATTAATCTAGGGCTATCTGCGGTTTGCTTTTGATAAACCGTAATATCATTGAAATCAAATAAGTACTTTTGAAGCTATTGGCGTAAATAAATGTATGTTCGTGCGTACGTGGAAGAGAAACAAATGAGTGCAGAAGGTTGAAACTTATATGGGACCAAAAATGAGCTAATTTTGAGTTAAGTCAAATTGACGATTATTACCGCAAGTTAGTAAGTTATTAAACGAAGAGGTGCTTACCGTCGACACTTGCTTAATCTGAAGATCACTGGACCGGTTTCGGCTATACGCCATCATCAGCAGAAGAAGAATATAGATGAGAGAAATGAACTGGTAGAATCTACATGAGAGAGCACTCTCTCTTCTGCTGATGATGGCGTATAGCCGAAACCGGACACTAGCTTGATCTTCAGATCAAGCTAGTGTCGACGGCAAGTACCTCTTCATTTAATAATTTTGACTTACCATACAAATTTAATTAAATTATATGTGCAGTATTTAAGATTTGTTGGTTTGCAATAATTGAGCGAAAGAGGGGCAGACAGACACGGAACCAAAAATGTTCCCTAATATATGAAACGGATTTCTGTCTTGGATTATTTGAAATCGGAGACATAAAATTCGTTTTCCAGAACGATGACGTAGCTTTTGTTGCCTTCAATAAGCTCGGAAGAGGAAAAAAAAGGCACTCGACTATTTATTAAGAGAAAAATTACGTCATATTACGTTCAAACCACTGTTGAATAACCCGTATTTATTTCTTAAAAGAAATAAATCCCGTAATAATAAACAGAAACATAGCTATAATATACATTTTATTTTAGCATTTCCCTATTCCAATTTTTAATATTCATTGGTTTTGGTACATTTTCATTTTTCTTTGGTGTGACGTGTACATATCTCTTTAGCTATTAGTTAAATTTCCTTTCATAAAAGATAATTTTTCATCTATCGGATAAAACTTTTATTCCTATGATTGAACCAAGGTCTTACTTGAATGAAGTTCTTTTTTTGTTTCTTTTTTGGTATATTTTCATTTTACTTTCGTATGACGAGTTCATATCTCTTTAGCCATTAGTTAAATTTCCTTTCATAAAAGATAATTTTACATCTATCGGATAAAACTTTTATTCCTATGATCGAACCAAGGTCTTATAAACGAAGGTCTTACTTGAATGAAGTTCTTTTTTTTGTTTATTTTTTGATATATTTTCATTTTACTTTCGTATGACGAGTTCATATCTCTTTAGCCATTAGTTTAATTTCCTTTATAAAAGATAATTTTACATCTATCGGATAAAACTTTTATTCCTATGATCGAACCAAGGTCTTATAAACGAAGGTCTTACTTGAAAGAAGGTCTTATTCGAAGGCCATATTTTTCAAATTCCGGAAAAAATGAAAATATTGTTATAATAGTTACATATTCTTGAATTAATTGTTTTTTGGATCATACAGGTGAGTAAAATTAAAAATTGGTTAACTAAAAAAGGTTGTATTTCACTTGTTACGGTCATCATCAGACCTAATATAAAATAAAAAAAAAATGTTTTGCATAATAAACCTATAACTTACACATACACATCTAAAAAAAAATTAAATCACATTACTAATTAACTTTCTTTTTATTAACCTTAAGTCCTTGCTTGCGTTAATATGTTACATATTTCTTAACAATTTTAAAAGTAATTAATATAAATAATTAAAATTAATATTAATAATATTTATTACTTTGATAATTGTTAAAAAATATACAAGCAACGACTTGAGGTTAATAACCTTTTTTTCAATTAACCAATTGTTAATTTTACTTACATGTATGATTTAAAAAACAATTAATCCAAAATTATCAAAGGTGCAAACTTTAGGGTAAGTGTCCATCTGAGACTAAATCTCGAGAGCTAGTCTCTAGATTAGTCTCAGAACCTTATCCACTTGAGAGCAACATCAGCCTCTCTCGAGTCTCGGAGAGTCGGCGAGTCTCCGAGACTAGTCTCAGCCCCATGTCCACTAGCGATTTCAATCTCGAGAGCGAGTCTCGAGACTAAAAATTCTCAGATGGACACTTACCCTAAGAATTATTCTTCAACTGTTACATATTCTTTTTCTGCTCTTGAAGATATTTGAAACGCGTATAACATTACATTCTTACTAAATCATTTAATTTTAATCGTTCGACGTGTTGCTCGCCATCTTGAAAAATATAAAGTGTGAAATTTCCAGAAAGTATACGGTTGTCACAAATGCTGAAATGAACCAACATGCCGGATTCCGTTTATATTATAGGCCCAGTTATCATTGGACAAACATTTTAAAACGGCCAGTCTTTAAAACGAAGAAATCACTTAAGTTCGTTCAATTATAGTGCGGGGTCTTTTCTGTTCAACGCCTCCCGGGCGCTTTTTCGCATATACAAGGTTGCACCCTTTAACTTTTATGGGGCATACCGATATTCCACAACTGTCTAGTGCACAGAAAACTAAAAAGCAATGTGTTAGGTACATCACCGCATTCCTTATTGGCATACATACATAAATAAACACATTTTCCAAGAAAGTAAAAGGTTAAAAAACACAACTTACGGCTTGAAACTCATATTTTTCATTGGAAAGACAATGCATAAAGTTATCAGACAGTGAAAATGACATGTCATAGCATGATGGACAAAGACGTGTCATACTTTGTAAATATTGGACTCTCAACTTTCGACGCAAAGAAGCGTCTATTACACTAATACGAATTAGAATAATAGGTTTTCTCTCAAAACTATAATGAGATGATCTATAATATGATATATAGAGAACAATATCTGCACTTATTTTTTTTGGTGACAAAGGTCAAAAAAAGTGTTTCATATAGTTATTTCAATAAATAATGACATTTTATCAGTATTGTATTGTATTGAACAGAGGTCGGAAAAAGTACTTATATATGTATACCGATAAATAATAAGTTTCTCAACCTAGTGAGTGGTTTTTTCAACTTCTTGTACAGTAGACAGTTGTGGAATGTCGGAATGCCCCATAAAAGTTAATGAGTGCAACCTTGTATATGCGAAAAAGCGCCAGGAAGGCGTGGGGGGNGTGCAACCTTGCATACGCGAAAAAGCGCCCGGAAAGGGGGGGGGGGGAATAACAGAAAAGACCCATAGTGTGTTTTTTTTAACCAGCGATGCGTTGCCGAACTCGCGTATTTAAATAATAATTGCCTTACTAAAAAGACCTTTTATTTGACAGAAAACTTGAGAAATTCTTAAAAAAAAGCTTTGTGTTTTCGTCATTTGAGTCGGTCATTTTGAAAATAAAATACCATAATATGCTATTTTATGTCTCTACTCATCAAGGGCTTTAAAATGATATGCAACTTGATAGGTATTTCTTTTTTTTATTTTCGGCCGCCATCTTGAAAAATGTATAAGAAATTTAAAAAAAAACTATATAACTGTCACAAATGCTGAGATGCACTTGTATGCCGTTATTAACAGACACAATATTTTTAAATTTTGCATACACGGTTTAGTTTGGATAACAATGCCCGGTTTGCTAAGTGACGTCATTCTAAATCCAATATGGCTGACAGTATTTAAATAAAAGTTATTTGAAAAAAAAAAAATAAATAAATAAAATATAATTACATAATTTATTTAATCGTATGGTGTTTATTGTACTTAGCCTTTACCTGCCGTACATTTAAGAAAATATGCACGGCGTTTCTTTGGGACCGTACTATGACGAAAGTTATATATATATATGCACATACATAATTTGTATAACAGGTTGGTGCTATTGTCAGAACCGGTTTTTAATTCCAGAAAGGTTCGTAGAGGAGGGTAAAACAAAATCGATAGCGACACAAACAAGACGACCAGAAACAGCTGATTTCAGCTATTTTAAAAATCAACCCCATTTCCGCCGCTAATATAAATAGCAGTTTTTTTTTTTGCATTTTATAATATTAGCGATTTATTTCATTAATAAATTTTGCACATATCCTATATATTTTACTTTAATTATATATAGTATTTCCTTTTTTTAGGGTTTCGAGGTGATGCTAGAAACCCTTATGCTTTTGGTGGTTTCGTCGCATCCCGGATCAAATTTCCCGACCAATTGTAGTTAGAGATTTGAAATTGGCATACAAATAAAACTTTTTTGCCCAAAAACCGAAAAATGATGTTCACAACTCAAAATTTCAAGTTCACAACTCAAAATTTCTTTGATCAGCGAGCAATTGTGAACTGCTCCCGAAATGTTTTATTCTTTGTGGTGTATCATTTTTAAAGATATTGAAATGTATATCACAAATATATATCGCATTTCCAAAACGACGGCCATTTTAACGCTCAAATTACCCCCCCCCCCCCCCCCC
>KZ651460.1:441878-453931 GCA_001010745.2 Gerris buenoi | reverse complement strand
ATAAAAAAATAAATAAATATATATAAATAATAGTAATAATGAAGGAAATATTGCTTTTTATGACCAAAGAAGCACTTTTAGTATAGCTTCCTATCATGTACTTTTTTTTAATTCACAATTATCAAATTTTTATTTTTTTAAGGCTATGTGCAACAAAATAAAGGTTTCAGAATTTTTAATTTTTTATTATCCGGTATTATTTTTCATAATATTTATTTATTTATGTATTAATTTTATTCTTTGTAGTTTTCATTTTTTTTTCTTGAGAGAAAAATTTTATCTTTAGGTAGATCTATGGTCTAAAAGTTAAGATTAATAATAAAAAAATTAACTATTTGCAAAACCGATTTGTAGGTTTCGTGAAATTAAATTATAGGACTGATGGTTTCAAATAGAATAGAAGCAAGTGGAACGATCACCCGATGTTTATCTGTAATGCTTAATATATAATTGTCAGCTAAGTCAAATTAAGCTATTTGACTATTTCATTTTCATTTATTTTTTCCATTCTTTAGTTTATAGTGGATAAATTCTTCGAGTGATAATACTAACTATCGTACATTATTGTTGTTCATTTGTGATTAAGTTGTAACCCAGATAAAAGTTAATTTTCTCTCGTAATTTTTTAGACTTGCGTAAAAAAGTTAAACGTCGGTTGCTTTACAGCGAAACCTAAGGTTGCTACGTAAATTTTACCGGTGATTTCCGACTTACGCTAATATACACTTTTACGGTAAAAGTGGATGCTTTTACGGAAAATGTTTAAAAGGTAAAAGTTTTACCTTTTATACACTAATACACATATGTTACTCAGTCAGTTTACGGAGTTACGGTCCTACTGGCCCTTGGCCGTATCGATCCGAAGTCTGCCTACATTGCTATCTCGGTGTCTGTCCTACGGCCGAGTGCTGAATATATTGCTATGTTGGGAGACTGCGTGGGCGTACTTCAAGTCTGATTCCGTTCCGTCTCTAGTACAGTCCATTGTTATCGGCTCAGTTGATTTTCGTCTGTCATATGCATATTATCGCATCCCCAACTAGTCGAGTACCCGCAGGCTGACCTCTTCGTTCCATTTAATCCTTCTGTTCCTTAACTGTTGTTTTGTTGTAGTGTACATCTTCTGTATATAACACTATTATTCATCCTAGCTGGACTTGCAAACTTGATGGACTAGCAACTTTTTATGTGTATTCGGCTGAACAAATAAAATAAAGTGAATGTTACAAGAGTAGCTACTTTAGTCGCAGCCGAGTCGTCCGTATATACACCGACACGCTGACTAAATTGATTTTTCTAATCCTCTCGATTTTTCACGCGTGCTCTTACGACCGTAGGTTCTGATTGAAGCGAGCTTCTGTAACAAAATACGCATCTTGTCTGTCGGTAATGTTTACGTGTCTGACAATCAAATAAATCGACCGATTTATTTGAAATTCGGTATATATACGTGTTCCTTTTACTTCGTCTTAATTGAAAGAGGCGTGTAAAATTTCTACTGGATACAAGCAGAAGTTTGTGAGTAGTGAAGTGATACATTTTAGAATTGTTGAAAAGAAGATGGTCAGACCATGTGAGTTAAGGAACGTGTAGAAAGGTACCCTTCTCCCCCACTACACGGTCTCTATTACACCCGTTCTCTTTAACTATCAGCTCGTCGTGATTACCTATATTTTGAATGTCAAATATTTATTGCATTAAACTAGCTTCAATGATTAAGCCAAGCGATGCCTATTATTATATTGTCGGATGTTTATGTCAACTGTACTATTTAAGTACGGATGTTGAAATACATACACGAAACTCGAGTGCTTGGAAATCTTATCTTCGATACCATTAAGTACGTATTTAAACGTTGCTGGTGCATTCTAAAACACTCATAAACCTTTTTTTTTTTTTTTTTAATTATTTGTAAGATCTTTAAATAGCATTAGGTCGCAGCAAACAATTCATACACGTGTTCTGTTTTTTCGTCGAAATGTCAATTAAGGACTTTCAACGAAATAAAAATCATCTGCAGGTTCTGCCTTAGTTGTTGGATGGAATGAGCATGCACTCTAACCCATTTATATTAAGCGGTGATGAGCTAAGGATTTGATTTTGATCGAGTTAAAGGTTACGATTACAGTAGATGCGTATTAGGAGTAAAATCGTCGGGCTACTGATTTAGACGTCCGAATTGTAGTGGTTACAGTGTTTCTTTAATCTATCCACCAACTAAGACGGAACCTGTAGATGATTTTTATTTTGTCAAAAGTCCTTAGTAATAAAAACAAATACCAATTACTAATGGTAATACAACTCTTTGCTCCTTGAGATAAGTCAAACCCGACAGGTTGTTTTAGCGAATTTTCGAAGAAAATTAAGCTATTGCAATGGCTTCAAAATTTTTGTAATGAAAACTTTGACTTTTGTACCTCGAACCCCTGTGTACCAAATTTTTTTTTAACCCATGCAAATTTTAAACCAAAATTTGCCTCTATTATCATAAGCCAATAATACGTAGATTTCTTTGAAAAATCGCTCATTAAGTCATGGTGCAAGACAAGGTTTTGTTTGTTTTATTATTTTAATATTTTTCTGCTACGTATAACAAGCAATAATAAGCTAGGGATTTGAATTTAAACGGGTTAAAGGTTACGCTTACAGTAGATGCGTATACGGAGAAATATTGTTGGGCTAAAAAAAAAAAACGTATTTAGACGTCCGAATTGTAACGTAGTTGTGACTTTAAAATAATAAAAAAAATTCAATCTGTCAGGTTTGCCTTTTCTCTAGGTGCAGAGGATTTGATTACCTTTAGTATATTTGTTTCTATTGATAATATAAGGGCATGCACGATCAAACATGCTCAAACCTGATTTCGGGTAAATCTAGGCCATACACGTCAAACATCATGCTTGCGCAAACATCAAGAAGCCACATTTTGACCGTGTATGGGGGCCTTGGATTGAGTTTGTCGGACGACAAAGTACAGCTACTCTGCAATACGTTTGTGACGATTGTAATTTCATGACCAGAAGGGCCTTAGAAGGGATTTAAACAGGTGGTTGCTATATTTAAAGCTAAATCGATACAGGACCTTCTGTCGAGATAAATAAAAGATAAAACGGCTAAGAGGGCGGCTTTCATAGGTGGCAGTTTTGTAGGCTTCATTGCACAAAAGAACAATATATTCAGTAACACGAATAGAATACTTGATGAATTTAACTGGCGTTTCGTTAAATATAACTCTCTGTCCATATGATTAGAGAAACTTTATGAGAAAGCCAAGCAGTAATGATTGTGATTACATTAAAACAGATTCAGACTTAAGACTGACCTGGAGCTTACACAAACCAACCTACGTGAAACCACGCTCATCTGATCTTGCAGAGTTTCTAGAAGATCATATTGAGAATTACTTTCCACGAGAAACTTGAACATTTTTAAGCAATGATATCTAGAATCGTTATAAGTTTAAATATAATGCAATCTCTGTCGATACTAGAGCTTATTCAAATCTAATTTGTATTATTAATTCCCTATAACAATTTAATTTAGTAAGCTTATTGCTTATTGTTGCTGAACTTATAGTTGTATAACAAGGTGTGGCAGCTCGAAGCTCGCAGCACAAAACTCGCTATTTAAAAATATTCGAATTTTTATTTATTATTCGATCGACGATCAAATGCGTGTTTAACACGACTTAACGTATACAAGAATAAATATGACAAACATTGTTTTGAGATAAGTTTAGTGGAATCGTATTTATATTCTAGAAGTTAGTCTGGAAGTAAAAGTCGGTGGTTTTGAGATAAAAATGACTTGCATCGGAGTTTTCGCTTAGAGAACCTTCCTGAAAATAACCTTATTCCAGCTGATTCGGTAAACTTTTATCGAATTTATCTTGACACGTCTTGGAACGTATTTTATATTAGTTTATATTCATACATATCGTATATAAGTTGATATTTATGTAGGTTTTTTGCTTCTTATGTGTTTTTTGGGTCGTACGGCGTTGTAATTCTTGCTCTAGTGGTACCAGTATTATGAGGTGACTCACGAGTGCCTAAAGCTATAAGTACCTCTAGGGTAATGTACAACCCGGCTTCCTGTATAAGCTCCAGTACCCGGTTCACAAAGATCAAGTTACACACATCCTTTGTTTCCTAAGCAAGTGTACCTTCCTTGTCAGAATAGTACCACTTATAAGTACCGCCGGCTCTCTTTCACAGGATACACTCTCCGACTTGGTTCCTTCGATATATTTAATTATTATAAAAAGCTCGAACTTTTGCCTTGCGCATCTCAGTGCAAATATTCATCTATTTTAAAACCTCGATAGGAAATAATTGAACTAAATCAGGATAGGATATTTTTAGTGTTTGTTATCGGTGAATTGAAGCAATGGACTTATCGCAGTTTGTTATAATTAACGCCTAATTTTAATAATGAACTTATGGTAAGCCAGTTAATACCGATAATTATTAGGCACACAATTACTTTTCAAACTACAAAAATTAAACATTTTCATCCTAATTACCTATTTCAGCATTTAAAAACTGTAATGGTATTACATTTCTGAGGTATTAGATATAATATTTTATTATACTGAGGCAGATTATTACAACTTTGAGTAATAACACCCGAAGTTTTTAGTAATTATTTGAAGAGTAATTACAATAAAAACGTTGGACTCAACACCTGATTTGTTTGAAATCTTTATAATTGGTAAGAACAGTGCCACCAAGTTTTGCATTTGAATACTTTAACGGGAAACCTCAGCTTTGGATGATTTTTTTTGTTTTTTTAAATACAAGATCCTCTGACGCCTGTTCAAAAGCTGGATTATTTCGACAAGATCTCATTTTTAGGGTTTCTTTGGTAAAACCAAAAAAAGAAACCCTTATAGTTTCGTTCCTGTGTTTGTCTGTCACTCTGTACTTACGGTTCCAATAACGTTTGAACCAAAAGAGATAAAAACATGAAACTTTCCAGTATTAAAGATCGTTTTGACGAGCTCACAGGAAAAATATAGCGAACTCAAAATTATCAGCTGTTCAAATTCAAAATGGCGGATAATTCATGCCCCGAGAAAAAAATAAATTTTAATGAAAGGTATTAAATGAAAGGTATTGAAGAGTAGATTACAAATATATTTACCACTTAGGGAAAGTGCTTAATTTTCGGCGCTATTTTATCAAAAAACATAAAAATTTTGCGTGTAAAATTTTGTCTTGTGTAAAGTGTCTTTTCAATTAAATTTCCCATAACCATTTCTTAATCCTGAAATAATAAAATTCGTCAAAAAATGAAAGAAAGCAATGCATTCTAGGACTTTCAGAAGTTTTACTTCTAATGCGTGAGAGCCTCACACATATTTTTTTATTTTTTTTTAATTTTGAGTGGGGTATCAAATGAAAAGTATTGAAGAGTAGATCACCAATACGACTATATATAACACTTGGGGTAGTGTTTTATTTTTCACGCCATTTTTTCAAAAAAACATCAAAATTTTGCGTCCCCCCTCCCTATACAAGTTTGATGTTCACAATACTAACGAAACCCTTTACGTGAGATTTACGTCCAACCAATTTATTTTTAGAACCTGAGGTTTCCTGTTACAGTATTCAAATGTAAAACTTTGAGGCACTATTTTAGAATGTTTTGTTTACTTTTATTTGATATTTTTGTTTATATTTATATTTAGCTGAGATTGTTATATTTATTTAGCTGAGATTTATACTCATGTTATCTTGTTTACTTATACATTATATTATTCTTTAATTCTTAATAGGTAAGATGGAGCCTTTAGGTGAGAATAATACATACAAATTAAGTCATTTGAATCAAGGCGTTCCGACCCTTTCTCGTCTTAATGTCATCCTCAGTCATCATTTATTATTTCTTTAATAACAAGCACAGTTCGTCGTCTCAATTAAGCACCAATAAATATTTTGAGTGGAAAACTAGTTATTATTAAATAAAATGTCTAAACTTACATCAATAACAATGATATTATGTTATTTGCTTATATTATACAGGGTGGTCCAAAAGTCTCCCCCCCCCCCTCTTAACTTTTGAACGGTTTGAGATAAATTAATGAAACTTGGGGGATCTCCACCATTCAATTGTTTTCATGCAATCACCCACTAAGGGTGACCCCCCACTTTGCCCCCAGGCCACCCAACTTCACAATTTCAAATTGGAGTGTATATTTTTGATAGCATATTTGGATTCTACAGTGAAAAATAATAAACTTTTACTTGTAACTTTTTTTCTATTTCCAATATTTTGCCCCCTTTGGAGGGGCAAAGATAGCGAAATATATTTCGATAATACTTTGTAAAATCTAAACGGTTAGAGATAAATTAATGTCACTGGGGGGATCTTAGCCATGCAAATAGAAGTTTGTTTTCATGTTATCGCCCTCGAGGGGCAACGAACAATTATGCCCCCAGGCCCCCTCACTTATAAATTTTGCACTAAAGTGTATATTTTTCATAGCAGATTTAGATTCTACGGCAAAAATAAGAATATTTTACTTTAAACTTTTTTTTCTATCTCCAATATTTTGCCCCCTATAGGGGGGATAAGGCATATAAATTGTAGATTTCAGCGCCTGGGGGCAAAATGGTGGTTGCCCCTAGTACGCGAGTGGTTGAATACACACTTCCCTTTACATGGTACAAATCCCCCAAGTTTCATTACTTTATTTCTCACCGTTTAGATTTTATAACGATTTAAGTGTTATTTTTTACTATTTCGGAAGGGTTATTTTACTATCTTTGCCCCCCTGTAGGGGGCAAAATATTGGTGATAGAAAAAATAGTTTCAAGTAAAAGTTTATTATTTTTCACCGTAGAATCCAAATATGCTATCAAAAATATACGTTCCAATTTGAAATTTTGAAGTTGGGTGGCCTGGGGGCAAAGTGGGTGGTTGCCCCTAGTGGGTGATAGCATGAAAACAAACTTCCCTTGGCATGGTAGAGATCCCCCAAGTTTCATTAATTTATCTCAAACCGTTCAAAAGTTAAGGGGGGGGGGGGGAGACTTTTGGACCACCCTGTATGTACTGGCTGGGCAAAAAAACGCACTTTTTTAATACTTACAGCTTCTGTAATAGGAGATATGAGGTTGGCGGGGCCTGAAAACTACATTCTTGTACTTTGAATTTCATATCTATAACTTATCAAACTATTGGGTGAAAGCCATGCAATGAGAGTTTGAATCTAAAAATTGATTATTTTACAAAATTACAAAAAAAAAACGAATGGATATTTT
Source organism: Gerris buenoi (assembly GCA_001010745.2). NCBI lineage: Eukaryota > Metazoa > Arthropoda > Insecta > Hemiptera > Gerridae > Gerris > Gerris buenoi. The sequence goes on along the minus strand of KZ651460.1, from coordinate 446,663 downwards.
ACAGATTTACTTGTTTTATGGTTCGATATGTCCTCTTTGTTCATTTACGACACCATGGTGATTTCCCAGCTATAGTTGTTTGACGCATATCATCCCACCAGCCACAAAGAATTATCTTTCCAAGGTCATCGTCGTCCTTTATTCTGCCTCCTACGTACACTCTTTGTTCTTATCAACCCCAGACAGAGTAATCAATTGGATTAAGGTCTGGACTGTCGGGCGACCACTAGTCTGGCTGAATCAAGTCTGGGCAATTATCTTGCAAGTATTGAATTGTTTGCAAGGAGCGATGTGACGGGGAAATATTTTGCGTAAACGTGTAATTTGGCATTTCATCTTCAATGTCGGGAAATCGTATGCTTAACTCATCTTCAATGTTTGTTATAAAATTATATAACTTATAACACTGAAGGGCTCCTCCCACTTGCCTACACGATTACTACTCGGACAACGACCCTAATTCAAACCGCAAATATACACTCCCCGTCAAAATTACCGCACCACCTTTATATTTTTCTGTTTTGACTATCCCTAATTTATACTGATGATTAATAAGTAATTAATCATCATCATCATTAATCAACTCATATTTAATCATCATCGTTAATCGTATTTAATCATCATCATTAATTATATTTAATCATTATAATTAATTATATTTAATCATCATCATTAATGATTCAATGGTATTTTCCATTGATTAATTGAGAGCTCTCACGTATTTATTACATTAATACAGTTGTTTGTTAGTGTCAACATGAATACACCTCCAAATTTAACTATGGAGGAAGCGATTAAACCCGTAGTGATGGGTTAAGAAAGGCTTTTCTCAAAAGGTTGGTTGTCGACTAGGAGTGCATCTCACTACAATCAGCCGAGCTTTTTAGCGGTTCCAGGAGTGTGGATATGTTCCAGAAAAGCGAAATAGGTCCACCCGAGATGAAAACTATAGAAAAAAGATCCTAATTCAATGGCTTTTGTGGAAGCATAAAAATATAAAAGTGGTGCGTTAATTTTGACGGGGAGTTTATATATATATATATATATATTACAATTTTTAAATTTAATATTGAATGTAACTGACTATTTTTATTAATAGTCAATGAAATTAACGACCTTCTCTTATGGAGATGAGAGAACTACCAAATAGTTAACATTCTTAATGTAAGTTTAGATTTTAATTAATAATTGTAATTAGTTTCCCACTAAAAATATTTCTTGTTGGTTGATTAATACATTATTGTTAATTAACGGTGTTTATATTAATAATAAAGGATGACAACAAGAAAGGGTCGAAACGTCTCAATTCAAATGACATAACTTGTATGTATTATTCACACCTAAAGGGTCTATCTTACCTATTAAGAATTAAAGACTAATATGTATAAGAAAACAAGAAAATACGTATATAAGAGTACAAAACTCAGCTACAACCATACACAAAAATATCAAATAAAAATAAACAAAACATTCTAAAACAATGCCACAAAGTTTTACATTTGAATAATGTGACAGTATTCAAATGTACTCGGCTTCTGAAAAGAAAACGAAATCATATCGAAATACATAATCCAGCTTTTTATCAGGCGTTAGAAGATCTCGTACATAAAAAAAAATCGTGTTTGATTTTTGTTTGATTTTTATTTGAGTATTCAAATGCAAAACTTCGTGGCTCTGTTTTAGAATGTTTTGTTTACGTTTATCTGACATTATTTTGTGGTTTTAGCTGAGTTTTGTACTCATATTTTCTTTTTACCTTATTCATATTACACTTAAAAAAAGTACTAAAAACTTCGTGTTTTTTCTCGGAGTGGTAATAGTCTACCTTCATATAATAAAATATATTACCTCAGAAAGTATTTAAGAAAGATAGAACGATCGAGTAATCGTCGTATAGGGAAAACTTTATACATTTATGAGACACTTATAAATATCAGTATTGCTTATAATAAATGAAAAAGTATTTATTTCATGTTCTCCGCAATATCAATACAAATGGGGAAGAAAAAGGTTTTTTTTTTTTTTTTTTTTTTTTTTTTTTTATAAATGTTGGCCTCTTGTTTTCTTTGCTTCTTTACGTCCGGGAGAAAATATTTTACGTCAGATGAGCCATTTTACACAAATATCCAATGTATATCCACGATTGTCCAGTGTATGTATAATGTATGTGTGTAGTTAACTAATATTACTTCGAGGGAAACCCATAGAATGTTTAAAACTTTGTAACATCCGTATTCCCACTCCGTGTAAAATCCAATGTATATTAGTGACGTGGCACATAAACATTTCCCGTAGAAATATGGGCATTTTGCTCATTTATCGGCCAGTATTTGTTTTTAATGTGGCTACCAGGAAACGTTTTACGAGGGGGGGGGGGGGGGGNTTGGCAGTTTAGTCGTCAATTACACACTCTCTCTAGCACTTAATGAAGCTCGTACCTGATTCCTTGACCCACTTTCACTTTCCTCCTTGCTTAGTCCATTCTTAAAGCCCCCATACACGATCAAACATGATGTTTGCGCAAACCTGATGTGGGGCAAATTTAGGCCGTACACCGTCAAACATCATGTTTGCGTAAACATCTAACAGCCCCATACACGGTCAAAATGTTTGCGCAAACATTTTGACCGTGTATGGGGGCCTTTAGACAAAACTTTTTTTTCCAAATCTGTTTTAGTATCACTGCTGTGTAGCGATGACAATCTCTTTATCGTCCATTGTAAAGTTTTAACTCGTTACAAGTTAAGACATACGAATAATTATTTCATCGTCAGTAAGCATTTCGAGTCACTTGAACTTGTACTACTAATTTGTAATATGCAAGGACAGATGTGCTCGGAGTTCTCTGACGACATATTTCATTGTCGAGACGGTGAACTTTGGCCCTCATGGGACTTGCTCTATACAGGGTCGGTAAACAAAAGAGAAGTTGTTCTAGGAGGACGGTGGTTGTACGAACCCACATGACGGAGCTCGCAGTCAACGACTGCAAAGCTCGCTCGGCTGGGCCAAGCGACACCTGCCTTTCGGCTCCCCTAACTTTACACCGGCTTCTCCTGTCCACCCTTTCTATAAGCACACTATTGCTTTATCGTCGATCGATAAAATAAACACCCGTAGAATGCTGTCAGCTGCTGACAGGCTCTCGGAAAAAATCGATAACCTTATCACAAGCAACATTTATACACAGATTATTTTAAGTTGACATTTAGGAATATTTATTTGAATAAACGGCAGATGGACATTTCTTCAATAGTTTATTTAAAAAAAAGAACAGCCGAAAACAAACTTTTCATCACATTAAAGTTGTGAGGAAGTTAACGTGGTTATTTCCTCACAACATGTATATAATAGATTATACAGTGCAGCATTTTGTGCCTACCTTCCTCATGAATGTACTGAATGCCTCTAAAATTCTGAACCTGTGCTACAGCCGCCATATAGGAAAATGGCGGTCAATTAAAGCTTTTTGGTCGTAATTTTTTAAAAAAAGTTTCAAATGTAGTCATTTTGTAATATTTTCATTCTCCAAACCGGTTTTAAAAGCGGTTCCAAAACAATAAAAGGGTTTCAAGTTAGAAACAGTCTATGCATTATTTAGTACTAAACACTCCCGTTGATATCTCCAGACCGATTGTGACTCCCTTAAAAGAGCCTTTTCTGGTAACTATAAACAGGGTGGTCCAAAATTCTCCCCCTCCCTCTTAAATTTTGAACCGTTTGAGATAAATTAAAGAAACTTGTTGGGACCTGAACTATGCAAAGGAAAGTTTGTTATGCTATCGTGTACTAGGGGCAACCACCCTTTTTGCCCCCAGGCCACTTAATATAAATATTTGAAATGGAATGTATATTTTTGATGCAGATTTAGATTCTATGGCAAAAAATAATAACATTTTACTGAGAAACTTTTTTTAAAAATCTTTTTCCAATATTGTGCCCCCTATATAGAAGCAAAAGTATAAAAATTACAGAGTTCAATGAGCTTGTAAAGGCTCAAAACTTGTTTTAAGGATTGAAGGACTAAGAACAAGGGGCGCCTGGATGGCTCGGAGGCTAGAGCGCTTGCCTTGCGATAAGGCAAGTTAAGCAGCATCGAGCCGGGATGGAAGGTGGCCGCAGCTCTGGGTTCGATTCCCGGACCAGGCGCTCAATGTCCACCCAGCATTGTTTAAACAAATGGGAAGCTCCTCGTAAGAGTGCCACCACCAGGTTTCAGCCTGGAAACCATGATAATGACACTCTTGGTTGTTGTACAACTAGGAGGGGAGTCATAGTTGACGACCATATCTTCATACACTAGTGTGTGAAGATTTCGGTTCCTAACCCGGGTTTGATATATGCGCCCACCTAAGAGGCCTGCATCTTCGGGTTAAAAGCCCCCCGGAATTAAAAAAAAAAAAAAGGACTAAGAACACTACTAAAACTACTTCAAAAATATAGGTGACTAAATATAGGTAAACTACAGGTGTATTTAAAGGTTTTTAAATAATTTGGAAACTATAGGTTATCATTTATCAAATAATTTAGTGTTTATGTATTACTTTTCTAGAAAAAGGATAAAATTATTAAAATTTGATTGATTAATATTATCAATCAATATATTAAAGTTTTTTTGCCAGTGCACTGAAAATCTACCGTTATTATACTTTTGCCCTCGTATAGAGGACAAAATAAATTAAAAGTAAATAATTTCTTACTTTTTGCCATAGATTCCAAATCATAGATTCGTAGTGGTAACAAGAAAAGGGAACTACTTATTCAAAAAGCAGCTCCCCCCCCCCA
>KZ651460.1:379350-405276 GCA_001010745.2 Gerris buenoi | reverse complement strand
GTGACCAACCACAGGAAGGTATAAATCTGAAATGGTCCAAATTGGTACACAGGGGTACGAGGTACGGGGTACAAAAGTTTCCTCCTGAATGGCTGAACCAATCCGCACTAAATTCGGCACGGTTAATGTGACCAACCTAAGGAAGGTACAAATCTGAAATGGTCCAAGTTGGTACACGGGGTACGGGGTACAAAAGTTAAAATAGTATATGCCCTTTAAGATGAATGTCGTTGGAAAGCTCTTTAAGAGAACAGTTATTGTTGTATGTTAACTTTTGTCATTACATATTTTCATTTATTCTATTGGTAAAATAGGAAAAAATGAAAAAAATAAATAAATATGATTAAAATGCACGCTCAGTTCAATATTGCAAGCATTGCACACCTAGTAGTAGTTTATGAATTGATACATGCCAACGGACAGACAGACAGCCAGACAGGCTGACAGACAGACACAGACAGACAGAACCGTTATATAAGGTTTCTTTTCTTGCTTCGCACAGATACCTAAAAACAAACATATATTCAATATTTGCTTGTAACTCGTTGACTCAAAGGTTTCATTAAGGTTACCCTCAATGCGACAAAGTAGCGCAATAAATTCAACATGAAGCGCGTCAAAAACGCGTGCTACGAATCCAGCTTTAGGCACAGGGACCTCTAGTTTTTGAACTAGCCGATGGATAAATGAGATATTTACTCAATTGAGAAGGATAAAAGATCTACAGGAGGCAGTTTTACAAGAACTTTTTACATGTCAGTTATTTTTAATTAACTAATTAAAAGAAGCTAAAACCCGATGTATAAACTAAACTGAACTACGAACATGTGTAAAGAGATGCGAAGTCCGTGGCTCCGACCACAACGTCAGGTGTAGTGCCAAGTTGACACTGTAAAGTGAACCATGTGAGTCCGTGGCTCCGACCACAACGTCAGGTGTANGCCTACAAATAAAAAGAAAATATGATAAGGTTCAGCTGTTTAGACAGGGCAACCTGCAATAACCTTTTTAAATAAAGATTGCCTACAAATAAAAAGAAAATATGATAAGGTTCAGCTGTTTAGACAGGGCAACCTGCAATAACCTTTTTAAATATAGATTGCCTACATATAAAAAGAAAATATGATAAGGTTCAGCTGTTTAGACAGGGCAACCTGCAATAACTTTTTTAAATAAAGATCGCCTACAAATGAAACGAAAATATGATAAGGCTTAGGCTAGGCGCATACTGCAGACTAAACAATCTGCAGCCTGTCTGCGGAGACTGTCTCCCGGAGCAAAAGATTAATGAAGGAACAGTTTTGTCGCCCTCACACAATCCTTTGCGCTGGGAGACAGCCTTCGGAGACAGTCTGCAGGCTGTTTTGTCTCCAGTGTGCGCCTAGCCTTAGCAATTTAGACAGGGGAACCTGCAATAACCTTTTTAAATAAAGATTTAAAAAGAAAATATGATAAGGCTTAAAAACATTTATAATTTCATTGGTTATAGGTAATTAAATAAGTAAAAAAGAAAGAACTTGACAAGACAGCAGTTTAATCAAACGAGCGTAGGGACTGTTAAGGCTATGATTTTTTGAACGAGCGTAGTGACATTTTCGTATTAGAGTCTTGAGATTTTAGTTTTATTTTATGTGAAAATTTTACTGATTTCAACGAAATTTCAGCGCACATTTGCATCTTAGAATCAGTTACAACTTTTATAGTCTTTAAATTTGAAAACATTGAATCACAAATAAGATGCCGATATAAGAGCTCAATTCTTTTTGCGCATATATAATAGGAACATGACGGTCAATAATTTAATCGACCTAGTTCTGTCGAAATGTGTAATATCTAATAGCATGTGATGAATTTGTAATTTTAGGTATCTGAATTTGTACTAGGTATTTTGAATCGATATACCTAAAATCAACATTCCACAGTAAAGCGTGTGGCTTTACCTAGAACTTTACATAAAATTGGAAAACCTAATTTCCTTTTACAGTAAAATACAAAATTTTAATATCAAATTGTTTACCTGGATTAAAATAAAAATGAGTTTTAATATTGCGAGTTGAAAAGGAGTCATGTAACATTTATGTTTCGTTAATAAAATAGTTAAGACGACTATAATTTTGAGTTATCCTTAAGCTGGTTCAAAGCATGGGTTTCTGACGCCTGTTTGGGCTATATAATATATAAGAATATATTCATTGGAGGCGTGGAGTTGTCACTGGCTCCACCCCTTTGTCGTTGTTTTCTCCAGCCATTCCTCCTTGTGCGCTGACACAGCGTTTTGCTTTTGACTTCAGCCATTCCTCCTTGTGCGCTGACACAGCGTTTTGCTTTTGACTTCAGCCATTCCTCCTTGTGCGCTGACACAGCGTTTTGCTTTTGACTTCAGCCATTCCTCCTTGTGCGCTGACACAGCGTTTTGCTTTTGACTTCAGCCATTCCTCCTTGTGCGCTGACACAGCGTTTTGCTTTTGACTTCAGCCATTCCTCCTTGTGCGCTGACACAGCGTTTTGCTTTTGACTTCAGCCATTCCTCCTTGTGCGCTGACACAGCGTTTTGCTTTTGACTTCAGCCATTCCTCCTTGTGCGCTGACACAGCGTTTTGCTTTTGACTTCAGCCATTCCTCCTTGTGCGCTGACACAGCGTTTTGCTTTTGACTTCAGCCATTCCTCCTTGTGCGCTGACACAGCGTTTTGCTTTTGACTTCAGCCATTCCTCCTTGTGCGCTGACACAGCGTTTTGCTTTTGACTTCAGCCATTCCTCCTTGTGCGCTGACACAGCGTTTTGCTTTTGACTTCAGCCATTCCTCCTTGTGCGCTGACACAGCGTTTTGCTTTTGACTTCAGCCATTCCTCCTTGTGCGCTGACACAGCGTTTTGCTTTTGACTTCAGCCATTCCTCCTTGTGCGCTGACACAGCGTTTTGCTTTTGACTTCAGCCATTCCTCCTTGTGCGCTGACACAGCGTTTTGCTTTTGACTTCAGCCATTCCTCCTTGTGCGCTGACACAGCGTTTTGCTTTTGACTTCAGCCATTCCTCCTTGTGCGCTGACACAGCGTTTTGCTTTTGACTTCAGCCATTCCTCCTTGTGCGCTGACACAGCGTTTTGCTTTTGACTTCAGCCATTCCTCCTTGTGCGCTGACACAGCGTTTTGCTTTTGACTTCAGCCATTCCTCCTTGTGCGCTGACACAGCGTTTTGCTTTTGACTTCAGCCATTCCTCCTTGTGCGCTGACACAGCGTTTTGCTTTTGACTTCAGCCATTCCTCCTTGTGCGCTGACACAGCGTTTTGCTTTTGACTTCAGCCATTCCTCCTTGTGCGCTGACACAGCGTTTTGCTTTTGACTTCAGCCATTCCTCCTTGTGCGCTGACACAGCGTTTTGCTTTTGACTTCAGCCATTCCTCCTTGTGCGCTGACACAGCGTTTTGCTTTTGACTTCAGCCATTCCTCCTTGTGCGCTGACACAGCGTTTTGCTTTTGACTTCAGCCATTCCTCCTTGTGCGCTGACACAGCGTTTTGCTTTTGACTTCAGCCATTCCTCCTTGTGCGCTGACACAGCGTTTTGCTTTTGACTTCAGCCATTCCTCCTTGTGCGCTGACACAGCGTTTTGCTTTTGACTTCAGCCATTCCTCCTTGTGCGCTGACACAGCGTTTTGCTTTTGACTTCAGCCATTCCTCCTTGTGCGCTGACACAGCGTTTTGCTTTTGACTTCAGCCATTCCTCCTTGTGCGCTGACACAGCGTTTTGCTTTTGACTTCAGCCATTCCTCCTTGTGCGCTGACACAGCGTTTTGCTTTTGACTTCAGCCATTCCTCCTTGTGCGCTGACACAGCGTTTTGCTTTTGACTTCAGCCATTCCTCCTTGTGCGCTGACACAGCGTTTTGCTTTTGACTTCAGCCATTCCTCCTTGTGCGCTGACACAGCGTTTTGCTTTTGACTTCAGCCATTCCTCCTTGTGCGCTGACACAGCGTTTTGCTTTTGACTTCAGCCATTCCTCCTTGTGCGCTGACACAGCGTTTTGCTTTTGACTTCAGCCATTCCTCCTTGTGCGCTGACACAGCGTTTTGCTTTTGACTTCAGCCATTCCTCCTTGTGCGCTGACACAGCGTTTTGCTTTTGACTTCAGCCATTCCTCCTTGTGCGCTGACACAGCGTTTTGCTTTTGACTTCAGCCATTCCTCCTTGTGCGCTGACACAGCGTTTTGCTTTTGACTTCAGCCATTCCTCCTTGTGCGCTGACACAGCGTTTTGCTTTTGACTTCAGCCATTCCTCCTTGTGCGCTGACACAGCGTTTTGCTTTTGACTTCAGCCATTCCTCCTTGTGCGCTGACACAGCGTTTTGCTTTTGACTTCAGCCATTCCTCCTTGTGCGCTGACACAGCGTTTTGCTTTTGACTTCAGCCATTCCTCCTTGTGCGCTGACACAGCGTTTTGCTTTTGACTTCAGCCATTCCTCCTTGTGCGCTGACACAGCGTTTTGCTTTTGACTTCAGCCATTCCTCCTTGTGCGCTGACACAGCGTTTTGCTTTTGACTTCAGCCATTCCTCCTTGTGCGCTGACACAGCGTTTTGCTTTTGACTTCAGCCATTCCTCCTTGTGCGCTGACACAGCGTTTTGCTTTTGACTTCAGCCATTCCTCCTTGTGCGCTGACACAGCGTTTTGCTTTTGACTTCAGCCATTCCTCCTTGTGCGCTGACACAGCGTTTTGCTTTTGACTTCAGCCATTCCTCCTTGTGCGCTGACACAGCGTTTTGCTTTTGACTTCAGCCATTCCTCCTTGTGCGCTGACACAGCGTTTTGCTTTTGACTTCAGCCATTCCTCCTTGTGCGCTGACACAGCGTTTTGCTTTTGACTTCAGCCATTCCTCCTTGTGCGCTGACACAGCGTTTTGCTTTTGACTTCAGCCATTCCTCCTTGTGCGCTGACACAGCGTTTTGCTTTTGACTTCAGCCATTCCTCCTTGTGCGCTGACACAGCGTTTTGCTTTTGACTTCAGCCATTCCTCCTTGTGCGCTGACACAGCGTTTTGCTTTTGACTTCAGCCATTCCTCCTTGTGCGCTGACACAGCGTTTTGCTTTTGACTTCAGCCATTCCTCCTTGTGCGCTGACACAGCGTTTTGCTTTTGACTTCAGCCATTCCTCCTTGTGCGCTGACACAGCGTTTTGCTTTTGACTTCAGCCATTCCTCCTTGTGCGCTGACACAGCGTTTTGCTTTTGACTTCAGCCATTCCTCCTTGTGCGCTGACACAGCGTTTTGCTTTTGACTTCAGCCATTCCTCCTTGTGCGCTGACACAGCGTTTTGCTTTTGACTTCAGCCATTCCTCCTTGTGCGCTGACACAGCGTTTTGCTTTTGACTTCAGCCATTCCTCCTTGTGCGCTGACACAGCGTTTTGCTTTTGACTTCAGCCATTCCTCCTTGTGCGCTGACACAGCGTTTTGCTTTTGACTTCAGCCATTCCTCCTTGTGCGCTGACACAGCGTTTTGCTTTTGACTTCAGCCATTCCTCCTTGTGCGCTGACACAGCGTTTTGCTTTTGACTTCAGCCATTCCTCCTTGTNATAAACGCCTAATTTTTGCGATATTTCGATCCCTCCTTGGATCATTCTCAAGCTAAAATCATAGTTTATTTCATTATTACAATTATTTTATAAATTATAATTAGTGTAAATTGCAATTTTACTGTTCATTTACTGGTATTAAATATAGACACTTGCATCTTTACTGACCTGATTGACTGGCTGAATACATTGTCATGGTTATTGTTGTATATAAAAGTTCTTACTGATACTTATTGATTGAATCTTACTTGATACTTATTGATTGAATCTTATTGATTCTCGTCGATTCATCCTAAGAATGATTTAACATCGATTAAAATGATTGATGATACACACATGTTATGTAGGTCATTAACATTATGAACTATAAGATCAATAAATTTGATTGGTTTTGTACTTACTGAAATCAGGTACTGTTAATTGCACAATTAGTTAAAAATCCCAGAACATTCAGTTTTATATAATTGTAAATATAAATAAAATTTTACCCCCTAACAACACATTACAACTTACAACTTCGAAAAATTTGACCTTTCTATTACAGTTATTTATTTATTGTTTCAAGTAAAATTCTTACAATTATCCAGATTAATTAAGGTAGTTTGTGTGTGTTGCTTGGTTTGGTAGAGTTTAGACTAATATTATCTTGTCAGACAACCACGATTAATAATTAAACATTTTAGCAATTATAAATAAACATTTAACAATACAGGACATGAAAAAAATTAATTTTAGACATAAGTTAATTAATAATTAAATAAAAGTATATATTTTATAATGCGAAATATTAATTCAATGGTAACTTGAGAAATTAAAATCTGAATATTTACATACACTATTATATGTTATGTTTCTTCATTGTTAGTGGTTATGATGTCAACAATTTATTTAATTTGGTATTATTAATATTAATATTCCAGTGTAATGCTTATTTAGTTTAAGACAAACTTTTTTGAAGTTAATGTTTTGCTCCATCTTTGATATCTGTAATCTGTAAAGCCTCTAACATTAATAGACCTCTAACATCAAAATTAAATTGGTGGCACAATTGTTAGGCGTGGACTGCTAGTGCGGTTTTGTCATCTTTGGCCTTAACATTACTTTCATGTTGCTTTTTTTCTGTTTGCCCATGTTTGCCTGGTTTCACCGATGTAGACTCCTGGGCAATCTTTACATGGTACCTCATAAACTATCCCTTTCCTGTCTGCAGTTTCTAGCTTGTCTTTTAATTTTGTAAAGTGTTTGTTCTCCAATTTGTTAATTGGTTTGAAACCAAAACTCAACTGACAGTCAAACTTTTGATACAATGTTGCAATTTCTTCTGAGAGGCCTTTTACGTAGCATAAGCTTGAAAATTTCTTATTTGGGTTGTTATTTGGATTATTTTGATTGTATGTTCGATTTTTGTTTTTACTTAGGTTCAGGCATTTATACTAGAGTTTTTGAATCAGGTTTTTCGGATAGAAATTTTTAATTAATTTCTGAAATACCTGGGATTTAATCTGTTTCATGTACTCTTTATCTGTTAATGCGATTGCTCTTGAAATAAAGTTTTTGGCTGCATTCTATTTCTGACTAAAAGGGTGATTGGAAGCATAATTTATGAACCTATCCGCTTGTTCTTTTTTATTTAGCCATATGGTTTTAAGTGTCTTGCCAACTCTCAAGAAGATCCAACTAATCAAGAAATCATATCTAAAAGGAACAACCTACTTATTTATTAATACTTTTATAATTGGTCTAATACTTTATAAACTCCTTGTTGTTCACCAAAACGTATGTTACCTCATTTTCCAGATCCTTACGAATAATATAATGAGCTTTTATCGTCAAATTCACACAAACGGATGTGTAGTAAATTAGTCCTGGGGCTGCTCAGCCAACTTAGAACGATGTCTTTAATGAACAAGTGATTGTCTCAGCTCATTAGTGAAGGGCTGCGGCTGGTTGGAACCTTTATATTCCTTAATTATCTCACCTCTTTCCTCTTGTTCGTCGTCTAAATTCCTATAATACCCTTCCAATTAATTAATCCTGCTTTTCCCAGTTCCTTAAACATTTATTTACCGTTTAATGTCTTACACCCTAGGTGCGTAATTAAGTCATCATTTTAATTTTTGGTGGCTCATTGCTTCTTAGTTAGTTTAATCCAGTTTTTACTTATACTTGTTTATTTTCTCTATCTTATGTTTACACCTTTTACACCGTTTATATCATAGTGAGTTCCCACTTCTGGCTCTGCTGTTTGACAACTTATAAATAAAACAATTATTTTAGTTTTATTTCAGTTGTTGACGTAATTTATTTACTTATTTCCGGTTGTTAATATAGCCAAATTATCAGTGTAGACCGTTTTGATGCATTGAAGTTACTTTCACTGCTGTTTGTCAACTCAGTGGTCTGCTTCTGTTGCTCACCGTCTCCCAAGGGTTTAACTTTCTTGGAACATCTATGTCCTCATTGGCACCCTATAGCAGCCCCCCTCCCCCTTGAAAAATGCATATGAGCGCTACTGTAATGTTCTTAGTCCTTACTATGTGTCCGGCCCAGTTCCATTTTCTTTCCAGCATATACTCTATTCTATAATGGTGTATTTTCTTTTCCCTTCCTATGATATCGTTAGTATACTTCTCCAAATCCTCTGCAGGCTTCTCCCATCTTCTGTACTGCATCTCTGCTCGCCTGTTTCACAAACCAAGTGTTCTACAGTTTCCTTTTCAGACTTAAACTCGATTCTGAAATGAACAAATCAGTGCTAGCCTAAACCGATTCTACGTCCTCCACACCACCTTCGATCGGAATTAACTTCCCCAAGTACATACAACGTTCGACTTTTTTTCCTTTTCCTTCATCGAGCTTTATGTCAACTTACCCTTATTCATCGCAAGTTATTCCCTTTCGCTCTTTTCGAACACTTATAGCTTTCTTTTCACTATTATCGTTTAATCCGAACTATTCCCACTTTAGATTCTTACAAGCCTTATGTGTTGGCGACAATATTAAGGAAGCCTTTTCCTTGACTTGTTTTGTTTATTTTTCGCTTGGCTTGCTAATTGTTTTTTATTAAAAGGAATTACAATTATATTATTATAATACTGTGTACTTAATCCAAGATTATTTAGTGTAGCTATGAATAATGGACGAGGGCAAGTCACCATATCTTACTCCCCGCTCTGACTTCAATTTCATGGACGATCAACCCATGTCGGAGGCTGCAACCTACTTGTTAAGCTTAATCATATTTTCTTTTATGGTGCACTGAAATTTAAGCTTCGTAACTAAATAACTTCTTTTTTATTTCTTTTTTTTAAATAATAAAGAAATTTTATAAATTTCTAACCTTTATAAATCATAATAATAATAATTAAGTATTTATCATTGTCATTTCTTTTCTCATTAATATTCAGGATTCAAATTTATAACCTCAGCGAAAAAGGTTTTAACGGAACAGTTCCTCTTCCAATATCTTAGCCCGGATCTATCCACGATTTAAAATATCTTTCTTCCTCCAATAAAATCTAGTAAGATTCAAGTAACTTATTTTACATCAAATACCCTTTTAAGTTCTCCAAATGCCATCCCAATCAAAAAGCGATTATGAGAGGTTTATTTTTCCGAAATGGATAGTGCTTATCCAGATATTTTCTGTTATTGTGATGACCGGTGGCAGAGTACTGCTTACTGCTTACTGGTAGCGCAGGAACTGGACATCATTCCTAACCATATAAAAGAGTCATCAAAGGTCCCCTAATCCCTGAGCTCAAACTGAACAACAAGATAGAGGGTGCAAGTCGCCAAGCACCAGATCTGCAAAACGTGCTTACTTCCTCCGGCCCTCTTTCGACCTTTCTATCCGATTTGGTCCTTCAGCCAAAAAGATCGGAGACCCTGCTTTAACCTATCGGTTGATAACTGTTGTGGCGCGGAACACTGGAGATCCTTGAACTTGAACTTATGTTTGGCGCAATCTTATTAGCGGCAGTAGGGCAAAATAAATTTCGGTTGGTTATACCAAAGATAATTTGCATAGGGACTAAGGTGCCGACATTTTCCTTTCTTTCGACCTTTCAAGAATGCATTTTGTGTGTCCTTCTTCCTTTATAACAATAACATTTTTGATTTGAGTCTTAACGTATGTACTTTGCCATTTATTTCAATTTTCTTATTTACATAAGTATTTTGACTTTCCCAATTGAATGTTAAGATTTAATTTCCGATGTGTTCTTGTTTTTATTACGTATACGTGTATATTAGTTAAAAACATTCTAGAGGGTTTGAATGTTTACTTTCGTCCTCTATTATTGATTTATTTGGTCGTTTCAAAACCAAACTTATAAGATCGTCGTATCGGTTTATATTATTTCAAACCAAATAGACATATTATTGGCGTATAGACCTTGGTACCATCAGTGTGGAATAGACCTTAAACGTCTAGATCACGCAAATGTTTACTTATGCAATGGGTTTTTTCCTTAAGATCGTTAGAAGCGACTGTTCTTAACCTTTATGTCTTCGCGACCCCCCTAAAAACGCCTTAATATTTAAGTAGATCTTTAGTTTCGAATATCCTTAACAAACAAACTAATGAAAGCATCTAGAATCTAAAAGGTGAACCTGTTATTTTTTTGTTAATTTTTTAAACGTATAATTGGTTTAATGTATCTCTAGTTATATTCAAATTATTAACGACACTTTTTGATTCATTTTTTATTAGGTTAAGTTAAAATATATAAAATACAATATAATAAAGTTTATTCATTAATAAAGTTTATTTTATTTATTAATAAAGAGTCTCTCCCTGGATTTAAAGCAGGGAGGATTCATAAAAATGTGTGTTTTAAAAATTTTTCCTTGTTTCATTTATATAATTGACAAAGTGTAAAAATTTACATTTTTTAAATTGAACATTGTTTTTTATAAAAGAAGACTAATGTAACAGGCCTGAAGAAGCCATAAAGTGATGGCGAAATATAGCAGTTTTTAAACAGAGGAAGTGGTGTTATTTATTATTATATTTAATATATAATATATAAAAAGAAATCAAACCCTAAAAAGGCCAATTTCTAAAAAGAAATTAATCTAATAAAGTTTATTTATATTTAAATTTATCGATATTTATTTGATTATTTGTCATTATATTTTTTTAATCACGCAAGTCTAAATTAATTATTCATTGATTAACATTTCAATTAGTACATGGTGTGTACAAAGTTTACACTTGTATGTTTGGTTCTTATTAACTAAATGTATCAAAAACGTACAGATATAAATACACAGACGTGATGTAAGTACAGATTAGTTACCCAAGCAGATAAAAAATATAGGTATTAAATAAGTGTTCAGCTTGTCGTGAACAACTAGAAAGACTCTGAGAATAACTTCGATTTGAAACTTCTTACAATATCAGGTAAGTCATGAAAACCTGTCGAAATTCAAGTCACCTCAATGTAAGCCTCAAAAATTAAGCCAGCAACTAAGATAAAAAAAATATACAATATGAAAAAATCGGATGCGGCGCGGTGCTGTGAATTTTTTTTTGTCGGTTATAAGTGAAGTCCGGTAGTGAGGTCATTTTTTGTGAAGTTCTAGTGTTTTTAGGTTTTTAAGGTTAAAGAGAGTAAAATATAAATACATAAACTTTTTTCAATTACCGGAATAAAGGTAAGGTAAATGAAGCCATATGCATCAATTACAATTTTAAAAAATGTCTTATTAGTAATGATTCCTCCCTTTCCATATAATCCCCCCACTTCCCTTCGATTTCCCCCACCTCCATGTGATTCATCACATCTCTCAGCCTTGGTTGAGAGATAGCAAATAATGTCTCGTTATTTATTATTAGATGCTTTCATTCCTAAAGAGAGGCCCTTTCCTAAGGACTGTATTACTTTTTTCCGGGTTATTGGCCTACTGTCTGGGCTTAATTTCCCTTCTATTTTTACTTTGCCCCTATTTCCCCCCTTTGCCCTATTTTAGGGATATAATTTTCAGAAAACCCTTTCTTGATAGGCGTCAATATTATTTTAGAAGTTGTTATGATAAAAAATTAAAAATTATTTTTAGCCTTTGAAAAGGTGGTGGTAACTATGTAAGTGAGTGGACACGGTTTCAAATACGCACATGACCACCAATCTTAAATTAAAATGGCAGCCAGAAATTTTTTTTGAAAGTTGTTCACGTCTTTAAAGGAATATAACTTCCCAATTTCAAGGTTTTAGTGATATCGGTTTGGAAATATCTTAGTGAATATGTTTGCTAATAAATGGCAATCATCATGATTCAAAATGGTGGTCTAGTATACGTATCCTAATTCAATTGATTTCATTAATTTCTATCGGCAAAAATCCGGGCCCAGCCGCCAATCGGGTCGGTCTAGCGTACGCATCTGGGGGCCTGGGTGGCTCGGAGGCTAGAGCGCTTGCCTTGCGATAAGGCAAGTTAAGCAGCATCGAGCCGGGTCAGAAGTTGACCGCAGCACTGGGTTTAATTCCCGGACCGGGCNTTCTTAATTTTTTAAATCAATAAATTACTTACTTACTTACTTACTAAATATCCCTTGTTTTAATAGTTATTTAGTCAAAGTCATTTATATAAAAAAAAAACATAGGGGAGTAACAATCTAAAGAAGTTCCCCACTAGAACTAGGACTAGTGGTTGAAAACCTCTCAACAAACTGTATCAAACTTCTAGTTCCGAAAATGTATTTACGTATATTAATGTTTTAAAAAAATAAATGCTCTTAAAACCGTCCAATAATTTTCTGTCATAATGGTATATAACAAAAGTGTCTTAAGGAGTTTTAAAAAAATCACATTTCAAACTGTGAAAGATCTGATCTAATCTATAATTAAAAAGATTTCAGGCTTGAAAACGCCCCAAAAAAGGGACGAATATTGCAAAAAACATAATGTGTTTTTTTTTAAACTCACCTGAAGACACACATTTTATGACTACTTCATAAAATGTGTTCATAAACTTCCTTCATGACTACTACCATTGTGTGTGATATTTTAAGTTTATAAAATTTAAAAGAAATATTTCAGTTGGATTAGGGTTTTTAGAATATTGCTTAGTTAAACATAATCGTAGTAGTTATGAAAGAAGTTTAAACTACAACATTGAACTACAAATTTCCAATGGAAATTCGCTCGCCTTGCGGAACCCCGTGGCAGGATTATTTTATTTAACATTTCATGTTTAGCCTATGGAACATAACTCAAAAAGCGTTATGTTACTTAAAAACTCAGAAAAGTGTAACAGAGAGTTAGAAAGCTATAGGAGGTCTGCAAACCAGTTCCGAGCTGTAGGGGTCTCCCCGAGAGCCGAAAAGAGTTCCACTGGTACCAGGGCAGTGGGTACTCGCAGGAGGTAGTCCTAGTAGGACTAGACGTTGCACTAGGCTAAAGGAAAAAAAACGGACTCGAAGGTAACCGACGACGCGACATGTAATCGGCTACTTTCGGGTCTCCCAGTCTCCCCCACTCCAGCCCTATAGCCCAGCGCTAGTTTTGATCTCCGAGTAGAGCACGTCTCAAAGCCTTCCTTATCTCTGTCTCTGTCACACTCTGTTTTCTCTCCCTCGTTCTTTAATATCCCTTGGCTTCCTCATTATAATTGTAAAGTCATTTCTATCGGCAAAAATCCGTGTCGAGCTGTCAATCGGTCCAATTTAGTGTTGGCGTCCTGATTTAATTTAATTCCATGGGCAAACATGTGAGTTGGCTCAGGTAGCTCATTGAAGTCAATAGCATGTGTAAACGAGTTTAGTAACAAGTGAATCAGGTTTATTAGATTATATCTTGGCATATATTTGGCTTTTATCAAAAAAAGCATGCTCAATGATTCCTCATTAGGAAACATCGAGTTATACTCGTATATAGGAATAAATCAAGTTTGCCTTAACTAAATGCCGTTTTACCGGAGCCGATACTTCTTGTACAAAGGAATTTATTCATCAAGCATCGATCTGAACGTGCTAAAGGAGCGATTTGAATATCTACGTACACAAGACTAGGATGGAATTGTGTTGCCATTCACTTACCACCTCACTCCTTGTTAAAATTCCCTATTCTCCCTTTTATTACCAAATACCTGTTTCTATTGTCCATCACTTTCTTACGGTCGTATTAGTAGTTTGGCAGGCCCAAACAGTTCTGAGGCTAAATCAACACACAGTTTTTTTCTAAAGCCGATATATTATATCCGATTTCGGTGCGAGCAATATCCCACGATGATATTCGTCAAAAAAAAAAAAAAGTTTAGATATTTTAGGTAGCCGTAACCATGGTGACCTAAAATGTTTTTGTTTTTTTTTTATAATTTTTGAGTGGGGTATTTAAAAGGTATTCAAGAGTAGATAACATAAATATATCGCGTTTCCAAAATGGCAGCCATTTTACTCCCCAAAAAACCAAAGTGCAAATTTTTGTAGATTTTTTAGTAAGAACAAAATCAATAGTAACAATTAAAAAAATATAGGAAATATTAATTTTTATGAGTGAAGAAACCCTTTTAGTTTTTTTATGTTTACATGAAAAGGAATTAGTCTGACAGGTTGAGATTGGGTTAAAGCAATGCTTTCATCTTGTTCCCCTCCGAGCCAAATGTATGCCAATATTGACATTGGTCTTTATAAACAACTCTTATTATACCAAATAAAATATTTACTTTTCATGAAAGAGGTGTTCAAAAACCAAACAATGTCTTCACACTTATTATATTTTAACAATCCGACCTGTTTGGGCTGCAATGATCTAAAGCAGCATTTCAGATAATCTGCACATTATGTAGCAACATTAAAAGTACAAGTGGCTTGAAGGCGGTTTCATATTTCTATACTATATGAATTTATTAATTTGGAAAGATTTTGTTAGGAACGTTGTTTTACAGGAAAATTTTCCTCTAATAACCCAAGATTTAATGATCCTACGCACCTATGATATTCCTATGATATCCCTACGCACTTATTTAGCTTGTTAATCCCCTTCAAAAAAGAAGTAACAATCTAAAGAAGGTCTTCGGAATTTTTTTCTTTAGACTGTTACTCCCCTTATAAAATCAGAAGTGTGATATTCCTTTGTCCCAAAGTAAATTAGACTAAATCCTGGACTGATTGGGATTTGACTTTCCTGTTTCAAGGTTTTCCTTCTTGGAGGCTGCTAAATTATGCAAAGAACTATCATTTAATTATGTTATATTTGTTTTTNATACAGAAAACAAAAAATCATTCATGGTAATTGAAGGTTATATATTGAAGAGCATGTACAGCAATTTTCAAGAATCTAGCACATTAGGTACAGCAGGTACTTGCTCAAGTGAACTAAGTGCGTACTCTTGCCCCTCCCTACTCTATTATTATACAAAACTATATTCAATGCATACATTATAAAACATACTAGATTTTTGTTTTACAAGTGTTTGGGAATATCAATTTTTAATGTGATTGTAAATGTTTTGCAGGTATATAGAGATGTGTTCCCTGAAGGAATGTGGTAACCTAATAATGGCTTTATACGATAAGTATTTCAAATATAAAACCACTTTGATTTTCTTAGATCTCGTATCTTTGAATGCTCTCGGGCCGATATCCAAATACACACACACACACAAAAAAAAAATAAATAAATAAAAAAATAAAAAAAATATACCAGTTAAATATAACATTTTTTTTTTTTCTATGACCAAAAATTTATTTTATTTATACATTTTTCCCCCCAAAGGATTTATCAAATTCAAGTGCATGTATACGAATTGAGAATATTTTAAAATAAATTTATCTTCAAACTATATTCACACAATGATGTATCCATTTAAAAAATTTAAAAACAGACAAATAAAAACAATTTTTTTTTTTTTCAAAATCAAGCGAATCGCACCGCTACATTTTATAGCACTTTTAGAAATATATCCTACTTCACCTGATCTAATTAAAATTTCCATCGAAGAATATTATTATAGCCTTTTTATTTGTAATTCTCATTTTGTTTTGTTTTTATTTTATTTTATTTTTTCATTTTTGTTTTCTTTAATCTTAACTAATGTACATAATAATCCTGTTTGAAGTATTTATTTTATGCATTTAGTATTTGAAGTTTCAAAGTGTGTGAGATTTTGAAACTTTTAGAAAAAAATATTTTTAAAAGAAAAAAAAAATCCTGGTAGATAGACATTTGATTTTGATGCACAGTTGAAAAGAAAAGAAAACAATAGATAAATTGACGAATAGTTAAAAATAGAGAAACTAAAACAAATGTTCCTTTAAATAGCTCGTTGAAATGAGGTATTCCAATTCTATATAGTGTGATTAAAAATTAATTAGAATTTAGATTTAAGAGCTGATAAAAGTAAAACTGTACTGCTATGCTATGTGCCTAAACCGTATGGAGAAGTTTTTTTGCTTTTATACACAGAGTTCCTTAAAGAATCTTGTTTTATTTTACACTTTCATACATCGTTTAGTTACAATTACGACCAAATATCGCTTGATATAGGTTACTGAAGACGTGGCATTTATTTGTACGACTCGTATGAGGTAAAATGTGATAAGCTCGGCGCGCGTTAAGGTGAATACAGATTATTCTACTGTGGGACCACGTCAGACATGAGGTGGTGTTCACATTGTTCTGACGTCAGACACATGAAAGAACAGACTCGAGCTTGTTCCCCTTTCCGACAATTGGTTTTGAGCCTGCAATCATGAATGTACTTCCTGTTTTTAACATGAGCTATTTGCTCTTCTAGAGACTGGATGCATCCAATCAACTTGGAGCGATATGAATTCGCGGAGTTCCAAAATAAAAGTTTTAAGGTACCACGGCATGTTATACATCAATTTAAAGGTCTTGAAGTGTAGAAAAAGAATATGCAATTATCACACTTAATATCTCGGCACTCAACGTCTCAACTAGTAGAAGATGAAGAGCGGTTTAAGTGGTAGTAAATGGTGACAAAAACTAAATTCTACCACAGGGTAATCTAAAGAAAAAAAAATGTAGGTAATATTAAATATTCCCTGTTGTTGTTATATAGAACTATAAAATATGGACATTGTTATTTATATATTTGTTTTTATGAAGTGAGTCTCCAATTTCATCCCAAGCCTCCATTCGTGAATGTTGATTTTGATATTCCCGGTTTTTTTGGAGGAGGATTCACCCGAACATATTCAATTAACATGTCTTAAAAAGAAATCACCATAAAAAAAAAAATCTTTAAAAAAAATCACTAAAAATGGTATTTAAAACAGTAGTAATAAAGCACCTGACTCTTCTGGTGCCTTCCCACGTCTCAAGAAATATCTGGAACTTTAGATATCCTTCCCACGCGCTATAAGGCGTGTGGCGTCAGATAGCATCATATCTCGCGTTCCCACGTCACGTCAAAACAATGTGTACATAGACTCACAAAACCCTGTGTTACTTTTTTATATCACATGCATTATGACGTGGGTCCATGTAACGTCAGAATAGTCTGTACTCAGCTTTACTCACATGTATCTCGACCTTGTCGCTCGATATCGCGGTGCTTACAGATTACTTTTACAAACCAATAAGCCTAGCAATCGCTTGTAAGCTTTTCTTAAAATGCTTTTTATTTCAAAATATATTCCTATTTTTTGCATTGATATTGCACTGTTATCTATTCGGCTTACAAAGGTTTTTTTTTATCGAGGAAGCATTGTTAACAACCTTGTGTCAAACCAGAGGGCGACATTTGATAGGCAAGCCTGCCTATACATGATACGCGTGCACAGAACAGCTAAAATGCTTTTAAATGTAACAACTGAATATTTTACATTGCTTACTTCGATGTAATTTTTGGCGACTGAATAGACTATAGTTCCCGTTAGAAGCTATTAAAAATAAATAAATAAATAATTCGAGCCTCATAGCACCTAGATGGAAACCTACATCGGGGTTTAGAGTCGATCGAATGTTGAATAATTTAAAGAAATTTCTCCGTGTACGATGCACATAGTACTTTATATACCTAGTAGGTGCAGTTTAGTTTCCTTTATCGTACTTTGATATTATACCCTATCCTAAATTAGATAACACGCCTTATTTTAGAAGTGTGTTTTTTGTAGTTTTTTCCTTTTTATTCAGACATGGAATTGTACTTTGATTTTTCATATGATTTGATGAAAATATCCGACAAATCAGGTATGAGGTTTAAATCCTGAGACCTTGTGTAGATAAGGAGTATAAACCTCGTATCTACTATACTACTTGATTAAGTTTTGCCGATCCCGATCCATTCCTAGGGTTAGGTTAGCAGAATAACGGACGTTTAATTTTAAACTGTCGGGGCGAATCACCTGGATTTCTTACCGGAAGCTCAGATAGTCCGACGTAAGTCAGTCGACTTGGATCGAGGAAAATTTAAAAAAAACATTGTGGATGCCAGTTAGTTTGCAAAGTATTCGTGTCTTCCAATGCCATTATCAAAACTTACCATCGGACTTCTACCTGATGTGAAACCTTCCACGGTGCGTGTACCGACCTAGTTTTTACCTTCTCGACAAATTAGACATACCTGCATCTCGCTCGCCTAATTCGAATAACTTTATCGGTACAGCACGATGTTACTTCGAGTTTTCATTACATGGCTTATCATTTCCGAAATAGCTTTGTCACACAAAAAATATCAAGGTCAATTCAATACCGTTTCGTTGATAGGCGTGGTTGAAGAGACTAATTTAACAGTCTTCGGAGCTTGAGCATTACACCCTCTTATCGTAATTGCAATTAAATTCTAAGTTGATATCCCCGTTTTTCAAATTAGTGCTAATGACGTACATAAAGAGTGAAGTTTGAACTTAAGTCCCTAAGTTCGATTCTGTTTCACTTGTATTACATATGTTTTTTTACGGACTGCATTTAATGAGCTCATTGCACTTTTATTTATCCCACCGATCCACTTAAATATCTTTCACTCTTTTTACCTTGAAAGAGGAATGACATAAAGCTCCCATTTTATATCTACCGACATCAAACCACTATCGTGTTACAAACATCCGTAAATATCATTTTAAAAATTATTTAATCGTATCTCTGCGTGACTACAGTTTTATTACACCAAAGTCTCTTTTGATTTCTAAACGATACCGTCATCAGTTTCCAATATGGAATAGACAGACGGCTAATTGCTGAAAGCCTGATAAGTTCACGACAAAACGACGCATTTGTGAATAACAATTTCGTTGAACCTGAAGGGATCGTTTCTTTTGAAGATGCTCTCCTACGCTCTATTTCTAACATGCGCCTAATAACTACATCATCATACGTGCCCGAGAGGCATATACGAATACTTAAATAGTTATAATGTTTGCTGCATATAACACATTTCAATTTCTTATCCTGTATTTGAGACTAAAAGCAAATGCTGCAATCAACGGCATAGATGCAAGAGCGTAGGTTTGCTTGGTCTTGTGGTTTTGTCCTCGTGATATTTTGCTGCCACTGCTAAAATAATTTTGAAAAGAAGGGGGTAATTTCGCGCTGATGCATTTTAAAATTAAGATAACATCGACATTTGATAAATTTTTTTTAATTTCCGTACTTTCTGTACTAAACCAAGTTCTAAGAGATGATCTGAGCGTTCGTAAAGGAACTTTGATGGCACTCCTAAAGTTCCGTATTTTGAAGAAACAGTCTTGGCTCTAAACACTCCTCTTGCCCTTGATGCACTGACAAAGCTTATATAAATTTTATCTAAACGAGCAACATGTCGGCTTATGTTTTATGCTAAATCCTAACTCCTAACTAATTTATAATATCCAAAAAATTAAAATTTCCTTGCAATAATTAGGGGAATTACGGAAAACCTTTACACATACATTGAACAAACATTTNTAGTGAGTTAGTGAGTTTTCTTTACTGCATTCAATATATACAGCTGTTGGGCAACTGCCCACATTTTACAAGTTTTATCCCTTACATGTTTTTTTTTTTTTAAATTTATTATGAATCTATTTGTTTAGCAATAAGACTATGGCCACATTACCACTGATTTCAACTAGTAATTTTTTATAAACAACCATTAACTTATCGAAAAGCTTATTGTACACGAAGAATGCATACGAAATGCTTTCCTGCAGCCAAAAATTTGTATTTATTTATATTTATATATTTTTTTACAAGGTATATCTTACTAAGGAAAAGGTTGTACTTAGGATTGGTCCGTATTTTTAAATAGAAATTCTCTTCTGTTTACTTGCAGACTGTGGCGTTCGCAATGTTAACATGAGGGACCCGAACAAAGGGAAGTCATCATCTCGTTCCTCTTGCTTGTGAGTCATTACCACCATTAGACCAAGCATCATTTCACCTTGGCTACATCCTTTTGTACAATTTACTTTATTTATTTTTTTTTTGTTAACTAATTTCTTTTCTTATTATTCTTTTTTTTTTGTTGGTTCTTTTATTATTTTCATATGCAGTAAAACCTGTCGTTTGTAACCTGCGACCGTTGTCAATTCCACAAAAGATACTTTGTCTTAAGGCCCCCGTACACGGTCGAAATGTTCGCGCTAATATCGTAATTGCACTGACATTTTGACCGTGTATCGGGCTGTTCGATGTTTGACGTGTATTGCCTAAATTTGCCCGACGTCATGCTTGCGCAAAATGTTTGATCGCGAACCGCTATTTTTCAATTAGCGGTTTATTTAATTTACCCGTTTCGTTATCAGTCGATACCGATTAACATTCTTATACGCTTATCCTTGTAAATATTAATTTAAAAATTATACTTGATAACCTCCCATTTAAGGTTTTACTGTCTATGTATTCATATAATATATAAATATAGATATATGTTTATGTTTATTTGTTTACATACTGTAAACCCTGTATCGATAAAAAGACTGTTTGGAGAGTGACGGTCGATCGCTTACCAAGTGATGGACTGTCACAAACCGTCACTATCGGGTTTTACAGTATATATATCACATAAAGTATAATAACATTATTTTATTTTTATATTCGTAACATTAATATATTTAANTTACTAATATTATATATATATATTTTTTTTAAAAAAATGACTAATGGATGTAGCGGGGATTTGATGGTACCTCCTTTGAACGCCCAGCTCGGTAGTTGCATTTGCTTTCCCTAAATCTTCATGTTTTCTCTTAAATAAAAGCATTTTTTTTTAATTAATTGTATTTTCTTTTCGTTATATGTTCTTTAAATAATTTTTTTTTTTATTATTTTATTATTTATCAATACAAAATCGACGTTGGTGTTTATTTATATATACAGGGTGTGGCAGAACCCATTACAAAATTGTAAGAGATCATTGAAAATTAACGTATTCACCAATAAAGGTATTAAACTGTGGTTAATTCCTTTTTTTAAGCCAGCAGTAAATACCATTTTATAATCGATAAGATTAGGATGTTGAGATGGCTGCCGTTAGCAGCAAAACACTGTTGGACACCACCAACAGTTGTCAAGTTCTGTTCAGCTCGTCCACACTTATTGCGAGTCATGGCGTTAACTTCTTCCAAAATCCACACCCTTAACTCTGGTATAGGGCGTGAGGGCGATGTTTGAATACTCACAATTTAGCTACAGCTAGCATAGACCGAAATCCACGCAATGTTTTTTAAAATAATATATACCCTGGACGTCTGGTTTCTCCGAAGGGTGGTGTGGATTGGCTGGCGCCATCACCAAATTTGAGTATATTTGGTTACTCTCTGTGCGAATATCTAAACAAAAGTGTTCAAATATCGCCCTCACATCCGAGCTAAGGGAGCGAAGAATTGAGGAAGTTCACGCAGTACCTCGCGATACTTGTGAACGAGCTGCATATAGAAGTTCAGAGATCGAGATCGTCCCCAACAGTGTGTTACTGCTAACGACCGCCATCTTCAAAGACTTTTTCCCCTATGAGTTAATGATTTTAATTCAAAAATAAAAACAGTTTTTTTCTCTATACTTCCTCCGTTGATTTTTCATAACCCCTCAAAACTGCGTTATAGGTTCTGCCGCACCCATTTTTGCATTTTTACTTTTTGTTTTTTTAAAAAATATATTACAAAACGGCAGATTTCTGTATAAACAATGTAGGAAGAGAACTTTATCTTTCGCAACTTGATACTACATTTTTTTCAGACGACATAAAAATATATTTTAATGTTAAAAAAAAAAAATCTACATGTTTAAGGCTACATTTTAGGATGGCTTTTTAGCATGTTATTGCATGATTATGGGTATGAAATGATAATAAATAATCATTAAAAATGTTATCACATGGTGCATGGTGCTTCATGAAAATTCTAAATCTTTTGCATTTTAAATCAAGCTTGAATGGTATTGTTTATAAACATTATGTTTAAACTGATATTGGTTTCATTTGTCCGTTGTTTTGTCATGTTTTACTTTTGAATGTTATAATGTTGTCTCGATGTTTGTTTAAAGAGAAGTTGAATTGTGAAGAAATCAAGGAAGAGTTTCGATTGTGAGTTCCAATGATACGAATCGATTAGCAAATACGAGCTAGCAAGTCCGATACTCCCGCGGAAATTAAAAACTGGATGGGGTCCCCTCTTTGTAATTCCCTTACGTAAAAAAGGAGGGAGCTTTTTTTCAGGCCGGCATAGGTCCTGCTAAATGCGAAATATATTTTTATAACTTCGTTCGTTTGTTTCTCCGTTTGCAATTTACCGTCCGACGGTAAGAGAACATAATCGGTCTATGATCCAGCTGGCACACTAAACAAACCTATAATTTCTAGGAGAGTTCATAGCAATTTAATCGGAGCAGCTGTAGTTCGTCAAGTAGAGGCAAACAGAAATCTATATTTTCCAGGGAAAATAGCTACGGTCCACGCCAGGCAGGCTAGACTTCAAGCACATTGAGATATTTTTTTATAAGCAGAAATCTGACAAGCTTGTTAGTCCACATCTGACAATGTATAAATAAAGTGGCAAACAGAAATCTATATTTTCCAAGGAAACTACCTGGCCTATGGTAGACATCTGACGATTTATAAATCCCGGCAGGTTAGACTTCTGGCCCATTGAGACGTTTTCTTTATCATCAAAAACCCTAGATTATAATATTATATAATACTATATAAAACGTGTTTGAAGAGAAGCCATCAGGGCCTTAGATTCATTAATACGCCACTGTTATGCGCCGCTAGCTTCTTCCTTGCCATGTAAATCATACCTGAGGTAACATGACACTTCTTTAGATTGTTACTCCCCTTTTTTATCAGAGGTGAAGTAACAATCTAAAGAAGGTGTACGGAATGTTTTTTCTTTAGACTGTTACTCCTTATTTAAAAATAGAAGGGTGAATTTCGTTAATTTCACATAAAAAAATGTTTTAGTTGGGCGAGTCTTGAAACGCGAACTTCGTTTCCCGATGTCAATTTCATCCAAGAAAATTTACTCTACCTCTAAAACATAGGGGAGTAACAATCTAAAGAAGTACCGGTAACACCAGTGGTTCAAATATTAGATTATCTTAACTTCGTACACAGATTCTCCTCTTTCCTTCCGCATCTCAAAACTTAAATCTCATTTACAAGTCAGTCCTACTTTTAATCCTACTGTTACAGACATACAGCCTGTATAGCCTGTATGATACAGGGTGGTGCAGCACGGATGACGACATTTTAAATTGTCACCAAGTGCTTAATGCTTGAGCCAGGAGATTGAAGTAAAGCAAATTTTTAAGCAAACATGTGCAAGTTGCAAGTTTACTAGACATAAGTCAAATTTGGAAGGTAATGGTTGGAAGATAATGTCCGATGACAAAGATGCTTGGTCAATTCAACTAACGTTTAGTTAATAAACGTAGGTAGTTAATTAAACTTGGAATGAGCCTAGCTTGGGGCAACGAGCCTACGATAGTATTGGCCTTGGGCCAGAGACTAGTAGCCGGTAACTTGGGCCTGAAGCATTTAGCATTGGGTCTAGGGATTTAGGGCCCTAAGGCGTGGAGTCTGGAGCATTATTATTGTTTGTATATGTCATTTAAAAAAAATAATAATGAGTTCTTAAGAGTTTTTTCTTTATAAAAGTGTAATTTCGACCCAAGAAATTTATTTTCTGCATAATTTAGTGGGATCGACGAAGATTTAGTAATACCAGCCAATTACCATTAGCATTGCAGGGTAAAGTGTAACGACTATGTTGAGACAGTACAATACTTATAGATGAGGTCTATACGTATGTGTTATACTTATTTCGACCCTAAATTTTTCTCATTGTAGAAATTTGAAACAGTAGATATTAAAAACAGGATTTAAAGATCAAATTCGCATTTTGATTATGCCCCTCTGGCCTGTCATGTTGATATTGCAGATTCACAGAATATTTTATACTCTGCTAATGTCTGTGCAGTTATACTTTTTCGGATCATATCCCTGTATATAAAGTACCTAGTAGGTTTGATTGCTGTTCTCGCCTTCTCGCATAAAAAATACAAATTTGTTTATTTAAATCATTTTGTTTGAAAATGAAACCTGATAGTTATTCAAGAGCACTGCTGCCGGATATGTAACTGTTTTTGTTTGCTTAAGAAGGGATTACGGCTGGTTAGATCGTACTCGATTCTAATTCGATTTGTTTTTAATGTTTAAATAAACAGAAACTCTTCCGGCTCATATTTCATCTCGATATAAATGTTTTTATGTTTTCCTTACTAAAAAATTGTTTTGGGATAATAAATATTTAAAAATAAGGTCTGTTTGTAACGTTTTACTGGTGCACATTTGCGTTCATATGATGACAAACAGTGTTGAACACTGGAACAGAAATTACGGATAAATTAAATTACGGATTTCTTGGGGGCATCTATAACTTAAAAGAAAATAGTAAAGACATTATGACTTCGATAATTATTTTCGAAATTAAATATTTCTTACTGTATTCTACTTTCGGTCTCTCTAAACGGTCATTTTCAGTCACATTTACATACTAAATGTGAAAAATATAATATTTACTTATAAGATACATACTTAATTTATTCTGTACACCGCTGTATATAAAAATATGTGTATAGATTATAGATGTACAATAGGACATTTAAAAAAAGTTGTTTCGGCAATTTTCAAATAAACGAATCAAGTTCGATTCAGGGATGCCAAAGATCTTTTCATTAATAATAATAGGTTTGTTCCAAACACACTTCAAACTAGTTTCAAACTGTACGACGCATGCGCATTAGCGAAAACTATCAAGTGTAGTCCTATGCGCATGCGTCGGACAGTTCCAAACCAGTTTGAAGTGCGGTTGGAACAAACCTAATAAATCACACTAGGAAAAAGTTATTTAAGAAATTTGACTTATTTTAGTTATGTATTTAAAATATTATTGCCTTAAGAGAAACAATCTTCAGTATAGACTAGCACTTGCTTCTAAAAGTATTTTTAAATAATATAATAAATAGATATACAAATTGATAAATAAGATAATAATTTGTTTAATTGATCTACTATTGATAACGAGTCATAACAATGTAGGTTAGAATCAAAGTACGTAAATTGAGAGGTTAGCTGGAACTGATAACACCAACTTTCAACCAAGTTGAAATGTGTAATGACTCATTTCAATTAACAAAGCAAAACACAATTCTCATTTTTTTCTAATCAAACGTCGAAAACCTTTAAGAAGATTTCATTAGGAGAAGCGAAAAGTAAACCTACATATCGAATAACCTACATTGTTTACACTTTTTTTGGGCACATGTTTTTACCTTTGGGTTTCTTAAAAAAGTGATAAATAAGTGCATAAGTACAAACGTTATTAACAGACCATGTAATGCATGTAACCGAGCTTCCAACTCGATTAATTATTGGTCCTTTTTATATTGTTTCAGCTGCGCAGATTCCTCAACGAGGCAGTAAGTATATCCATTGCATTTTCATATTTTTTCAAAAAAATTTAAATTCCATATTTTTTCCATACCATGTTTATGTTTATGTTAAATGTCTTCCTTTCCATTTATGTCATTTCATCTGTTCGAAAAGCGTTAGGAAACAGCTGTGCAGATGCACCAACATGTTTAACCTTAACAATGCATTTGTTTTTGTGTTGTCCAATTATTAATGTGTTATTGTTCAGCCGTAAAATGACCCAACCGTTCTCCTGGTGAATCGCGTGAACCTTTCTTACTGTTAGTAAAAATTTCTGATATACCCTGAAATCGCTGCTAAACCAATAATCTATCTATATTATTAAAAAAGTTTTGTTAACAAACGAGTTCAGAGTGAGAGGGACATACTTCACTGAGTGTGGAGTGCGATAGGCGATACCCCCCTAAGAGAGGGTTGAGTCCGGGGGGTAAGGAGGGAGTTAGAGAATGACATAATACTTACCGATTAGACTGAGT
>KZ651460.1:314939-360391 GCA_001010745.2 Gerris buenoi | reverse complement strand
TTTTTTGTTTTATTTATTTATATATTTATATTTTTTTTAGATTTTTTAGGTCCAACATTGTTTTTTGTTGTTTTGCAATGTGTTTCTTTAATTTCTTAGCGATACACTGGTGGCTTCCCTTTTTTTTTTCGTGTGTTGTTTCATTGCATGAACCACTATTCACGCAGGGAAACGTACATGTGTCATATTAAAGTCCTGTGAAATCTAGGCTTGACTAAATGGTCGAAGAATTCAATAGTATCTAAAGGGTTACTAAAATCAAGAAGCGCCTATTTAATGAAGATCTTAAATTATATTTGCTAGATTAAATAATATCGTAGACGTACCTTTACCAGGGAATAAATGATGTAATGAAGTTATTACTATTAATAGGGTGATAAATATAATTATATGGTAGGCGTTGGTTCTACCACAGTGCACATAACACATAAAACACATGTAGTATAAAAGCCCTGAAAAACTTATAGGTTTGCTTAAACGAAACGTATTTACATTATTTAACCGTTTTATTTTGATATACGTACTAGCTTTATTTCCGTGCTTCGCTACGGAGTGAGTTATTTTAATTCATGGGTTTATAAGCTACCGTCAATAAAATTAAAAATTGACTATGCGAGGACATTTAAATGCTCCTCGTATCATATAATATATTATAGTCCCCCTTATACCAGAACCATGAATGTGCAAATTTTTATATTCTGGGTTTATTAGCTATTTGGACTTGGGGCCGATTCTGTAACTTTGATACCTCCCTTTTCATGTTTTTATTTATCAAATTTTTGTTATGAAAATGCGCACGCAACCTGTCAACGTGAATCTATAACTTTGTCTGTTGTTATATAAGGAGAAATTGATATATAAGGTTTGATATATATCCACTCAAAATGTTGTTGATATAATTCGTCAGGTTATGTTGTTATATATCAAATGCTAAAAACCAAAACAAAGTGACACAATTATTGATGTTTTCATTCACTTTTCTTGTTTTCTGACAGAAATGACTATAATATAGTCAATAAAAAGGACGCTGTCAATCCATAGTTCGGTATACGGCCATATACAGCGCTGGAATCACTTTACAGATTCACTACATTACATAACAACACTTTGATATATAGCGATGTTTGATAAATAATGTCAAAGTGGATATATAACAAAAAAGTTACAGTATCGGCCTCTTGTTGTTTTATAACCTATGTTGTGCCAGAATCCCGAATTAGTGCCTGCATTGTATCAGCTGTTATTAGCTATGGCAGTTTNAAATATACATCGAAAAGAGCAAAATACTTTTGTCAATTTGTTTTTGAAATTAAAAAAAAAAAAAAAAAATGATATATTTCTTTTATTAGCTCGACGCACCCTTTTATATGACACGGTGCCCAAAGAACCCTTATTTTTACCCTTTTTTATCCTAATTTTTTATAAACATATTTTTTTAAGACGCTCTATTTTTAAAATATGTGGGTAGGTACTATACACATATAAGTCAAATTTCAAATTGGTCAGGCGAAAAGTGTAGCCGTGAGAGCAGACGGCAGACGGACGGACGGACGGACAGACACTCGCAGGAAAATATAAGGGTCTTTGGTTTTGCCTATGGACCCTAAAAACATCAGCAGCCGATGTTTAATGAAGACAGAGTTTCACAACTTCTGTTGGTCTTTATTAGTGAAATGACATTTACTATACGGTGCACAAATAATTCGCGTAGACAAAGAGATCATTGACAAAAGCCATATTTGTTTTCAAAATGCCATAAAAATATAGATATATATACATTTCAAATAATAGTCGCATATTCTTTTCCTACTCTTCAAGACCTTTAAAGCGATGTATTACACGTCGTGCCAGTGAAAAACTTTTTTAGTCGTCCGCCATATTGGCTGTCATCTTGAAAGTATTAATTGTGAAATTTTGTAAACCCATTCAGCTGTCACAAATGCTAAAATCGGTTAATTTTTACGCCAGTTATCGTTGAACAAACACAATATTTTTAATATATACTCTTATTGGAGTTGATCCCCAATGGCATTAGTAGGGTTGGGCTAACGAAGTATAACGGTACCAAGTTATCAATTAGAAACATACCTGCTTTTGAGATGGTTAGGCAAATGTTACAGTCATCAAAGCGGGGGGTATTGTATTAATGATTGGGATTGGGGTATTGAATTAATCAACACAGTACATTATATCAATTTTATTTTAAACCACGAACGAACACCTCATATCGAGTGCATACCGTTTATCATTAGATGCTCAGTTACCATAGTTATCATTAGAAGTAAAGCACTCCGACCCTACTGTAAGATTGTAATAACCCGACTAACCCTCAAAACATTCGTGTATTGCGGGCTAACCGAACCTTGCATGTCAATGGTTTCACACAACTCACAGTGTCGTTGCGAACCCCCAGGTTTATTGAGAATTGACCTGGATGTATTAGTAAGGTTTGCTCAGCCTGCAATGCACCAGTGTCTTGTAGGTTTGCCATACCCTTACTATCTTAGTGTGGGCACAAAGTGCTTTACCTCGACCCTAGACGCGCCATAATTTAAACCACAACAAATTAGAAGCTTCAATTATCTCTTATTTATACCTAATATAAAATGATATAATACTCGTATATCTCATATTTTATTTTATGCTATTATTTAATTATTTCTTTTTTGTTCAATTATACAATAAATATTTCAGGTATATGTATATAATATAATATTATATAATTTTTTCATACATATATCTATGGCGAGAGAGGAATGATAAGATGTGCATTAATCATACATCATGATGCACCGGTTTCCTTGCATCATCAAGAGCTGTTTAAATTATACTAAAACTCGCACTTTTATTTCTATTAAACCACTAGTATATTTCATATGAATACTAATATATACCAGAAAGTTCTATTATTTTACATAGATGACAATATTTAAAATATATAACAATATTTAAATATCCAAAAAAATTCTGACTAAAAGCCCAATATCATGTTGCTATACTAAAAAAAAAAAAACAAAAAAAAAACTAGAATAACTGAATTACAGAATAGAATGCTGAACATGGATCATAAAATTTAAAACGCCATTTCCCAACAATGTTGAATTTACACACTTATGGTTCCGGCATGAGGGGGACGTATGTGAAAAAACCTAATCAGTGCTTGATATTGAGTACTGGAGAATCTTTATAATAGTTGCGGTTAAAGAAGAAGATTTTCTCCCCCTCCCCCGTGTAGCCTCGCATCTTCGGTTTAACATTGCATTTTTATTATATTTAGCTAAACTTTACGTCCTTTAGTGAATGTAATTGCAAAGCATTAACTTCCCAAATTCAAATCAGTCTAGGCTCAATGTCTCTTTCATTTCGAAGATACAATGCCAGGTAAATGGTAGACATGATTGTAAAGCTGTTTTGGAGGCTTAATGCGCCAAAACTACAAGTCGTATTGAAAAACGGATTGCATCAGCGGTAACTGATTTTTGAAAGATCGGAAACTTTGGGCCTATAACTTTTTATATTTGTTAATTTATTTGATTTTAAATTTTATCATTTTTTCGTAAATCATTTGATAGGCATTGCTTAAAGAACATTAAAGCTGTTATTTGTTGATTTTTAAAAATATCGGCACATTTACCTTTAAAATCGTCTAAAGAGTAATTATTCATAAGAAGTGTGTTTGAATAATTCTGAGTAAACTTGATGCGTAGGCTTCCGCAGGTAGATTCGTCATAAACTTGGTTTTCCGGTGAAATCCATCATCATTCCGGTGAAATCCATCATCATTCCGGTGAAATCCATCGTCAACATCACGAAGGGGTTGAACTCCGACGTTTCGCTTCCACTACTGGAAGCACCTTGAGGGGTGAGGTGCATCGTGATGTTGGACTCGAAGCGAACTATATACATTACCTGGGTTATAACTGTATATATTGTGTTGGCTTCGAGTCAAAATCACGATGCACCTCACCCCTGAAGATGCTTCCACTGCTGGAAGCATCTTGAGGGGTGAGGTGCATGGTGATGTTGACTCGAAGCAAACTATACATTACTTGGGTTATAACTGTATATATTGTGTTTGCTTCGAGTCAAAATCACCATGCACCTCACCCCTGAAGATGCTTCCACTGCTGGAAGCATCTTGAGGGGTGAGGTGCATCGTGATGTTGACTCGAAGCAAACTATATACATTACCTGGGTTATAACTGTATATATAGGGTTGGCTTCGAGTCAAAATCACGATGCACCTCACCCCTAAAGACGGACTTCAACCCCTTCGTGACGCGGATTTCACCGAAAAACCAAGATTTTTATGAATAATTCAACTGAAAATTAATGTTAAAACCAACTGAGATTAAGTGTTATTTAATTCCCTTTTTTTTAATTTAAAAATTGTTGAAAGTTTTTAAAAATGACAGAGACATAACAAGGGTGCTTGATTTATTCAAGCACGAAAATGAGCCGAAACGTTGCCACTCATTATGAAGCAGTTTTAGTCAGCTTTTTATTCTTACCCTTAAAGGATCCTTATACACGATTAAGATTGATTCATTAGTTTCAATAAATAATGAAAGGATAAACTATTGACCTAGTTTATTCGGACTTCTTTAGATTGTTACTCCCTTCATAAAAAAAACAAAGGGTTGTAACAATCTAATGAAGGTGTACGGAAGTTCTTCTTTAGACT
This sequence comes from Gerris buenoi, assembly GCA_001010745.2. Classification (NCBI taxonomy): domain Eukaryota; kingdom Metazoa; phylum Arthropoda; class Insecta; order Hemiptera; family Gerridae; genus Gerris; species Gerris buenoi. The sequence continues at coordinate 355,707 of KZ651460.1, read as the reverse complement.
GTCACTTCCCTTATATAAAAAAATGAAGTGTGATATTCCTTTATCCCAAAGTATATGAAATTCACTTGTCAATATTTATTTAGTGGAAGGCATTTATATATATATATTTTTTTTTTTTTAAATATAACAGTTTACGAATCTAAAGAAGTTCCGTTTATTCGTATAACGTCAAAGATTGAGACATCAATTTTGTCTGAACTATAAATTAAGAAGCAATTAAAGCACTTGATTTAAATAAAATCGTATTTAGTTTTGTATTTTGACCCTAACAAGACTATTTTTGTCAATGTTAATTAGCTGCACTTTTTCACCATTTAAATATATTTACTAGTTTTATATTATTTTTTTACCCAATTGAACTGCTTTTTTCCATTTTCATTATTTTATTGTGTTCTCGGGGTTAGTCAAAGAGTATAAATTCTACCTCCAAGATTGCCTCTTGCCCAGTTGAAAGACTGTTGAACCAAGGCAATAATAAATCAAACCATTTGTTCTGTAAGTATATTGAAACAAGGAAGGGACACTTCCTTGCCATCTAATAGGTACGTTAATATCAAGAATAAATGTTTAAACTCTGCATTATATATAATCTTTCAAATTACACCGATCAGTTGTATTAGTAAAGACATATTTAAAAATACACAGGGTGGTCTAAAACCATATAAAAGGAAGTTTACATGCGATCTTGCACTAGGGGCTACCACCCATTTTCCCCCAAACGCTGAAATTTTCCATTTTTATACTTTTGTCCCGTAAAGGGGGCAAAATATTGGAGATAAAAAAAAGTTTGAAGTAAAATATTTTATTTTTCACCGTAGAATCCAAATACGCTATCAAAAATATATAGTCGAATTTGAAATTTTGAAGTTCGGTCGCCTTGGGGCAATGTGGTTGTTCCTAGTGCGCGATTGCATGAAAATAAACTTCCCTTTACATGGTACGGATCCAACAAGTTTTATTAATCTATCTCAAACCGTTCAAAAGTTAAGGGGGGGAGAGACTTTTAGACCAAACTGTATAAATACTATCGATCCTTGCTTTATTAAGGATAAAATAATTGGAATCACAAGATATTTCTTTTTAAATAGTTACGATTTACATTTCATTATAGGCATGGATCGCTTCAAAATGCGATGTTTGGAAAATTAATTGAAATATACGTGAAAGTAGTTCCTACTTATTTTTCACGGCGCATTTCGGTGCCTTGTTTTTCTCCCCTGTTCTCGAAATCCGTTTTAGTCTTTCCTACGGTGAATAATGTAAAGGGACACACTAAATAAGGGCACTTATTCTTCGTAGAAGTGTTTTCCGGGGGAAAAAATGAGGAGGGTCCTCGAGCGAATGAAAAATAAGGGAGGACCAGCCGAGGCCCTCAGTCTTGCGCATTCGCCGGTCGTCCTTTTTTATCACTGACACTTTTCCACAGTTCTAGATGGAAGCAAAGCATTTTAGTGCCATTCACTGGCGCCACTAGATTCACCAAGCCTTGAATGATGTTATATCCCTAACAGACATGCATATTGAATAACATCACTATTTTTGCCCAACATCTAATTAATGATTAGACAATAGTATGCAACCAAATTTCTTACTTAATCTACATATTTATTTATCTTTTTATATCTTGAAACGAGAACTTTTATTCTTGTAAAAAAAGTATCAATTTCTTGAGCGACTATTTATTGAAGCACTTATACCAGAACCTGGCTAATTATATTTCTATGTAACTGCTTTTAATCGGTGCATACAGATCTTATACCTATTTACGTATATCAAATTAACTAATTTGTATAAGATTATTTAAATAATGAGGGTTTCAATGCGTTCTATTATCAGTTGGTTTGACAGCTTAGTATTTAAACTCAGTCAACTTTTTTTTNTGATGGATGAAGCAAGTGTAATAGTATTAGTTTAGATTTATACGATTACTGACAGTACCTCTTACGATCTAGTCGACACTAGTTTATTAGTCTTACCGCTATTAGATAAGTTAATTTTAAGACGCTCTGTATGTAGTATTTATAAAATTACGTGTGTCCTCAATACCCAAGCGACAATAGAACACGAGATTGAAATCAAGAATATGGCTAACAGTAAACCAAATAAAGATCTACTTAATGTGCTCTATTTATAAGCTCGTGCTATTCCGTGTGATGTTTCCTTTCTTTAGAATTATTTAGTTTTTAGTTGAAGATTATTCTACCTCATTTAAACGTATATTAACGATCTGCATCCTATTATTACCCAAGCATGGGGTCGGTTATCACGCTCCAACTACGCTTATTCGTTAGAAGTAATTAACTTAAAAAATGGATAAATTCATCGAAATTCTCATAAAATATCCTACTACTAACACGATTTATAGATACATTGATATTATACGATGGGACAGTTATGATTATGAAAGCCCTAGAAAGTTAGAAGTTGGTTGACTGCAAAAGTCCGATGTTTCAACTTTCGTACAAATGTCTTACTAACGATTTGGGATCGATTGAGATCACTTGAGATCAAATGTGTCTTTTACATCATCAAATTAGCTAGCCGCACATCAAGGCTCAACGAAAGATATACAGTTAACAAAAATATGCTACGACCGGCCTTATAAATCACGAAAAAAATACCACATTCGACTACACTATCTTCAGCGTAAGTTGTACCGAAGAGCATGTTTAAATATCTTCTTACGTGATAATAATTTAATTATTAAAAATTGTCAAAAGCCGGCATATTGATGAACAGTAGCAGTAATTCTATGTCTTTTTTCATAAATTTAGTTTGTCATGTCTATGTTAAACTCAAAGTTGCTATTTTTCAAGTCGAAACGCCCTGAAATACATGTTGATATGAGCATGTCTCCTTTTATATTACTTGGGATGTATAAAAACAAACTGTTTTTAAAATACCTACTCGAAATTACTTCATTACGACATTCGCTGCGAAAAAGTAAGCGAGCTTCGCCACTCGATAATTTGTAAAATATGTATTTGATAAAACCTACCAATTAGAAGTTTAAATATCTTTCCTATTATTATTTTAATTTACTTTTTGTAGTTAGTTATGTGTGTTTGTTTTTGGTTTGTTTTTCTAGTTAGTTGTGTTAATTAACTGTGAAAGCCAAGTTTTATTGTATTATATTTGTGCAATTTTCTCTACCATCTAGAGCTCCGTACTATCTTTGGAGTTAATCTACTTCAAGGAAACTTTCAAGGGAGAAAATTAAATGGATACCAAATCCATTTAAATGGACACAGAATCCATTTAAATAGATACCGAATTAATTTATTGCCTGCAGTCAATAGCTGCGGATGTTCGTCCACTTCCCAAATTTTAGTACTCTTAAATATGATTGAAGTTATATTTTCGTTGCTAATTTATTAAACGAAAGCGTAATTGAAACCGGAAAAACTATTCTATCTTCTAAAGCCGATAATTGTTCAATGGTCCTCAGATCCAATAAGCTCTGAATTCGGCATATATTCTCATATACAGTAACATATTATTAAAAACAAAATCTACTGACCACTAAAAACTCAAGCCTACCAAATCGACCACCTACGTGAATTACTTTCTTCGACGGAGGAAAACATATTTAGCTAGAAGCACGAAAGTATTACTGATATTTACTACTATTACGGCTCAATAATTTCTCGTGCGATTCTGTATAGGATTAATAATGTATTGAAATCAAGAATATGGCTAACAGTAAACCAAATAAAGATCTACTTAACGTTAGCTACAACGTATAACAACTTGCTATAGTATTCAGAAAGCAAAGGTATGATGAGATGAATCTATTGCTTAACACCTGACGCAGAGTATTTCCACTGTTTGCTACCTAATAATTATTAAGTAGCTGAAAATCACTGTTTATAGTTGCTTCGATGTTTTAATTCAATGATAATAACTATTATATTCAGAGAACTGTTTTATGGGTACGAAAAAAAGATGGGATAATATTGCCGAGAATAAATTGTGCGAGGGAAAGTCAAAAATATATCGTAAGAAATAGTTCATAATCTAATGACTTTAGATCAAATCAAATATAATTTTTCATAGAATGTTACACGCTTATCTTATGTCTTATTCTCATGTAAATATGTACGACGTTTATGTAAGTGTCTTCACGTAGATTCACAATAAGACATTTTTTTTTTGTACCTGTGGAAGAAATATATTTGTTTTAAAAGAAGAAAATATGTCGAATTCCTTACTCAAAGTGCATTTGAAACTCCAAAACTTGTTTTTATATATAACATCTTGATATCGGTAGTGAGTTCAGCTTAATACAATACTTTGAATGCGTACAACCAATGTTAACTATCGGTAAACCAACAATCAAATTACAGACTAAGTAGATGATTTCCCTCGAAAACTTAATTTAACATGTTAACTAAACAATCTTAAAGAATCGTATGAAATTCATGAAACCATGAAATAAGGTAATGTTACCTTACGAACAGAATAGAAAGCTCTTAATAGATAAAGGTGGTCGGTTGGTAAGTTTAGTGAGTCATAACTCCCTCCGATTTTTTTAAATTGTAGTTTGAATATTTTTATATTTTTATATATTGATATTTAGAAGTTTACTAGATTAACTTGGCAAATGTATTTTTGTTGAAAGATTTCGGCTCTATCTATCAGAAAGACGATTTAGATTCTCGACTATCAAAATCTATATGGTCGCATTCACTTTATCACGGTGAATTCTCGACGGATACTATTTTTTATTCGATGGTACCCTGATAGAGGTATTGTTCAAAGGTACCCTACAGTCGAGTTATATTTTGACTTGATTCTTATTGATGTTACAGCTTGCAAACGGAAAGAGGAACAATCGATTCACACCGAACATTCTTCTGCACCCAAGAAGCCTCGTTTGGTTTTCACCGACCTGCAGCGGCGTACTCTACAGGCCATTTTTAAGGTACAACTAGTTTTTCTCACTGTACGATGATCAGGGTATCTACATCGGTTGACTTTGCCAAAATCGTACAAGGAAAATCGCGTGGGATCTTATATATCTCTCGTCTTTAGAATGTTAACGTTTTGCAAGATTGTAACGCTTCCTATTTTACCCGTCGAATTTGCTTATTGAAATAAAGCTCTGATTTTACGTTTTGAGTTACAAAACGCAGTGTCGGTCGTATCGAGCTAGAGTCTTAATTAAAATTAAGTAAAACTGCAGCAGACTCGCATTGCAAAATAAGTAAAATCTCTGATATGAAATGATTAGTTGTTTTTAGTAAGTTGTCGATAGGAAATAAAAGTCGAGGAGCGAAACGAATCACTTCGTAATTTTAAACTGGCCTTTATTAAACTTATAGAGCTATCAAGGCTTTATTTTTCACAATTAACTGGTCCGTTAATTGAGCTGTTGTTCATTTTGAAATATATAACTTGAGCCCAATTCAACTGTAATACAACTGGGATCTGTATTTCAAATATAGACGGCTTACTAAGTTGATTATCATCAAGTTAAATATTCGTGGCAAGCCGTCGACAAGTAAAATTAGACAGGTTGCTACCATAATTTTAAGCCATGAATAAAGTGTTTATGCTTATAAAAATAAGTATTACTAGAACTGAAACATTATGGATTGAGACTGCAATTGGATGGTGCATCGTCGCATTTGGCTAATTTATTCCATTCAACCGTAGCGGAAAGGTTGGTAATTTGGTAATAGCGGGGAGTGTCGCCAGACCACAAAAATTTTCCAGCCCCTCGTCATTACTCTTGTAGACCCAAATTCACTCTGCTTATCCCTTACTTAAACTATACTGTTTGCAAGTAAGGCAAGCTTAATAGTGGCTAAAGATGTAAAATTAAACTATTTATTTGCGTATAATATGATTTTACGGCGTTTCAAAAGCTTATTTAAACTTGGAAGTCCGTATTCGACGGTCGACCATTCCGATCTTTCGTGACATTTTACATAGCTACTCATTTCTTATTACTTATTATATATGTTTGGAACTTACGACTTTATTAATTTACAGGAAACGAAAAGGCCTTCTAAAGAGATGCAGGTGACGATCGCCAGGCAACTCGGGTTGGAACCGACGACCGTCGGAAACTTCTTCATGAACGCCAGACGGCGTTCCATGGACAAGTGGAAAGACGAGACGGAATCCTCCAAAGTGGCCGCAAACGTGCAATCTCCTAACGATAACATGGTCTCTCAGGATCTTTTGTGACACACTTCTTACCCAGTCCAGCATCTTGTCTTTCTATGAAAAAACCGACAAAGAGTTGCGTATCGAATTATGTTGAAAAATAAGAAATAAGTGTCTTTGCCGCACAGACCACAAGTCGGTACACTATACCTCTCATATGCAACTTTAACTTTCTTTATTTTAAAAGCCGAATTTCGTTACTACGTCGACGATTTAGCCTCTAATCGTTTATTTAAGTTAAAACGATAAGAGAGAAAAAAGAAAGATACGAAAGAATACTTTCAATCGTCCATCGGGAAAAAGGTGATGGATGAAGCAAGTGTAATAGTATTAGTTTAGATTTATACGATTACTGACAGTACCTCTTACGATCTAGTCGACACTAGTTTATTAGTCTTACCGCTATTAGATAAGTTAATTTTAAGACGCTCTGTATGTAGTATTTATAAAATTACGTGTGTCCTCAATACCCAAGCGACAATAGAACACGAGTTTCAGGATAGTAACACTTTTAAAATTAGCAAACGAGAAAAACCGATCTAGACACGGAGAAAACGGCTGGATCGACGGAATAGTTTGTCGTGTTTTCCGCTATTCTAGGGGAAGTCGGAATTGATAATGAACATGTGGTCTACTGCACAGTTGCATTTTTTAAGCACATTCCCTACTAAGCCTACATATAACTGAAACCGTTCTACTAACACTTTAGTACAAAGAGTTCAATTTACACTTGTATTGATACTGACACACAGGGACATAGATGGACTAAAGTTCTTAGAACGGAGTCTAAGTTGCAAAGTTCTTCTCAAAATGCTTTGTTTTTAAAGCTTTATAACCGTAGTTACCACAGTTTACTTTAGCACGAAACCTCTAACAAAGCAATGACATTCGGTAAATACAGGTATTTATTTTACTCTTATCGAGGACAAAGCAACTACTTTCATGATGATAACGATGTGGTTTACTAAAATTTAAGTTCAAATATTCGTCGGCCCTAATAGCTCCGTTATAAATTTGCAAGTGTCGTTGTATTCCAGGTCTGAACGAATGCTGTGTGGCGAAAATGCCTTACTTACATTAACCGGGTTTAAGTAATGATATAATATCTTCAAATAATTCAATTATAATTTCCGTTAAAAATATAATTAAATAATAAGTTAATTATAAATCACGAGCGAATAAACTAAACTTTACATTCTTCAAAAAACATTCTCATGCCTGTTAACATTTTAATATTAAAAAATAACGGATGTATTTAAAGATATTCCTGAGAATTTAGGAAAGCATTAAGTTCGATTAAATTTAAAAGAAAAAAACTTTATGAAAAACAACGTCTAGTCAATTTGTTCTCTTGTTTTAGCTTGAGAATATAGATAATTCTTAATTATTCGAAAAGTAAATTAAAAATATAAAGAAGTCAAAAAAGAATAAAGATACCCCCGGTAAATTAAAGATACCCATTATTTCAAGTTGTTTCTAGATCAGGAAAAATGGCCGGAACATTGTCGATAAATATAAACTTTTTTGTTATTATCGACTTTTTGTGTGTATTATCGAAGAGACGAATAACGGTCTCACCATTTGGGTTTAAATAAAGTGAACCTTATTTTAATGTGGTTAACGATTATGTTGTGACGGTGCGTGTGAGACAATCATTGCTCCTTTGCTCTTTAATTTCTCTTAGCAATTCTTCCGGACTAAAGACCGAGTAGGTAATTCTGGCAGACTAAGCATTCTACCATCTTAATTTTCTTTTGCCTAATATTATTAAACATGGCGTACATATACGTTGATGCTCATGATTCAGTCGACGTGTGACTATAACAGTGCGGTTTTGTTCTGTCTTCGTCGAGTAGCGGAGTCGTCGATTATGACAAAATAACGTTTTAAATGAATTCATTCAAATCGGCGCCACTCTTGCAGCTCTGTGTTTACCTTGAGTAATACCTTAAGAGCGTTCATTATAATGTTTTATAAGTTCAATTATCTCCTCAGACCCTTTTCATTTCAATAGTGGTAGGAAAACATGTGTAGTTCTGTCATCACCGACGTTTTTAACACGCCCTCTTAATTTAATGTAGCGTAAGCTTTCGATAAAATAGTTAAAAAGAAACTGCTGCTGACTACCAGTAGAACTTATCGAGCCACTAATTACGAATTCATTTTTTAAAATAGTTCTTACTTTTACAATATACTAAACTGGAAATGATTCAATGTCATATTCTTTGTTTGATAAGCGCTAAAAGTATTTCGTATATTCGATCCGCAGAAAAAGCCGGTGATACGTCAGCATCAAACACGGATTTTGCTGATCGTTCCGTCCTGTAATGTCATATCCAGCTCGTATCAATTTTTTTTATCCAGGTGTTTTAACACCTCAGAGATATTTCATTGATTTTTTTTCTTTCATCATTTTATCACAGTAAGAAATGCATATTAATGTTTACGGCGAGATTAGTGGCACAATTTTGACACTGATATCAGACAATGTTTATCATCTGAATCATCAAGTGTGAACTTAAATAAATGTAAAACAACTTAGTTATAAGTCATAGAGTCATTAAAACGTCATTCCACTCTAGTCTTAACATTAAGTATTTATTTAATTAATATATATTTTGTTCGGTTGTAATATATGTTACCTTTATTTACATAAGTTCAAATTAAGATTTTCTAGTCGATTAAAAGTTATATCGTTTAATAAGTTTATTTAATCTGTCTTACTATTAGCAGCAAAGTAAATTAATTACTTGAATTCAAGGTAAACACAAGATAGTCATCGCATCATCCGATGACTATCACGAGTTGTAGTGTCGATACTTAATGGAGTTTATTTGAAATTAAGTTTTAAAAAGTCTTAAAAATTAAGTACATCTAGACTTTTTGGCATTTATTTAGACTGTTACTCCCCTTATAAAAAAAGAAGTGTGATATTCCTTTGTCTCAAAGTACATTAGACTAAACATCCATTTGTCTTAATGGTTATTTTGATAGTCATTTATATTCTAAAAACACATAGGGGAGTAACAATCTAAAGAAGTACCGACTTTGTAATACATAAGAATCCATGGGAAGCGAAGGTGGATTCTGTTGCAAAGAGATTAAAGTGTTGAGTTTGTTTTAAAGTCGGCTCATAGCATGCGTTTTTAACGCGCGTTAAGGCTACATAGATAAAAATACATTTATGAAGCTCGGGTGACGTCATTGAGTGTTTTCCCCCACTCTTCATTTCTTGTGCACTTGCGCAGTGTTCCTTTCAGGTTATAAACAAAGCCGAATTCATTAATAAAATACAATATTAACTTTCAAAAAGGGTGGTTGTAAAATGAAAAAAATATTTGTGTATATTTAATATGTAAATGGATCACTCAAAAAATTAAATAAAACATATAAACAAAGAGGGAAGAGGATGGTAAGGCTTCATTCAGGTTAGTTTTGGGACGGGAAGGCTTCATTCAGGTTAGTTTTGGGACGGGAAGGCTTTATTCAGGTTAGTTTTGGGGCGGGAAGGCTTCATTCAGGTTAGTTTTGGGACGGAAAGACTTCGTTTAGGTTAGTTTTGGGACAGGAAGGCTTCATTCAGGTTAGTTTATGACGGGAAGGCTTCATTCAGGTTAGTTTTGACGCGAGAAAGATGTTTTGGAACTAACTATTCCCGCGTCATGTTATGACAGCCTATAGATTATTCTGAAGCGCGTATAGAACGCAGGCTATGAACTCAACTTTATTGAACATGGTCGTATCAAACAGAAGGTATAGTCTCTATTTAGTCTCGACTGTCGGCGTCAAGTGCTTTTTCCGAATCATGTCTTTCATATTACATTCCATTTGTCTTACATTGTTTCATTCCATTTGTCTTACATTGTTTCATTCCATTTGTCTTACATATTACATTCCAATTGTCTTACATGGTTTCATTCCATTTGTCTTACATTGTTTCATTCCATTTGTCTTACACATTACATTCCAATTGTCTTACATTGTTTCATTCCATTTGTCTTACATTGTTTCATTCCATTTGTCTTACATATTACATTCCATTTTCATCGGCAATCTAAGCAGGTTTTTTTTATTATTAAATATAAATGTAGAATTTAAAAACCTGATTCTGAAAATGATTCTGCTGACGATCTTAGGAACAATGCTTTCAGCAAGAAATTAGCTTTGTCGTCATATCTGATTACATCATCATATTTTTAATTCCTAAAAGTAATTAATAAAAGAAAATAAAACAAATTAAACCTTTCAAGAATTATAAACATTTAATATCTTAGATAAAAATTCAGTTCTTTTTTTTTTAAATACCGTCGTTTCTCTGTAATATCGCTCGTGATGATATATTTTAAAAAGTGTTAACGTCGTGATGATATCTGCAAAAGATTTAAAGTCGTGATGGTATTTATAAAAGGTTTTAACGTCGTGATGATATTTGCTTTATGATGATAAATCAGAGTACCGGATAGATAATTTGAGGGATGGATTTGGCCGATACTATTCCTTATATGTATTTATTATCTGTTTGATCGACTATGACGATGCTTATCATATATCTGACGACGAACAAGGCAGCTGTACAGACGAATCGGATCCGTGATCCGTCACCATCACTTTTTGTTGTAGATTTTCGAGGTTACATAGTTTTCTTAACTTTCGATCGATATTATAATTATTATTTAGCTTAATCATCAACTTGTATGTAGGCTTCTTAATAAATTTCGTAGTTGAGTCGTCTAACTTGGTCCGGTTGATTTCAAGTTATTAAAAAAAAAAAAAAAAAATTGAAATGAAGAAATCGATCGTTGCATATGGGAGAATAGGTGGTGCCTTCGATTTAGACAATAGAAAATCCCAAACCTGTGGGAAATAAATGAACTGAAGCTTTAATATAATTACTACATATTATTTAGCAATTATAAAAAAATGAATGAAATAATATGTTGTCTATAGTCGCACGTATTCGAGAGTAGCTTCGGTTTACCGAAATAAAAAGACAAAAAATCATGCTTGACTGACTAAATCAAATTATATATATAATAAAATTCTACAAATCACTAAGAGAAATGTTTTCGATGTAAATAATTAAATTGTTTGTTAATTTTATTGCACGAGAGAAATAAAAAAGTTTGGGGTATTTTCTGTTCTGATAAAGTAACAAAAAAAAGTGAATACTGTGAATAAATAAATACGAAATGTGACGCAGTGGTTAGACGTAATATAGTGTAGCACAGTGTGATGTTATTATGTACACAGGCGTAAATCTATGTAAGCACTGCATCTCCGATATTTTGTCAATACCTCAGCAAACAGATTACATCGATTTAACAGTTTGTCAATCCTCGTTATTGTAATCTGCCTACTTGTTACAAACTTACACTTTATTACTATTGTAAAATCAATCACTTAGAGTATGATAATCAAATTCGCTTTACTGTGCAAAATAAAACAAAACAAAAACAAAAAAAAGCTAAAGGTAAATGTCAAGCTTATGCTAAAAGGAGATTTGCGGAAGTTGCTTATGTAAAAAAAAAAAAAAAAAATCGAAAAATTAAGAAAAAATGTTTTAAGCTAATAAGCAATTATATTTATATTATATATATTGAGCGTGGTTTCATCTTATCGGTGTTAAAATCGATTTTGAAGCGACAAGTTTAAGCTACTCTCTACATAATAATTTTTAACTTGAATCGAATAAGTTAAAAGTTATTGTTGATTAGGCGTCGTAACCAATATAAATATGTGTCTATAGCTGCCCGTGTGACGAACTCGAGTTTTTTCTCTTCTATTATTCCATCGTGGTTTTAGAGTTAAAACAATTAAACTCGGACTCTATTAATGCTCAATTTTCTTTTAAATAAAATGATCGTATTTGTATTGTAGATGTAATACGCGTAAAGTTAGAGTTCGCTCTTTATATCTCCTATCAAGCGTTTAGAACGGGGCAGAAAAATAAACTTATGGCGAATAAGTTAGGTGGACCACTGTCTTGCCTACTGAGATTACGCTTTTAAAACGGAACATTTATATTAATTCCTTATCACATCTTTGACAAATTTATATTGGTTTCGACTTTATTTTTTTTTTACTTAGGGATTTTGAAATTTAATTTAAAGTATGTGGTCTGAGTTACAATAATATGCACAAAAAGGAATCCCGTCGGGTTTTTCCCTTCTACAAATTGTGCTTTTGTGATATCGATACAAGTAGGTAAGATTTCAAACGAGGTTACACGACCAAAATTAATTCGGATTTCACCGCGTACAGCAGATAAAACAAATTATAGTTCGTAACTGCAGTAAAATTTTACCTGTATTAAAGCAGTAATAATTAAATAAATTGTAAAAAAAAAAAAAATTCTAACACAGTTTTTCCGGGCTTAAATTGTACATTGGCTGTATTTATAAAACAATCTTTTAATAAAAAAATAAATATATATATTTATCATTTGACACTAAATAAAAATAAACATAATAATAACAATCTGGTCAACATTGGATGAATGTAATAAAAACAAACAAATACTAAAGCTTCGCATGAATTAATCTTTCACCAGGTAAGTACATTGCTGTAGGAAGTAAAAAATGTAGCTAAGTCAATGATATTTTACCTGACTTTGAGAAGTATTATAAGTCTTTGGAGGAGGCAAAGCCTCTCTGGGTCTGCCAACTTCTCTTATCCTCCCAGCTTCAATTTGGCGGCCCGTTTCCAATATTTTCTGCGCAAGAATTTCAGGATTATTTTCTTCGATTTTACCAACATCGGGAATATCAGGCCAATCTTGAGACCTGCACCTCTGATCTCTACTATTTTTCCGTGCTGATTTTATATTTGCATATTTATCAGGATTTGGTGGTTTAGAAACATTTACCTAAAATTTATAGATAAATATAATGCCCATTAATTGAAATAATGAACCGATTAAGAAAACTAAATGTATAAAAAAATAATTCAAATAATAGAGTAAAATATAATCTACTTAATAGACTTACATTCATGGGAGAAACAGGTAATTGAGGTTGAGGCATTGATTGATGTTGTGTCACCACTGTTTGAGGAATTGCAGGAGGGATCGGTTGAGGTTGAGACACCACTGTTTGAGGCATTGGTTGAGGTTGAGATGTAGGTTGAGGTAGAGTTTGAGTTATGGGGGTCGGTTGGGGTTGAGAGATTGAGGGAACTGATTGAGGCAACAAGTGAGGCATTGGTGGAGGCATCATTTGAGACATTGGGTGAGGCATCGACTGAGGCATTAACTGGGGCATTGAGGGTATTGATTGAGCCATTGGTTGGGGAACCGGTTGGGGATCAGGTTGGGACATCGGTTGGGAAATCGGTTGAGGAATCGATTGAGGCATTGATTGGGGCACCGATTGAGAAACTGGCTGGGGCAATGATTGACCAGGTTTCTGTGCCAAAGTAGACAATTCATTTTCCAATCTGGCCATATGTGAATGCAATTTTTTACGCTGATTTATAGTTGTAAATATTTCTTGCATAATATGTTCTTGAGTGAGGTGCTGGTTGGGCGGTAATGGATTTACTGAAGGTGGTCGGTTATTAACTATCGTAATTTCAGCTTGCCTCTCGGCTAAAAGGCNTTTATTTTTGTTCTATTTATTTATTTATTTATTTATTTATTTATGGTAAATAACATGTTATGTAAGAAATTGAAGAAAGACACGATTGTTAAACAAACATCCAACCATCCAATTCAGGTTTGGAATTTTACTGTTTAGTTAGTTTTAATACAGAATTTTGGTGAGGAGGAAACACATTAATGTATATTTGCTGTCACAAAAATCAAAACACATAAATCAAACGTGTTATCAATTATTAATAATTCCAAATCAATCGAATCACATTAATTGTAATGGTCTGGATATATTAATAGTTTTTTGGCATTATAAAAGAAAAAAATATGCTTCTCATTTATTTTTCTTTTAAATTTAAATGTCGATTGGATAAGTTGTACTTTTGTAGATTAATTTATCTTGCACTTATCTTGGGTTGGTTGATGTCTCTATTTCGGATGTTTTCGAATAATTACCTCTGTGTGTATTCGACAAGTTTTGAGTCGATACTAAATCAGTCGCACTTTGAGAAACTTCTTAAAACCTTAAGTCATAAATAGAATTGATAACTAGAAATACAGAGGTAACAAGTAGGTAATTATTCAGTGCAGCACATAAAAGAAAACTTTCAGTGGAAATTATGTATGTTTACTTTGAGTGAACCTACAATAAGCGGCCGACATCCAGATCAATTCTACTTTAAATTTAAAATCAATAGTTGCATTGCACTATTGATCATTTGTATTGATCATTTACATCATTTGTTCACGACGTGAGTCGTTAGCAGAAAAAAATATTCTTGCAACGGCTTTCACGAAATCGAAGACGCGGTGTCCCAAAATCTAGAAGAATTGAATTATACACGCGACGTTTAGCGTTTTATAAGACATGCTTCCAACTTCCGTGCTCCATATAAGGCAGACTAAGTTATCAGTTCGACTCTTATAGAGCGAATATGTCAGGTCAACAGGCCAAATATGGCCAACATAGTCTATAATATGGTCTCAACAGGCTAATTATACACGCGACGTTCAGCGTTTTATAAGACATGCTTCCAACTTCCGTGCTCCATATAAGACAGACTAAGTTATCATTTCGACTCTTTTAAAGCGAATATGTCAGGACAACAGGCCAAATATGGGCCAAAATGGACTAATATAGTCTCAACAGGCTGATATGGTCTGCACACAGTTAGCTATTTTTCGACGATTGGATAAACCGTCAACCCGCGATTGGAGGGGGCTGGAGCACCTCGACAGGTTGGGTCGTTGTCCCTTACTCTTTCTATATTTGTTATTTTTACTGTTATAATCATTCTCGTTTGCTTTTTATAATTACAGTCCACTTTTTCCCCGTTTTTGCCGCTCTCCAAATTAATTTTATTATTATTTATATTTATTTTTAGACGTAGTAAAATAAATAACGAAGGAATTGATTATGCTCGGGTATAATCATATAAAACCTCAGAGATATAATAAGCCTGTCTGGGAGTTTTTTTTATTTATTTAGATAATATAACATCTACAATCAGATAAAAATGTTGCTAGGGATGATACCAAGAATGTTTTACGTAAGTGCCGAAGCAGTAGTACCGAACAAGTATCTTACGAAGCTTCCCCGTCATCTTGTTATGTTGGGTTTGTTGTAACCACAATTCAAACTGGTTGAAACTGTCCGACGCATGCGCATCGGACCACATTTGAACGTGTTTTGCTAATGCGCATGCGTCGTACAGTTTGAAACTAGTTTGGAACTAGTTTAAGGTGTGGTTGGAACAAACGTATTAATATTTATCTATTCCGTTATAATTCAATATACCTTATCCAATTGATTATCGTGTAATTAGACGGTAGTTCTGCACAAGGAAAGAGTTTTAAAATTCAAATTGTGGTAAAATGTGTTTTCCTTCTGTAAGTAAAGACACTGTTTTAAAACAAAACAAACAAGTACTTTTAGTAGTATAAGATTTAAATGGTAATCTGGTATATTTTAAGATTAGCGTATAAGAAATCTTGTTTTTAGCAGCATTATATCAGAGATAAAAAAAAATGTAATTGCATTGTATTCATAATATGAGTATAATTTGATGTCTTATAAAATTAATCAGATAAAAGACAACAAAACCGAGACCATACATTTTACATGCAGTAAACAGAAGAAAAGCCTTCATGAATAAACCATGATTTACTATACTTTACTTATTATTGATTACAACCATGATTAGAGTTTACTGCAGTAAAATGATTTGTCTTTTATTTTCGAATAAAATCTTAAATCACTGATTTATGGAAATTAAACCACAAAAGATTAAATTGTCTGCTCAAAAAAGTAGTCGAAATAACCTTTTATATAATTATAAATCTCTGGTGTAATAAAGCAATATTTTATCGTAATAACATTGTTAAAATAAACTATTGAGGTAATAATATGTTATCTTCTAAACCTCTGTTTCAGATAAATGCAATGTTGTCAGTTTTATATTGTAGGTATTATTACTTTTAATTCCAGACACATGCATATCGAATATTTTAATAACAACAGAAAGAAATAAATGTCATTTGTATCTTAGAGAAATGTATATTTGGTTGAACTAAAGGTTTAACAAAAACAATTTATAGTTTGTTGTAAAGAAAACTTAACATTTAATGTCATATAGGAAGAATAACAATGGACATTTTTATTTGTTTAGTGATAAATTACCATCATATTTATTTCAACGACAATGTGTCGTCTTAACTAAATACCATTTCTTAATCTTTCTGTATGAAGCCAGATATAGTACACTTTTCGATTGTTAAACAAACATCCAACCATCCAATTCAGGTTTGGAATTTTACTGTTTAGTTAGTTTTAATACAGAATTTTGGTGAGGAGGAAACACATTAATGTATATTTGCTGTCACAAAAATCAAAACACATAAATCAAACGTGTTATCAATTATTAATAATTCCAAATCAATCGAATCACNGTTTTATATATATATATATATAAATTGATGGAGGTTATTGGATAAGAACACCGTATTATATTATTTACCCAAGTAAGTTGTTACAATGTATCTGCGTTCGCTTTTAAACAAAATTAAAATGATTGATAATTAGCTAATTCGATGTCGTTTATATAAAATTAATGAAAAATCAGTATATTTTTTTAAAAAATTATAGACTGTTAATTAGGAAAATTAAATAAATTTCTTTGCTAATCTTAAACTTCCTTCAAATGGTTGTTTATATGAAAATATATATCACATTTTGTTTGAAGATGAAATATCAGACAAATCAACATTAATCAATATAATTTAGATAGTATATCAGTACAACATTAATAGCAATTCATATGAGCTCAGAATAAAATAATTATACAATTTTTTTTTAACACACAAGTGTGTGACATTCCATCTAATATTTGAAGACATGCTGTGGTATGGATAGAAAGAATGAAGGATCTCAGGCATTCCATGCTGCTAATTTCTTTATTATTAAAACTGGCAATCGACTTTAGATTGAAATCGTCTTTTGTTGAATAATAACAACTGAAGTTGGTCCACGCTGTATGTGCTTCAGAAATAAATGGACAAAGTTATAACCATTCAGTAATTTCTTTATATTCTTCAGATGTTATAGAAGTAACTAAAATATTATTTATGTAAGGGGACTCAAAATCTAGTCCATAAAACTTTGGAACTTAGGAGAAGCATTATGGAGACCGAATGGCATAAATTAAACTCAAATAAACAGAAAGGAATGGTTATGGTGATTTTTGCTTTTCTTCAACCACCATAGTAATTAGTAAATGAGCGTATTGTAAACAACAACAAACAATCTTCTAGTATAGGCAAAATATATCTATCAGTAACAGCCTGATCATTGCTTATAATCTTGCATGATTTTATAATCTCCACATGGCCTCATGCACTATCTTGGGGACCGTGTGTAATGCACTTCTGCATTGGGATTTGGATGATCGAGATATCCCATGATCTAGCATGTACTGGAATTCTTGTTTTGCAATCTTAAGCTTCTTTCCATCTAAGGGTCTTGGTCTGGCAAAAGCTGGGTGACCTTCTGTTACTAAATGGTGTCTAACATCATGTTGTACAGATGTAGAAAAAAAAAACTAAATGAGATCAGGAAATCTTTTTCCTTTCGATTCATCTGCCCCGCTATGGACAAAGAAAGTCATGCTTTTATTCGTGTCTTTGACTAAGAGTCGAGATGTACGACGATCCCCGGCTGTTTCCATTCGCATGGTGCCTTATATTTGTCCGGTTTCTATTTATTACCGTATTTAAAATGGAAGTGGCAGTATCTTCCTTTTGGAATAAAAATTCGTCTATTACTGGTTAAGCTTCGACTTCAAGATAGCTTGAGGTCGACCAGGAAGTCCTAGTGCATGAACCTGCTATCTCCCTTTCTCTCTCTAAAGACACTATACGCTGTGATAGGTCAGTGTAAGAAAAGAAGACTGTGGATATTTACAGTCAACTCTTGGGTTGATGACGTATGAATTTCTGATCTATTTATTTCATCGGTTTATTTTCACGATCTTGTCTGCCATAACATATTTTTTTTTAAACTTTCATCAGAAACTATAACCATATTTTTATTGACTCTGGTAGTTCATCAAGCCATGGAGATTTTATTACTTTTTCAGAGATATCATCAGAAAGAGCTTGCATCTTTCTGAGAAGCTGACTTAGCTACATATCTCTTGACTCTGTTCCTGTAAATATTTTTATTTTTATTTTGGCATCAGCACTTATATAAAGGATGTGAGTTTTTGCTAATATGTATTTGTTAGCTTCTCGGCCTCTTATAATGTTCCATATATTTTCTCAAGACGTCGGTTCTATCAACGTGACAAGATGGTTAAAGCACGTATTCACCACAGCAATTTTGGCAATTTTAAACTGGGCCTGATAAAACCGTATTTTTAGGCCTCTCTAGCAAAAATATAAGACATTTTACAACCACTTGTGTCTCGTAATTTCTTTCAGCATTATTTTGATTGTTATTCTGATAATTATCCATAGTTTCACAAGTCTGGGGTCACCAATGTTACACGTGTCCGTAGATATAACAGATTGTTACCGCGCTCAGAAATAGACTTTTTTCTCGAATCGTTTTATGATTGAAATTAATACTGGATGATTTATGTCAAAGTGTCAAGTTCGAATATTGGTATTGACATGCTACATATTCATCGAGCTCCACAATGGATTGACGGAAAAAAGAACTTTCCTTTATACGATACATGTTTAAAGCTAAAACAAGGTGCCAAGCTAAAACTCCGGTACAAATGCGATCACATACATACTCACATACAATATAATATTTAATCTAGATAGCATTTGCATCTTAACAGCTAAATCAATGTAAATACGTAGTCATTTTCTACCTACCTTGTACATATATATCTACCTTTCACACGTGACAGAACTAACTAAACGGAATTACTTCGGTAGCCAATCCATAGCATATTATCAGGTATTTTCTCATCTTGTAATTAATCGAATGATATACTTCCCCAATATTCAAAATTATCGATCGCCTCTATTACCATCATATTTATTTCAACGACAATGTGTCGTCTTAACTAAATACCATTTCTTAATCTCCAAATTAATTTTATTATTATTTATATTTATTTTTAGACGTAGTAAAATAAATAACGAAGGAATTGATTATGCTCGGGTATAATCATATAAAACCTCAGAGATATAATAAGCCTGTCTGGGAGTTTTTTTTATTTATTTAGATAATATAACATCTACAATCAGATAAAAATGTTGCTAGGGATGATACCAAGAATGTTTTACGTAAGTGCCGAAGCAGTAGTACCGAACAAGTATCTTACGAAGCTTCCCCGTCATCTTGTTATGTTGGGTTTGTTGTAACCACAATTCAAACTGGTTGAAACTGTCCGACGCATGCGCATCGGACCACATTTGAACGTGTTTTGCTAATGCGCATGCGTCGTACAGTTTGAAACTAGTTTGGAACTAGTTTAAGGTGTGGTTGGAACAAACGTATTAATATTTATCTATTCCGTTATAATTCAATATACCTTATCCAATTGATTATCGTGTAATTAGACGGTAGTTCTGCACAAGGAAAGAGTTTTAAAATTCAAATTGTGGTAAAATGTGTTTTCCTTCTGTAAGTAAAGACACTGTTTTAAAACAAAACAAACAAGTACTTTTAGTAGTATAAGATTTAAATGGTAATCTGGTATATTTTAAGATTAGCGTATAAGAAATCTTGTTTTTAGCAGCATTATATCAGAGATAAAAAAAAATGTAATTGCATTGTATTCATAATATGAGTATAATTTGATGTCTTATAAAATTAATCAGATAAAAGACAACAAAACCGAGACCATACATTTTACATGCAGTAAACAGAAGAAAAGCCTTCATGAATAAACCATGATTTACTATACTTTACTTATTATTGATTACAACCATGATTAGAGTTTACTGCAGTAAAATGATTTGTCTTTTATTTTCGAATAAAATCTTAAATCACTGATTTATGGAAATTAAACCACAAAAGATTAAATTGTCTGCTCAAAAAAGTAGTCGAAATAACCTTTTATATAATTATAAATCTCTGGTGTAATAAAGCAATATTTTATCGTAATAACATTGTTAAAATAAACTATTGAGGTAATAATATGTTATCTTCTAAACCTCTGTTTCAGATAAATGCAATGTTGTCAGTTTTATATTGTAGGTATTATTACTTTTAATTCCAGACACATGCATATCGAATATTTTAATAACAACAGAAAGAAATAAATGTCATTTGTATCTTAGAGAAATGTATATTTGGTTGAACTAAAGGTTTAACAAAAACAATTTATAGTTTGTTGTAAAGAAAACTTAACATTTAATGTCATATAGGAAGAATAACAATGGACATTTTTATTTGTTTAGTGATAAATTACCATCATATTTATTTCAACGACAATGTGTCGTCTTAACTAAATACCATTTCTTAATCTTTCTGTATGAAGCCAGATATAGTACACTTTTCGATTGTTAAACAAACATCCAACCATCCAATTCAGGTTTGGAATTTTACTGTTTAGTTAGTTTTAATACAGAATTTTGGTGAGGAGGAAACACATTAATGTATATTTGCTGTCACAAAAATCAAAACACATAAATCAAACGTGTTATCAATTATTAATAATTCCAAATCAATCGANATGTTTTTATTAGTATTAATAACCTCTAACGAAATTTTTATATTAACTTTAATTTACTTTCCGAATATACCAGTCGATATAAGATTACAAAAGTGCTAAGAATAAGTGTGGTCTGTACTGAGGCACATCTTACTGAGCAATCAGCACGATAATGCGACTCAAACCGCATCGAGTGAAAATGGGCAAACGTTGTCTGGCTACTAAAGAAATCGGAAAAATTACGGTTGAATAATCTAAGCGGGGTGCAACTCTAGTAGTAACTCGGAGAGTCAAGCAACATTAAGTGCTGTTGCACTTTGGAGACATGAACGATCCTTTTCGTGTTCAGTATGAGTCATAAAGTATGTACACACGTTTAAGCTAAACTTGCACAAGCAATAAGACGTCTGTCCTTAAAGGATCAAGCTATACTAGGCCCGATTAGGACGGGACAACTGTTTGCAACATGGTGTGTACACCATCTTAATCATGTATACGTCTGCTCGGAATCACAAATCTGCAATTCAGAAGCAAGGATTTTAGTTAACACGTTTACCCCGGGTGGTGACACTGTATTGAATGTATACTGCGAACTGTACATTGTAAATTGCATAGTGTATACTGCGTACTGTACATTGTAAACTGCAGTGTATACTGCGCACTGTACATTGTAAACTGCATAGTGTATACTGCGTATTGTACATTGTAAACTGCATAGTGTATACTGTAAAATGTTTAGTTGCTGTGAATCTACTTCATTATTTTTAACCGGCCCTAGTAACCCTCTGTTGGACTAACTTTGCCTCCGTACAAGCATTGTCATTGGTTGTATTTGAATATTTTTTTATGTTATACTTAGTATAGGCATAGATAAATATAGCATACCAAGAGATTTCGAACACTTATTCGAGCACTTATTTAAGGTGCCTTGAATCCAAAATAGTAGGTTTATTTAAGTTTACAAGTGAAGGTGTTAAGCACGTAAAGGACAGCTGCAGACGTTGGTTCCATAAGTAATTCTGTGTTGTCTGTGATTAGCACATGAAGACATGAAGTAAACTTTTTGCACCAAGAGAGACGGCCGACCTTGAGTATAATATTGTGTACGGTACACAGACCACGTAGAATTTGTCCTACAGCAAACTTGATCCGATCTACTAAAATTTACGTTATGTATTATAATTGATAATGATAACAACTATTTTTCCAATATCACTATGTTATGTCGAATAAACGGATTTGTTCAACTATTGCTTTGATTTTACCAACTTTCTTACCGATTTGTTAAGTATCGAACCATTCTTAAACGAATTTGGAACAAATACTTACTATTTCTCTACCTTAAAAAGCAATATATTATTAGTTTACCTTATGATTGTACTTAAGTCACTGCTCTCCGATTTCACATTACCATCCCTATATCCTACGTAGTCGACATAATACCTTCCCTATATCCTACGTAGTCGACATAATACCTTCCCTATATCCTATGTAGTCGACATAATACCTTCCCTATATCCTACGTAGTCGACATAATACCTTCCCTATATCCTACGTAGTCGACATAATACCTTCCCTATATCCTATGTAGTCGACATAATACCTTCCCTATATCCTACGTAGTCGACATAATACCTTCCCTATATCCTACGTAGTCGACATAATACCTTCCCTATATCCTACGTAGTCGACATAATACCTTCCCTATATCCTACGTAGTCGACATAATACCTTCCCTATATCCTACGTAGTCGACATAATACCTTCCCTATATCCTACGTAGTCGACATAATACCTTCCCTATATCCTACGTAGTCGACATAATACCTTCCCTATATCCTACGTAGTCGACATAATACCTTCCCTATATCCTACGTAGTCGACATAATACCTTCCCTATATCCTACGTAGTCGACATAATACCTTCCCTATATCCTACGTAGTCGACATAATACCTTCCCTATATCCTACGTAGTCGACATAATACCTTCCCTATATCCTACGTAGTCGACATAATACCTTCCCTATATCCTATGTAGTCGACATAATACCTTCCCTATATCCTACGTAGTCGACATAATACCTTCCCTATATCCTACGTAGTCGACATAATACCTTCCCTATATCCTACGTAGTCGACATAATACCTTCCCTATATCCTACGTAGTCGACATAATACCTTCCCTATATCCTACGTAGTCGACATAATACCTTCCCTATATCCTACGTAGTCGACATAATACCTTCCCTATATCCTACGTAGTCGACATAATACCTTCCCTATATCCTACGTAGTCGACATAATACCTTCCCTATATCCTACGTAGTCGACATAATACCTTCCCTATATCCTACGTAGTCGACATAATACCTTCCCTATATCCTACGTAGTCGACATAATACCTTCCCTATATCCTACGTAGTCGACATAATACCTTCCCTATATCCTACGTAGTCGACATAATACCTTCCCTATATCCTACGTAGTCGACATAATACCTTCCCTATATCCTACGTNGTGTTTCAAATAAATAAAATTAAAAAAAAAAAACCCCTGTAAGACGGCTTTAGTTTTTTCAAATACAGTGATAGTATAAAATGTATTTTTAGATGATTGTCATTCAGATGATTAAAATAAAACATTGTAATACGCCTTAATATATATGTAATATCAATTGATTTGTTTATTATATTTTAATGACAAATGTACACGGATTGACCAAATTCTAGTTACGCATGACCTCTAGTATTACCAGTTCATTTATTTTATAAAATACATTTTATTTGTTTGTCTCTTTGAAATTTAATTATATACTTTTTATATATTTTTATCCGTAACTAAAAATATTTCACTTATCAACAAATAATTACGTTGACTTATCAATTTTATAGAAATATATTGAATTCTAAACAGAATGTGACGGATCAATCGGAATTATTACAGCCTGGATGCAGAAAACCATTATTAAAGGATAGACAAAGTGTTTTGGTCAAATCGAACGTATTCCAAGTGATATTTTATGGTAGGAATTCTCGTCTAGTGTAACCGCTGTCTAAACGCTCTAATAAGCTGATTATAATTATAACGAACTAGTCAGTCGTTATTAGAAGAGATGGGACATTTTAGAAAATCGTTTAAACAAAATATCGAGTTTCAATAATCGATTTTTAGCACGAATATATCGATTCGTTTGCAGACGTAGAGCTTTTGAAATTACCCGTTTAAAAAAAATTACGATGGAAACTTTTGTAAACGTGTTTTTGCACTTAATCAATGAAATCATCTATAATAGAAAATACTAATATTTGAGTGTAGGCGTATGAGTTGTTTTGCCGGAGAAACGGATTGCCCATATTACAATTGTCAAAAGAAGCCGCCTTCTTTAAATGGTATAAATTATCGATTTATTTAAAATAATTTTATCAAGTTAAGTAACATTCATGTTCGGAGACAAATCAAGGCCCAGAGGTTGAGGTAAAGCAAACGGGGCCAGAAGTACAGCCAGTGGCAGAATGCTAAACCGCAATACAGTCATGCATTACTGGCGAAACTAACAGCTCTAAATGAAGGATTTTAAAGTATTAAAACCTTTTATTGATTTTTATGGGTAAACCCGTAAAACGGTTTTTCTTACCTCGAAAAACACAGGAAAAAACGCGGTAAACTTAGTCACGTTCTCTTCTGGTAAATTTATTTATTTTCGTTATATAATAATATATATTTTTTTAAATCGTTTTCTCTTTATCTTTTATTTACTTTGGTTATCTAAAGATAATTTTTTTGACTCAGTTTTTCAAACTGAGTCAAATTTACGTGTTTTATGAAATGCCTGGTATTTTTAGCTAAATCTGTCATCATTACGTCATGAAACATTAAAATACATTCTTTGATAGGTGGGGTAGATAGTTTCATTAATCTTATCTCTCTAACTGAATTATATTTACCTTTAACACGCACAGATTTAACTAGATCGATTAAAATAAGGTGAGATATGTAAGGTTTTTATTGGTTTCTTGAAATTTTAGATTAGTAGAATTCAGTTAAAGAATAATTTTTACTAGTTTGCGCCTTTGATAATTTTGGATTACTTGTTTTTAGGAGTAAACTTAATTATCGGTTAATTAAAAAAAGGGTATATTTTACCCCTTAATCATCTACAGAACTAAAATAAAATAAAAATTTAAATGCTTTACATTAATAAAGTTATAATTTAAACATCAAAAAAATAAATAAATACTTGACATAATAATTTTCTTTTACTTACGAAAAAGTCCAGTCACGCACCATGACTTAATGAGCGAATTTTCAAAGAAATCTGCGTATTATTTGTTTATGATAATATAGGAAAATTTTGGTTTAGAATTTGCATGGGTGAAAAAAAAATTGGTACACAGGGGTACGGGGTACAAATGTCAAAATAGTATTTACTCTTCAAGATATACATCGTTTGAAAGTTCTTTAAGAGTACAGTAATTGTTGTTATGTACATTTTTGTCATATTTTCATATAAAAGGGGGGTAAAATGGAAAAATCATGTTTTTATGCTATTTTTGACCCTAAATGGTCAAAATTTGACCCCTTTTGAAAAATTTGAACTCCAAAAATTCCCAACGAACTCATCCTTTCTTTTGATGTTATTGACATTTTAAAATTTGTTTGAAATTTTTAAGTGCATCCTAAGGGGAGATATCGTCTGGAGTGACATATATACATATATACATACATAAAAAAAAAGTGTTAAAATTTAAGGATCGATTCAGAATGGCCTGAAACGGATTTCCATGAAAATTTTTTTCAAAAATTCGCATTACAAAAATTTTGAAGCCATTGCAATAGCTTAATTTTCTNTCGAGGTGGTCTTGTTATCGAGGCGACATTATGTGTTATGGCAATCTCAAGGGGATTAGGGAAACAGTCTTGTTATCGAGGTGGTCTTGTTATCGAGGCGACATTATGTGTTATGGCAATCTCAAGGGGATTAGGGAAACAGTCTTGTTATCGAGGTGGTCTTGTTATCGAGGCGACATTATGTGTTATGGCAATCTCAAGGGGATTAGGGAAACAGTCTTGTTATCGAGGTGGTCTTGTTATCGAGGCGACATTATGTGTTATGGCAATCTCAAGGGGATTAGGGAAACAGTCTTGTTATCGAGGTGGTCTTGTTATCGAGGCGACATTATGTGTTATGGCAATCTCAAGGGGATTAGGGAAACAGTCTTGTTATCGAGGTGGTCTTGTTATCGAGGCGACATTATGTGTTATGGCGATCTCAAGGGGATTTGAAAATTGTACTTGTAATTGAGGTTGTCGTGTTATTGAGGGTCGTGTAAGCGAGGTTCTACTGTACTAATTAAATTAGTAATAGTGATAGTCAAGTCCTAGTACAGTTACTAGACGGTTAGGGCGAACCACATGTTCGAAACCCAGCACTTAAGTAATTTTTAAGGCCCATTTTACTTGGTTGCAACAATAAAGAGTTGCAACCACTTCACTCATCATACCTCTGTACATCGTACCGCCGAGTTGAAGTTAGACGTTTCGCTAGCACTGCTGGAAGCATCGTCAGGTGTGTGGTGATTATTATATGCGGCTACTTCCCCTCAGGTATTAAACTGCACCATGCACAGAAACTACACCAAGTGTAGTTATAGAATAAGGAGGACGATCCCGGTTACTACATTATATTATTATGAAAGTAAGATGTAAAATGTTTTCATTCATTGGGACGGATATATTGTATGTTGGATCACTTAAAGTAATGGATAAGACACGTCGTGACCTTCATTTGGGAATGATTGGAAACCCATGATAACCTGTCCAACTTTGGTCATCAAATGAGTTTAGAAAAAAACAACTTGTAGTAATGAAACATTTGAGATTAGATAAATGCTTTATGGAGGTGTCATTTTTAGTCCTTTCTTTATAATGAAAAGTAGATTCTTAGTTGTTTTATAAGTTGTTATATAAGAGGGTATAAACAGAGAAAATCCCAAAACTCTAAAACTGTAGAAAAAAAACACACAAGTGTTTTTAATAGTTGGAAAGTGGGTCAAATCTAGGTTTGAATAACTGAAGACAAAAAACAAGTGAAGTTGAATACGAACGTTTAAAGAGAGCTAGTCTCAGCTAGTTTTCTATTTGATTGCTTTAACAGGGTCGAGACAACTTCTCGCCAACAGATGTTCCCTAAGTTCCACAGTAACAGTAAAACTTTGTAAGTTCAGGTAAGCGCAGTGGCGTACCAAATGGGCCATGGATTTGTAAAATACACTGGCTCAATTGGCAGCTAGGCCCGAATTTTGGCTATAGAATTTAATGCATTGAATTGAATTAGGATTAGTACGATAAATCGGCCTGATTGCCGGTGGATATCAGGATTTCCGGATTTTGTTGATGGAAATAAACATATCAAAATGAATTGGGTTACGTTCAATATTAGGCCCGATTTCGGGCTCGGCCTGGGTGTTAAGAACATTAAATTAGATGAGGTCCGAGTCAACTCGGACTTTAGCCCGAGGAATTAAATAAATCGAATTAAGATGTTCACATTAGATTGGCTTAAACGGGAAAAAGATAGGATAAAGGAGTTGTGGTTTTCATTAGCATTTTTTTTTGGTTTTTGATCAGGATTGTGTGTAATGTACAAGGTGAGTCCTCTTGCCTTTGGCATTCCCCAGGCTTGCAGACTCAGGCCGGACTAGTGTTGGTCGACATTATGTGGGAAAACAGAGGCAATATAAATAAATCGGTTATCCATACTGTGACAAAACTTTTTCATACTACATAGTAGTACTAAATTAAAATCAAAAAACTCAAAAAGCGTTCGGAAAGCATTTGATGTTAATTGTCCTATTTAATTACCTAGTACAATCGGTATTTAATTTTCTTAGAGAATTCATAGTACGGAATTATCTTTTAGATAGAAATTTGATACTCGTATGTGCTCCGAACCCACGTTTTATTGCAGTTTGGACCACATTTCCGCTTCCAAGCTTACCAAAGGAAACGGAAGATGTGTGATAGTTCTAAAGAACGAACAATTTTTGTCTCAAATTTTAAAAATTCCAAGAAAGAAATCCGTTTCAGACAGTAGGGTACATTTTGGGTCTCGTGTCTGTCTGTCGCTCTATTTTTGCGAGTCAGTATATCTTGAAAACTATTCGTCCGATTTTAATGAAATTTTGATGGTAGGCTTTGTTTAAACTAGCCCGCAGATAACCCTACATTAATTTCTACCGTCTGCGCTATTAAAATGTTGCTAAATTGATACTTAAATTTTACATAAAATAGTATGTCAATTAGGGCACATATAGCTTCCTCTGTGAGCTACTTTCGATCAGCCCAATTTCATAAAAATCAGATGAGTACTTTTCTAGATGTAGGTGTATATAAATGTATATGTGTGCACATGTGGAAGGGAATCGAATAAGTGCAGAAGGTTGGAAATTATATAGCACCAACATTTGGCTAATTATGCTGATACCTGCCAAATTTCATTAAAATCTAAAAGATATGTTCGCAAAAAATTGAGCGAGAGACAGACTGACAGACAGAAGTGGGACCCAAAAGTGTTTGCTGCCTTGGAATTATTGAAATCGGAGACATTATACAAAATATCCGTTCTGTAGAACGATTAATTATTACCAACTGTGACTGATTTCAAAAACTTGGGGAAAATAAATAAATTTTACAATAATAGGCTATAAAATCATTTAAGTACACGAAATAGTACGCGAGCGAAACTAAGTACCACACTATTAAGTAAAACTAAGTGCCACACTATTAAGTGAAACTAAGTGCAACACTATTTACTTAGGTAACATTGCTTTGTATCGCTTACAACAAGTAGTTTAAAATCCAATACATTGAGGTCTGATAGCTTGAGTTTTCATAAAGTTTTACAACCCCCATGTAATTTCTGGTGTTATCTCATAGGATTTCAATTTTATTAAATATGAGGTTAGAAATTGAAATTAGGGCTTTGAAAGGGGGAGAAATTTTAAGTATAATATGTTATGGGGAATGCTCACCCAATAGCTAACAAATAGCTGGGTTTAGCAAACAGCTAAACCCAGTAGCGTACACGCTACTGGGTAAGAGGGTTTACAGGAAGATCTTCTAGGAAGCAAGGAAATGTAGGTTCACTTGAGGGATACACCACAAAAAGGTTTGTTAAAATTATTTACCCTATCTTTTTTTTATTATTTTTTTTTAACTACACTACTTTATACAGACTTCTCTATTATTTGATTACACTTTACAAGTTAAAATCATTTACTTAAATATCGAACCATAGCAACATATATATAACTCCAAATTTCAGCCACTTAAAGTTAGAAACCACGGCATACTTACCAAGTGTGCCGATTATTGATTTTAATTGGCAACACAACATAGTACTACTCTTCTTAGTAGTACAAGTAATACTCCGTTAGTTCTAATAGTTGACTACAAAGAGATCAGTACTGACTACTCAAGTAATGTACTACTTCTTTAGTTGTGATAGTTGGATAACAAAGTGATTAGCAACTAATTGTTCAAGTAAGTAATATTTGATTAGCTCTAATGGTTGGGTACAGAAAAAAATATTAGTTCTTATTCTTCAAGTAAGTATTACTTTGTTGTAATGGTTGTACACAAATTGATCAGTAAATTACATTTCGTGAAAGTACTACTTCTTTACTTGTAACGGTCGGTCAACAAAGTATGATCAGTACTAATTTTTCAAGTAAGTAATATCTGATTAGCTGTAATGATTGGCTACAAAGTTATTAGTTCTTATTCTTCAAGTAAGTAATACACAATTTGTTGTAACGGTTATATATAAAATTGATCAGTCAATTACAATGTGAGTACTACTTCCTTGGTTGTAATGTTTGGACAACAAAATAATTAGTGCTTACTTTTCAAGTATGTTCGACTATATTAATTGAAATCGTTGGACAGCAAAGTTAATAGTACTCACTTCTTTAACTATAAGAACTTCATTAGTTATAATGGTTTTTCAACTGAATGATCAGTACTTTAAGTAATCTTTAAGTAAGCATTACTTTGTCGTAAGGCTTGGACATCACAGTGATCACTATTACACCGAACAAAGTAGTAGTAGTAGTAAGGTGCTAGTACTAGTACTAGACGGAACGGACCAACAACTTGTTGGAACCTAGCAATTAGGCCATCACTTAGGCCCTTTTACTATACCCGTGGTGGAGAGTTGCAGCCACTTCACACATCATAGCTCTGTTCATTGTACTGCCGAAGCGAGTATTACGTGATCAATAGTGAGCTATATACATCAGTGCATCACGGCGAGGAATCGAACCCCCATCTCGTATCGCTTATGATTCAGTGATGGCCGAGCAGACGTGGTAAGTAATTTAAGAGTACAGAAAAAAGTACATAATAAAGATTGGCTTAAAATTACTCCGAAGAAACACCCCTTTTCAACTAAATTTATTGGACTACGTATAAAATTTGATATTTAAAAAAAAATATAATTTATTTATGTTTGACAGCATTACCCCAACACATATTTTGTATTGTAGATAGTGATTCTTTACACATCTGTATTAATTGCGCATGCGTGTCTCATAGTTTTGAACAATTCCTCTTTTTTTCCACTCTAGTGACGAAAAGAAGAAGAATTTTTCAACTTTACACACGATTAGCGAGTTTGTTTACATTTAACATAACTAATTTGATGTTTATTTAATAAAAGTAACTGTTTGTATCGAGTTTTTTTGTGAAAATCAATGAGTGATTTAAGAGATTATGAAGAATACGAGGAGAATAATACGCCTTCCGAAATAATTAATTCGGCACTAAAATACAACTAACGAATTGATGTCATCTTTATCAAAAGAGAAATACTGAAATACGAGCTTACATGCAGGAATTTTATTAATTTTTTCTGCATTTATTATTAAGATCTAACAATCGTAGATAAAGTACGGTACGCAACTCGTGCGAAAACGGCATTTTGCATTGCTCGTGTGGTTTTACTACCCTCGCTCTATCGCTCGGGTGTAAACTCCACACTCGCATGCAAAATGCTACTTTCCACACTCGACGCGTAATGTACTATTATCACCCATTACTTGCAAACATTCCTATCCTGAGCGGCCGGTAAAGTTCCATTTTACAGCCCTGGGGCCTGTAAAAATGCATATATCTTTACAGGGCCGCCACTAGTTCGAGAAGCGAATTGTTTTTAACTTTCATAATGTTCACTTGCTGTTGGTTCTAAAAATGGTATTGAATTAAACAATCAAACTACGAATTCCGTTCCGTTATTCCACTTTTAAATATGTTCATTATTAGCATTAAATTTTATTTATTTATATTTTTCCCCTTTTTATGGTTTTTTTATTTTTATTTTTATAAAGTAATTTCAAAAAATAGGTAATTAAAAATATATTTATTTTTCTTTGTAAAACCTTGTAACTCGAAGAGCGAACAGCCTGAACAGCGAGTGTGTAAACACTGAGCTCGTCTCGCGTTGCAAGGCTTTGCCCTGTGCCATGAAACCGCTCCAGACACGAGTCAACGAGGCGATTGACGAGACGAATGACGAGTGATTCGTTTATACATTCGCCTCACAGCTCGCCTCGCCACGCTACTCGTGCGAATGTTCGGCAGAAATAAGTTAGCTATACTTTGATTGGTGCCCTTGGTCCTCAGTAACGACAGCTAAATATCTATAGTGGCTGATACTTCCGTACTTTAGATCTCTTAGGACTGAATCACAATGAAAAAAATAAACATTTATTACTCTGATAATTTTTTTTTTATAAATTTGTATTATTTAAAAGGTACATAAAGTCAAGACAATAATTTAAAAAAAAATAAAATAAATAAATCAATTAGCTTAATTCAAGTATAAAATATGTACAGGATCAATGTCATTCGAAAATTATAGAATTGCAATTGACGAAGATAATACTGATAATTCGTTTACTCTAAACGTAGATAAACACATGATAGTAATATAGATGTCACTAGATAGATCTATATCACGGGATGAATTAGAAATAACAAAAATTATATTAGAATATTTATTATCCACACGGCTGGATCCATCTGGGGTTATTAATGGATTTTACAAATGATCTTGTGACATTGTTGATTGAAAATATCGCGATAAATCAACAATTTTAAACCGGCAATAACAATTTGTCAGTTTCTTTTGTTAAATTGACATCATCGTACACATTTTATCATAAAAAGTTTAATGATGGCTAAGAAATATTATAACAATTTAATATTAATATCGTTCAGTCTTATATATCTCAAATTCAACTAAAATAAATAAATAACCGTAATGATACATAGAACATTTTTTAAAATATACATAGTAAACCCGCATTTTATGTAGGGTCATTTTTAAAATAATAACTATTAAAGTGATATTCGATTTTAAAATTATTTAGTATTAGTAAAATACCTCTATTTTTAATTGATAAATTAAATTAATGATCATTTAATTGATACACCTTATTAATTTTTAGTAAACGGAAGATCAGATGGATTTTTAAAAGGTGTAAGAAGAAGGATTCTTAAATAAGAACCATCACTCAATTTGTCTAATCGAGACGTTTACTCAAAATCAGAGTCATCCTCAGTCGAATTTATTCATGATCTACGAAATTGCAGTAAATATGCCTCTAACTCCATAAGGAGGGCGTCAAGAATTAAAACCATTTTTTAAAAAAAAATATTAATAAAATTGTTTAAAATCCACAACCAACACTTTATATTAACATCAGCTAATAATTAAAATTTAAATTAATCATGTAATTTAATGAACATATAATTATAATATGTGACAACCTAAAATTTGTCTTAAGTGATGGTTCTTATTTAAGAATCCTTCTTCCTACACCTTTAAAAATCCATCTGATCTCCCGTTACCTATTTTTAATTTGATATTTGTATATGAATGTATATATTATTATAATCTAAAAACAAAAAACGTGTGTCGATGTTACATTTTTAAAAAGCGATAACATAAAAGAAAAATTCAAAAATTAATAATGAAAACAATTTATATACTTGACAAAAAAAGTTGCTAAAAATAATCAATAATCAGGAGAATAACAGAAAAATAGAAAACGTTTTACAACAGATCTCTCGTTACACTAATAATAATAAACCACTTCTTTAGATTGTTACTCCCCTTTTTTCGTTAGAATATAAATAACTTTGACTAATTAACTATTAAGATAAAGGGATGTTTAGTCCAATGTACTTTCGGACAAAGGAATATCACACTTCTGTTTTTATAAGGGGAGTAACAGTCTAAAGAAAAACATTCCATACACCTTCCTTAGATTGTTATTCACTTCTGTTTTTTTTTATATGGGGAGTAACAATCTAAATAAGTGTCATTAAGAATTAGTTTCCACATTAGGTTTTTGTAGTATCTTGTTTTGTGGTATTCTTTCGGTATTACTTTAGGTATTTGGTTCTTATTATAATGTCAATTATATGAATATTAAATTACAATATGACTAGATGATACTCGTATAATTATAATACTGATCATGTGTTACGTTATTATAACGGCTAAAATAATAAAAAAATAATAATAATTCGACTTACAATGGCACTAAGAATATTATTAATGATATTATTTATTATTTTGTCGATAAGAATATTATTATTTTTATCAAACCGTTATTTATTGTTAAATCTATTATAAAAAAATTTCATTACAAATATTACTTAATTATTATAATTCTATTGCAAAATGTGGTTATTTGAATAAATTAAGTTTAAAAAAATTGGTATTAATGGACGCCAATTATTGCTTGAATTTTAATGATTCTATTCGAAAATAAAAATAAATAAATAAATAAAAAAAAAAAAATACTTTGATAAGTTAACTTATTACGCATTATAAACTCATAAAAAAAACTTTATGTGAACTTATTACACATTATAAACCCATAAAAAAAAACTTTCATATGTTAACTCATTACACATTATAAATTCATAAAAAAAACTTTGATATGTGAACTTATTACACATTATAAACTCACAAAAAAAAACTTTGACAAGTTAACTCATTACACATTATAAACTTAAAAAAAAAAAGTTTGATAAGTTAACTCATTACACATTATAAACTTACAAAAAAAAAGTTTGATAAGTTAACTCATTACACATTATAAACTCATAAAAAATGTTTGATAAGTTAACCCATTACACATTATAAACTTACAAAAAAAAAACTTTGATAAGTTAACTCATTACACATTATAAACCCATTTATCACGGACAACTGTCACTAGCTCAACTTTAATTTACATTGGATTATAGTGTGCATTCATTTAAAGGACTCATAGTATTAAATAATGATAAAACATGACTAGAATATGCATTTTATAACAATTCTTTGGAATATCTATGAGTCTTAAATAAATCATACACATATTTTCATTGTATAAAACATAAATGTTAAAGATTTATTATTGTTTTTTTTTTTGTGGAATTACAATTGTTTTTTTGATTTATTTAAGCGTTCAACATGTTTTTCATTAAAAAAACAGACAAGAATTAATCATGAATCTAATAGAATACAAAATAATAGCAAGATAAAAAGATCGTAAATGTTTAACATGTCTAAAAAAATAGAATAACTTGCGGATTTTTTCCGAACTAACTTTTCATGAAGCGAAATTTGCTGATAACGAATTAAATTTTGCTGAAAGATGTATAAAAGTGTTAAAATAATGCATTGTCATCGTGTCCTGAGCTATTCTAAAAGTCTCAAATGTCTAGCTACTCGGGATGTTAGTTAAAAATCTATTGCAAGATTTGTACCGGACAAACAAACAAGAAACCAAGTTAATATAAACGATAAAAATTAAAAATCATTAACTTTTTTTACTTTAATTAAAAAAAAAAAATGTTTGATTTAAAATAGTACATTTAGATCCATGTTAACGAGGAGACAATGCATATAACAGAAATTTCCAGTTGGCAAATTCGCTTTAAACTTCCAAAGTTAGATTAAAACCGCATTGATTTGTATTACAGGATGAAGTATAAAAGGTGATGTCAGTTTTCACCATACTAAAAATTATTTTGTAAATATAATAAAATAATAATTAAATTAATTAAAAGATTCTTAATATTTTATTTACGAGTTATTAAAAATCAATTAAAAAAAAGATCTGTCCATTAACCTTAATTTTATGAAACCTATAAGCCTTACAACTGAATTAAAATAAAATAAATAAATGCATTTAAATAATGAACATTAATTACTCAGAAAAATCTGAAGCAGAATACATAAAATAAAAAATCTTTAATACAACAGTCAAAAATAAATAATAATTAATAAATAAACATTTAACTAAATGTTGAAAAAAAAGTAATAAATTAAGAATATACCTAATATTACATGTACCTACATGAATCGAATAACTTTGAACTTTTACCTAACTTGACAGAATGTAAATATTCTTTATAGTGTCGGCTATTCAACGGTAGTTTATGCACTTGTCCATATCAACTTTTATGTAATTTCACAAAATAGATATTTTATTTTTAGTATCGGTAATCAAATAACTTGAGTTAGTAGTTTATGCAATTATGTAGTTTTTTCACATATAAAAATTAATTTTACCAAATCTAAGATTCTATTGGTATTAACATGTTTTTCTCAGAAATTTATGAGGTCTTACATAATCACTGTTCTAAGACCAAATCACTGTTCTAAGACCAAATCACTGTTCTAAGACCAAATCACTGTTCTAAGACCAAATCACTGTTCTAAGACCAAATCACTGTTCTAAGACCTAATCACTGTTCACTGACCGAAACACTATTATCCGTCCAAATCACTCTTTTCCCGTCATACGATGTAACAAGGTGGACGCATTCTCGAGCGAAAAATCACATATTAGCTTCGTAAAGTTGTATCTGGTTGTCGAGTACCTCTTTGAATCTGCGCTTGCCCACAGGGTCTGCGATGGCTCGATCCATACTCTTCAAGTTTACAGTGAGCAAGGTTTCCGCTCGTTCCAAATCCTGGCTAAACTGATGAGCAAGTCTTCGACTTTTCAGTTTCTCGAGGTAGCGGAAGATTAGAAACGGACTTGAAAAGGAACCGGTCGGACTTCTTACAACGTTCTCGCTCGACGTCTTGAGAGGACTCGCGTAGTCGAAGTTGTATCTCGAGAATAGACTCTCGAGCGACGTCGGGTTTAGAGTGTCCGCTCTCTTGAGTCTTAGTTTGATTCGACGATACGTTTCGTCTCGGTAAACGTAAACCTGAAATGAAACAAATAATCCGTATTTAGTATCGAAACAAACTAAAAATAAATTAATTGAAGGTGGGCATCGTCAGGCCTCTGATGAGTCGGACGCGACGAAACGATGCAGGATAAACATCTTAATGACGTAATGTCTAATGTTGGAACAGTTCCTATGTGTCACGCTTGCGTGGCAGATCCCTTGGTGTCTCTCACAAATGGTGTAAAAATAAATTCACTAAAGTAAACTGAAATGTAACTGAACCTAAACCTATATTCTAGTGACGAAGAAAGTCAGAGAATTTTTTTGAAAAGCTTATTTACCTGATATAGAGATTCTCCTGTAGTATAGGAAGAGACGAAATGAGTTCCGTACTTGTTGAAGAAGGACAGTACGGACCTGGTGTCGCCTTGTTCCACGCGTTTGACGGCGTCCTCCGCTTCTCTCGTGAGAGACGAAGCAGCTCTCAACTTCTCGGCGTGTCTTACCCGGCTGTATCGGACTAGGAGGTACGAGTAACCCGTTTCCAGGTATTTGGTCGGAAGGCCGATATCGGAACCTCCGTCGGCGACGGTGCCGTCGACTCCGGTGATTTTGAAACTGTCGTCTAACGCTCGACTGAGATCTTGAACCGTGTCGCACAAAATCAATTGGAACTTGTCCCCTTCTTCTTTCTTAGCTCTGTCCCTGAAAAATAAATTAATAACTGCTTAAGGGTACGATACAGTAGGTATAGCATTACGTATCCGGGTATTTGTTTTTCCCGGTCGACTAATAAGGCTACATCTTTTAAAACGTTACAGAAAAAACAAACGTATACTCCACTCACCATTTATATACGAGAGGATCGACGAATATCGTTCTAGAAGAGAGTTGAGACAACATATCTCGCGTTAATTTTTTTGAGGAATCGCCTCCTAAGCGGTCCAGAAAATCGAATAAGTTTACACCTGCTCCGAGCTTGGTGGCCACGGGTTTAGCTTCACCCGCGGAAATAAGCAACATCAGAACCACAGCGGACTTGCATAAGCCACTCATTCTGGATACGTTCCCTGCAAACAGTAAATAATCCATATTTTATCGAAGCGTAAGGACAAATCATTTAAATGGTAGACTAATACTTGGGGGGTAATGTCACGAATTAAATTTCAAGTTCTAATAATAATAATGGAAATAAATAAATACAAGGTCTTACACATCGCTTAGTAATTATTTTTAATTGTATTGCAACTTTATACTGCTACTTCTGAAAAACAGCATTTTTTTGAAGCTGAAACTTTTGTTCCGATAAAAGAAAAACGCGACTAACTTGCACTTGTTTTTCTCAACGAGATTAGATGAGAAATTGCACATTATAACAGCAGCTTATCAGATAAGCTAAACGCTCAACAAACAAACTTATAAGCTTAAAGCTTAACTTTTAAACGTCAATTGAAGCTTTATAAAGATTTAAATTAGATCCTCATAGCTAAGAGATCTTATAAAGCGGAAAAAATATATAAAAGTAATTTATTTTCATTAAAAAACGTTTATGCTTTAATAAATATTTTGTGAGAAGTGTTTGTTATTGACAATTAACTATTAAAATATTTATTCGCAAGTTTAATTCTATGACATTTATTAGGCTCAAATTAATTTCAAGAATAAAGTGTATTCTAATTTTAGAACGGAAATACAATAAAATAATGGAGTCGGAAAACAAATTATAATACGTACTATCTAATATTTTGCCTCAGCTTGAGCTGATTTGGTTTAACTTTTATAGATAAAACTGTAAGTAACTCAAGTGTCACAGATCACAGTATAAACCAATAAAGGCATTCATTCATTCTTTCGATAAAACTGTAAGTAACTCAAGTGTCACAGATCACAGTATAAACTAATAAAGGCATTCATTCATTCATTCGATAAAACTGTAAGTAACTCAAGTGTCACAGATCACAGTATAAACTAATAAAGGCATTCATTCATTCATTCGATAAAACTGTAAGTAACTCAAGTGTCACAGATCACAGTATAAACTAATAAAGGCATTCATTCATTCATTCGATAAAACTGTAAGTAACTCAAGTGTCACAGATCACAGT
This sequence comes from Gerris buenoi, assembly GCA_001010745.2. Classification (NCBI taxonomy): domain Eukaryota; kingdom Metazoa; phylum Arthropoda; class Insecta; order Hemiptera; family Gerridae; genus Gerris; species Gerris buenoi. Next base: position 317,424 of record KZ651460.1, on the reverse strand, counting down.
ATAAACCAATAAAGGCATTCATTCATTCATTCACTATCTAATATCCAAGTTAATACTCTCGCGACACCAATTTTATTATATTTGAAAATTTTCGTATTATACTCACTGACAATTCGTGGGATAGAAAATGAATATCTAAGAAGCGAATATTGTGAATACACTGCTACCGATTAGATACGAATAAATTCACTTAAAATAGTTAATAGTGTTACAAGAATAATGAGAACTGCGGCGATGGTTGGACTGTACTATAACTAATAGCCATTCTTCGTCAATTATATATGATCTTTACCCCTCCAGATGACTATTGTCAACTAGATCGAGATTCCTTACCCCCACAACCCTCTTCGCTCCATCCATTCCTTACCCCTTTACAATTCTTACAACGTCTCACCGTTTGGGGTAAGAAGTAGGGGGTATTCATTTATTTTTTAATCGATTTTAAACAGGAAAAAACGATTTTCATTAAATTATTTGAATTTTAATTATATGAATAAAGAATTAGATATGAATATACAGTGTGTCCCAAGATAAATTATCCGAGAGGAAAACATTTCTAATTTTTAAATTTTCAAAAAAAAGTCATTCTTCATAAAAACTCCTACTTGTTCTGAAACCTCTAAAAATTATAAAATTTTCTTGATTTTGTGTACAGAATGTTCTGTTTTTTTTAAAAAAAACTTTAAAATATGATCGAGAGTAAACTACCCTTATTCGTGATGGTATCGAAAAATGTAATTTAGAGAAGTGGTTCAGAATTGCAAAAAAATGTATAAATATTAATTTATTTTATGAATTATTAAATGTTACCTAATTTTCTAAAATATTAAATTTTAGTTTGTTTTCTAGAAATAAGTAATAAGTTGACCTCAACAAATAGTTCTCTTTTCATTTTTATTATAAACAAGTGTGATAAGAAACAAGTGGATAATTGCTTGGAAGATTTAAAGCAAATAATTAAAGTGGTCACTGCCAATATTTCCCTTTATCAAGTTCAAAAGGAAAAGATAGCGAAAAGAATTTATAAAAAGAATAACATTTTTCGTAGAAGTAGGTGGCAATACATTTGAATGATAATTTCTTAAATTTTATTTTTCAACTTTGTCGATTTTTTTGCGATACTTAAATAGATGTTAAGGTTATAATTATTTATTAATTAATGAATTAGCTGTTGTGATGATATTATATTATTATTTATTTATTACATTAGCTTATTATTTGATTTATAATTTGTAGTTTTTTTTGTCATAAAAAAACTTGTTATTCAATACTCGTATTTTTACGTTTTTTGCAATTCTGTACCACTTTTCTAAATAATATTTTTCGATACCATCAAAAATAAGGGTAGTTTACTCTCGGTCATATTTTATAGTTTTCATAAAAACAGAAAATTCCGTAGACAAATTCAAGAAAATTTTAACATTTTTAGAGGTTTCAGAACAAGCAGGAGTTTTTATGAAGAATTGCTTTTTTCGAAAACTCAAAAATAAGATTTTTTTTCCTCTCGGATTCTTTTCCTTGGGACACGCTGTATATATCTGTGAAAAGCCAACTATATTTAATTTGAAATAAAATTCAATCATTTTTTGAAAACTACGCCCGATGTCTAATTAAATTATTCAAATATATGTAAATATACAATTATTTTAGTGCATTAATTTAGAAATGATTTTAAACTAAACTGTTCAAGAGCGCAAAATCCATGTGATCGTGCAAAGTACCTGAATTGTTGTATCCGTAAAACATTTTAAGCATCAGCTCAAGGCATTGTAATCAATGCTTGACTTTATATTGATAATAAACAAAATAAAGTTTAATGCAACAGAGTAAAAGTCTGATAAAGTTTATTCGATCAACGATCAAGCCAGAAATACATAGGGATAAATAGTGTCGATAAAAGCGGCGTCGATTTACCATAAGTATAATTTTACTGCTGAGAGCCGCTTTTCAATTAACTGCAGTAGTATTAAGTGCCTTATCAAGTCGGGCATAAAATCTAAAATAGTACCTGTATGGTACAATTATGTTATATTCATCCATACATACATTACATACATCCTTGCTACTCTAATACAATTTAAAATTCCTTTTATAAGATCTTTAGCCAAGAATTCAGTAGGATTTTTTTTAAAGGGATAACAATTATAAAATAACGATAAATACTTATAATTTTAGATACATAAGTCAAATCTTAATAATAACGTTTTTTTGTAATAAGATGCCTACATATTGTATTATTATATAGAAATAAATGCTATTAAATGAAGAGGTACTTACGGTCGACACTTATTTGATCTGAAGATCACTGGACCGGTTTCGGCTATACGCCATTATCAGCAGAAGAAGAATATAGATCTCCTAGAGTCAAAATGAACTCATAGAGTCTACATGAGAGAATCTGCTGATGATGGCGTATAGCCGAAACCGGTCTAGTAGTCTTCAGATCAAGCAAGTGTCGACGGTAAGTACCTCTTCATTTAATAAC